>CM077918.1:156743168-157163168 GCA_039797435.1 Crotalus adamanteus | reverse complement strand
CAACTCCAACTGTCTTTCAAACTGTACCCTGCATGTTGCATTACAGCCTGGGACTCTCTAAAAGGAAAGTGGGTGTGCACTGCAGATGAATGAGGTTGGAACCTCCCAGCTAAACATTTGTGCCTGTTATTGCCCTATTTTTTTCCCTGCCTGCAAATGTGGGAAGCAAGCGCAAAAACATTTCCCAAAGCATTCCTTTTCCTAAGGGTGAAAAAAAAAATTAGGCTGAACCATATATATTTCAGGGCAGTAATCACTTAGGTACAACATATGATTATCATTAATATGTCCCATTGCTGTGGTGGGAAAAACCTCTTTATGGTAGGGCTCAGTAATTTTATACAACAACCTCTTGGTTCAATCACAGAATTTTACAGTGGATCTTAATGACATCTATTTGTATTTCTCCTATATTTTTCCATACTGCTTCTCTTATTGTACATTTACAGAAAGTCTGTTAAGGAGAGAATGAAAGGATAGCTTAAAATTGCCTTTCAACTAGAAATTGCCCTTCAAAGATGGGATAATAGCATTAGGAGCTATTGATCCAGAAGTATCCTTAAAGACCCAGTTTTCTTGCAAACAATAGTTGGGCTGCCAAAACAATTGGACATTCTTCTATATTGGGAAAAACTTAACATGTATTTTTGCATGTCCCTTGGCTTGTTTGTTTTTTTTTTTTTGGTTTGGGAAATAAAGTCTTCCTATTGAACATATGGAATTTATTGCAATGTAAAAATACCAACGCTGATAATAAACATACCACTAAACTCAATGAAAGTGATCATGGAAAGAAACACAATAGTGTGTGGGGGCCACCCAAGCTACATTTTAAGCTATTACTTCAGTAAATATTGGATTAATTTATAGAAGAGTTCACCGTTGACCATTCTCTTTATTAGGACCAATTAAAATGCTGCAATAGCAAGAATGTACTGTCTTCATATTTTCATATTAATATTCCATTGACTGATTTATTGAACTTTTGTGACCACCTTTCTCATCCCAATAATCAATAAAAACAAAAACATGTTGGGGGGGATGTATTTATCAGGCTGCTCTGATCACGAAGGTTTTTGCTTATTCTAGAAATAATTATGAAATGATATGACAGGCTAATAGCACTCTCTCCCTACCTTCACATCTGGACATCACTGGATTGAGAGATACTGCTATACATAATAAAATATACTGAAAAAAACAAACTCAATAAATGCTAGTCTTGAGGAAAATCAACCTATAACCTAATTTTTAAATCAAGTACCTTCCATTATGCTTTTATAACTGAAAATTAATCCCCAGAATTCATTAGTATCACTACATTAAACAGGTTGCTGCCGTTTGTTAGATTACCAAAATCTAGCATGCTAATTCCTGCCACAAAATTACAGGCAAAGACGAAACATTTGTGAGGCAAGAACAAGGTATACTAGCTCTGATTCAGAGCCACTTCTGAGCATTTTCATGGGCAGCTTGCATCAGGATGATAACATTGTGTGTATCGCTCTGCCTCCAAGAATTTTGCATTTTGTCATTTTGCAACTAGCAAATCAGAAGGCTGAAAGGGGAAGCTATTCATCAATAGTCAGATGTGAACAAATATTTACAAATGAATAAATGGACAGAAATAGATGTTACAACCATAGCAAAAATGGTGGCTTATCTTGTCAGAAACAGTCCACCTATGTAAACAAACCAGAAAGCATTGTGGTCCTAAGCTCATGTTTGCATTTATTTCTTAAAACTGAGAAAGGTTTATCTGAGGCACCGACTGAGAGCCTGCTTGATATAATGATTTAAGGCATTAGACCTTAATCAGGAGACTATGAATTCTAGGCGTGCCTTAGACTCAAAGCCAGCTGGGTGACCTTGGGTCAGTCTCTCAGTCCTAGGAAGGAAGGAAGGAAGGAAGGAAGGAAGGAAGGAAGGAAGGAAGGAAGGAAGGAAGGAAGCTAGGGCAAATCATTTCTGAAAACCCTTGCCAAGAAAATTGCAGGAACTTGTCCAGGCACTGTCCAAGAATTGGACCTGATTGAATGGAAAGGGGGGGGAGGCACAGATAGGTGACTGCCCAATCCACAAGTGAAGTCCAACAGTCTTCAATTGCTAGAAAAGCATGCCGGCATTAAGTCTGCTGCCCCAGCAGCTGAACCCTATTCTGTTTTGGTAAGAATCCTGAGGAGTGGTGCTGGTCCTAAATTTGTAATTCAATGTAATGGAAAAACTCCACCTTGTGGCACCCCGTGTCCCTCCTCCATACCTGTGACCCAGTTGTTCTGGAGATATAGGAAGTCCTCACTGATCGCAATTGGGATCAGCAACTATGTGGTCATTAAATGAAATGTCACATGACTATGCCAACTTACAACATCAGTTCCAGCTGCAATCTTTGAGCAAATCACTGCAGACCATTAAGTGCAATGTCACGTGACTGTAACTTGCAATGTCCTGCCAACTTCCTCATTGACTTTACTTGTCTAAGGCCAGCTGTGAAGGTCACAAATGGCAATCTCATGACCATGGGACACTGTAACAGCCACAAGTTCAAGGACTGACCATAAGTCTCCTTTAACTCCATCATAACTTCAAAAAGTTGCTGAATGAGTGGTCACTAAGCAAGCAATACCCATACAGGTTTAGTATTCTTTCAAAAGAGTGCTAGGCTCAGTCTTAAAAAAATAGTCTGATTTAACAAGTCACAGGCATAGAGTAAAGTTTGGGGGGGGAAGCATTATGGGTCTACCCTCCACTTTGCACCCCTATTCTTTGGCTATGATCTTTCAGTCAATTAACATTTGCAGAAGGGGGGGGGCAAAGGATGGAATGATCAGTAATGAGTGAGCTTTTATCTCTCAATGATGCTATAACCAAAGGCAAGTAAGCAAAATGCACGCCCCATATACTAAAAATAATAAAAAATTATGGCTACACAAAACCCTTTCTCAACAGAAGGAGGGAAAAATGCTATAATGTACTTCCTGGAACCAATAACATACAGGTGGCAGAACCCAGTTGCCTTTCCCAATTCAGCTTGATCTTCTCTCCTCTATAACCCATTTTCAGAAGACCACTAAAACAGTGTATGAAAGGATTGCCTAAAAAACTTGTCAAGTGTTTTGGAAAGCATCAGTCAGGCATAGCAAACCGGTATCAAGTGTATCCTAAGCCAAAATGACCATGGAGAATGGTGTTAAGTGACTGGAGGCAGCAGCCTCCTAACGTGTTGGACTCTACATCCCACAATTTGCAGAGGTAGCAACTGGGTTTAATAGCATATGGAAAATGTTAGTTTACCCATTATCCAATCTCTACAGCTGACATTAACATCAAACTGAAACATTTTCCTTTATTGTAATGTGAAGGAAAGGCCAGGTATCGTATTAGATCCTGGTCTACTCTGGCATCTGTGGATTGGGTGTAAAGCAAAATATTATCTGTTGGCTTGATTTGTTGTAAATACTGTATCACAGAGCTCCTCAGCTCAAGAACTTCAAAAATTGTACCAGAGTAGAAATTCTAAAAAGTCTAAAAGTCTGAGTGGAAGAAAGGGGGTATCTCAAGTGATATAAAAAGATTATGAAAGCACCAGTCAAATTTTCCAGAGAAAGATATTCCAAAACTAGGACTATTTCCATTTGCTATCATATGTTTCATATCTAGGAACTAGAGAGTAAGGAGAAAGAAAGAAAAAAAGAAAGGAAAAGGTAGGAAAGAAAGAAGAAAAAAGAAAATAAAGTGACAGGAAGAGACAGGAAGGGAGGGAGAGAGGAAGAGCTTTGGGTTATCTTAATATAGGTTCAGATATAAGGAGATAAAGTTGTAGTAGTGTAATACCTAATTTTTCAGGGCTTTTAAGGTAAGTAGCCCCTTGAATTCTCTTTAAACCGAAATGATTGATTTGGGATTGAAGTGGCATGTTTCTAATTAGTAACCTAACCATTTTCTTTTTACTCTTAATCATTTTTTCTCCAATATTTTTTCCCCAACGCCTTCAAAACCAGTCCCATGGAGAACCCATTCCTGTAGTCTACACAAGCTGTAAGAACAATAGCAGTCTAATCAGTAGCAGGCAGATGCATTTGGGCAAATCAGCTACAACACAGATGTTAATTTTCCCCTCCATTAAGCACTTTGTAGACCACCAAAGATTCTCCAGACAAGGGAGCTGAGCCACTCTGAGCTGCTTCCTTGAGGCAAATCCAAACACTGATGGCTTGTATTGAATTGTTTTCTCCTCCCTATACAAGCAAAATAATATCCTAGCACCCTCTCCAACATCACTAAGCCCTTTCCTAGTTCTTCCCATATCTTCCTCAGCTTCTATTTAAAAGCTGGGGGAGACAACTAGAAATTAGCATGAAATCTGAACAGTTGCTGAGAGACTTGTGAGTGCATAGCAGCTGTATATTTTCACACTGTCGCCTCAGAGACATTCTATTCAATCCATTTCTCTAACAGAGGACATCTAACACAGCCATTTTAACATCTGCCATTGTTTTCAGGAATGCTTCCATTGAAGACATTTTGTGCTATCTTCATTGCTTGAAGGTTTAGAAGGGAAAAGCAAAACAACCTAAGAACTAAAAAGTCATGTTTTGAAAAGCTCCTCTACGGGATTAATGGCTTCTTTTTTTCATTTTGCCTCATACATAAGCAACTGCCTGAGATGGCTACTCCTGCCTCTGGCTTGTATGATTCACATAAGCTAGTCATACCCTGAAGCTACGTAGCCTACTGTGCAGATGCAATAAGGTGCTGGTTCCTTCACAGCTGTTCACCTGCTCCAAACTTGAAATGAATATAACCAAATTGCTGTATGACATTTTTTAAAAAATAAGCAAATTAACAAACTGAGGAAAAATATTGCCAGCTTTGCCTGTAGCCATCATTTCCTTTAATTTTTAGTCATAATTCTATAGAGCACCTGACATCTTAAATATCCATGTAGCATTATATAGGTCCAGCCTCACTCCCAAAATTCTACAGGTGGTGTGTCCAATATTAGTATGCCATGATAAACAGCACATTTTTAGGTTTTTGTCTGTTACATTCACAGAGAATTCAGTGTACACACACACACACACACACAGACACAGAAAGAGAGAGAGAGAGAGAGAGAGAGAGAGAGAGAGAGAGAGAGAGTCTAGTAGGCAAGACCCATTTATATCTACATTGATCTATCTACTTGAATCAAATCACATTAATTAATTCCAATTCTGCTTGGATCATTGGGGTGATTATAGAAGTTTTATTGATAGTTTTTTAAATTGTAAAAGAATTTGAGGTTTTTTTTTTCATCTATAGGAATAAAACTTTAGTCAGTCATGCAACCTTCGGAGAATAATTTCTGTTACTTTGATTTGACTTTCTTGTTCAATACCTGGAAAAAAGAAAATGTTCACTGACACCTCTGAGTTCAATCTTTTCTCACATCTCATTTTTTTTATCCAGGGGGCGTTTCCCTACTTGCAGCTCACCACAGCACCAATATGCCCTGGGTCACCTTTTCTTATTCTCTGTTCCAGAGATGTTGCTTTCGTTTCCTTTATCTTGTCTCCAGCAAATTTCCCACAGCTCTAGTTCTACAGGATAGGTGAAGAGTGCTTCAACCCATCAATGGAGAAAAGCCAAATCTCATGGGTGTTACATGGGTGTCTGATTGGTGAATCCAAATTTCATCTTGAGTGAAGCAACTGTACTTTATTTGAAAACAAAAATTGTGACTGAAGTTGGGTTTATATTCAGATGTGTTTTGCAAAGTCATTGCTTAAATATAGCAAGCATTTGTCTTAAACAGGGGTCTTCAAATTTGGCCCTTTTATGACTTGTGGAGTTCAACTCCCAGAATTCCTTAGCCAGGCATGCTGGCTGAGGAATTCTGGGAGTTGAAATCCACAAGTCATAAAAGGGCCAAGTTTGAAGACCCCTGGTCTTAAGTAATCCTATTCTTTCAAATACATCACGTCAGAACCTAAGAGTAGATTTCTCCTTACAATTGTTTAAGGTGGGAACCAGCCTAATGAGTTCCCAGGAATGCATAGTTCTAGACATCCTCAGTCAACCCATAGGGATTGGTCAAAGGAGCTGCATCTTGTCCCTGCAGTGTTTCAAGTAATACTAAGGCTATGCAGGGAAGGTGCTTCACTTATAGCATGGGAATGTGCACTACACTTTGTTTAATGGTGACACTTAAAAGAAGTGTTTAATTTCAGGAGACAATAAAAAGGCAACAACAGGATAGTAAAAGATACTTGCACCAACTTATTACCTTTTTAACACCTCCAGAATTCAATGTGTATTTTCATGGGTGCACCCCTACTATGTGAGACCAGAAAAAGGTGCAGCTTTTTCAAGGAGACAATCATAAGTACAGTAAACAAACCTGTAGCAAATATGAAACACCTTCCCCTCTCTGAAGCCACATACTGCATGCCATAGGAACATCTTGGAATTAAATCTGTGTCACATAGCTGCCAGTAACTATAATTCTTCACTTTGTATAAAATTTTATTATTCTTATTCCAAGACAAGGAACTATAAACTTTCTCTCCATTGTCTTTTAACTCCAGCTGCAGGTGCCCATTTTACAGTAATTACATTACATATAAGGATTACACCTATAAGCACACAATTCATATATTCAATTTAAAGAAAATCACAAATAATATCCAGGAATATATAGAGGCATTACTAGCAACAAGAGAATCAACAGAGCAAAACATCTAAACTGATTAAGTGGACATTACTACATGGACAAATAATAATTCTTAAAACACATGCAGTGCTACTGTGATAAATATCTGACTCACAATTTTATGTTCTGAATTTATTCTAACATATTCTGCCTATAAGGCAAGACATTTTTCAGTAAAATGCCATATTATATTATCAGAATTATATGAACAATACTTTATTGGAACATACTGTGATGCATTAAAATTATTACCCTTCTTTCTAAGCAAACTGTTGGAGGTAAGTAGCATTTAGACCAAATCCTACTGAAATTAATGGGACTTAAGTAAGCAATCATAACTGTCCCATTAGCTCCAGTGCTACTTCTGATGAATAACTTGGCCTGAATGCTACCCCTCAATAAATAATACTAAGATTAGAGTCAACATTTCAGAATAAAATACAAGAATTAACACACTTGGCCAATAAAGAATTCTATTTGAAATGAATTAAATATGCTTTTTACACAATGAATGCATCTGCATCAGGCAAAGAAGGGGGAGAGGGGACAACCTGCATACAATATTAACTTGAAAAGAAACTTTACATGTTAATCCAAATTAATTAACTCCTTGACATCTCCAAAAAATAAACAGAAGCAAGGAAACTGAAAAGACAAGAAACAACGGATGGAAACTAATCAAGGAGAGAAGCAACCTGGAATTAAGGAGAAACTTCCTAACAGTGAGGACAATTAACCAGCAGAACAGCTTGCCTCCAGACATTGTGGGTGCTTCACCACTCGAGGTGTTTAAGAAGAGACTGGACAGCCACTTGTCTGAAATGGTATAGGGATTTCTGCTTTAGCAGGGAGCTGGACTAGATGACCTCCAAGGTCCCTTCCAGCTCTTTTCTGATTGTTGTTGTTGTTGTTATTATTATTATTATTATTATTATTATTATTAAATAGGCAGGATTTTATAGTCAACAATTTTGCAATTTTCCTAAATGTAAAAATTTTGCTGCTTTCAGGTGCCAGTAACAGCTGAACATAAACAGAGGTCCAAATTTTTAATGCCTTTATCCAGTGTCCGTAGCATAATGCCTGTTAGGCCTTAGATTGCCAATCTAAGCCACATGGCAATTTCCCTTCACCTTGAGTAAGTTTTGTGCCCTCACTCATGCTCTATGTTGTGTTATATCACTGTTCAATCATGAAGCCAACTATGCAACTTTGGGTCAGTAACAATCTCTTAGTCCAGCATACCTACTCTGTCTATAGTTGTAGGGATAAAAGGGTGATCTGTACAGACTTGATCTTTCAGAGAAAGCTAAACATAAATGAAATAATAAATATTACCTATTTAATGAAAATGTGCCCATGAAATATTGGGGTGATGGGAAATGAACACAGATATTGAAAGGAAAATTTTGCTGGTTGTGGAATACATTGTGATAACACACAGGATGACAGGAAATCAAAACATTAAATTAAAAGACAATTATGACAATAATTATAATATTAATAAGACTGACTGATACAAATACCAGCATGACAAAATAGCAATAATGGTGCATTGGAATATCTGCAAGAATTGGTAGGACCACTAAATTGATAAAATAATAGAAAATGAAGAAACTAAAGTGTTCTGGGACCTTAAAATTCAAACAAACAAGCATCTGTCATATAACACCCCAGACTTAACAATCGTTGATAAGAAAGCCAAAAGAGTCTGGATAATGGGTATACTAGTACCTGGAGACAGCAGAATAAAGACAAAGTACTGGAGAAGATCATAAAATATAAAATCCCTCAAATAGAAATAGAACAACTGTGGCAAAAGAAAATAAAGATAGTACCAATAATAATAGGCTCTTTGGGTGCAATCTCAAAACATCTGGAGCACCACCGGAACACCACTGGCATTGACAAAATTGTCACCAGCCAATTGCAAAAGGCAGCATTATTTTGAACAGCTTACATCCTACGACAGGGGTCTTCAAACTTGGCCCTTTTATGACTTATGGATTTCAATTCCCAGAATTCCTCAGCCAGGCACGATAAAAGGGCCAAGTTTGAAGACCCCTGCCCTACGACAATGCCTTTAACTCCATACAACAGCCTATCATAGATCCTTGGGAAGGATTCAATAGGTGGACAAAAAATACCAGATCCAGTCTAAATATCTGGATGTCTGTGCAACCAACATAACAAATACAATAATATTTTTTACAATAGTTTGGACCCAAAAAGTGAATATGTGCATTGTAGATGCCATATGAATTTACTATCAGTCATCACAGTAGTAATAAAAAACTACATTAGTAATAAAAGCTTTATATTTTTCTGAAGGACTATCATGAGACAAGATGTTTACTTAATAAGTTATTATCTACACATTTAATGTATCTATAATAAAAAAAACTTTGGTTTAAGATGGTGGTATTATATACATTGCAATTTCCTCCTGCTTCAAATGCCAGCAAAATAGAAATTAAATGTTAATAACAGGATAATACAAAGACATTGCTGAACCTCATATGCTATTACAGATTTAGAAATGTCTATCTCTTTGAGGTTATTTTGAATTTGTGTTTCAGATCAAAGTTGGGCTGAGGAGAGATTTGTCCAATAGAAACTGAAGAGATGCAGTTGCTGTGTGGCTAAGCCATGAATAATAGTAAAATTTCACCCTTGTTAAGAAAATTTATTTATTATTCCACTTATGTATTACAATTACAACCTGCTTTTCATTCAGGAACTGGTGACAGAATACATGATTTTCTTCTCTTTTCTCTCCCCTTTTATTCTCACAATAATCTTGTGAGGTTGGCTAGACTGAGATAGAGCAATCAGCCCCAAATCACTTGATGGATTTCCATGACCGAATAGGATTTCAGCCACAATCTCCCCAGTCCTGAAGCCTCTGTACCATATTCTCTTTCTTATACTCTTGGGGGGAGATGGAAAATTAGGACGTGGCATTTCAGTAAAAAAAAAGAAAAGACATACTGAAAAGTCCACTTCTTTTTATAAGTTCTGAACTTTTAAAAAATGCATGTTTGAAAAGCACTCCAAACAGTTCATTGATTAACTGTCTTTTTATTGTGTAAAGTTTAACTAGAATTGACTAGAATATGTTCGTCCAAAACATGAGATCAAATTCAAAATGTAAATTAACGAAGCTAACCATTTCTATTTCAAAACCTGAAATATTATAAATGGGAACTTACTCTGGTATACAATCACTTGGATCATACCTACTTCCTAAAGTATTATTTAAATTTATGTCATGTAGTCTTAAAATATTCAAGATGACATATCCATTGCGCATTTACAAACTCTGCTATACTGTTATAACTAGCTAGGCAACTAGGCTTGGGAATCATGAAAGGACTATAATCCATTTGTATTTTAATTGGTAACTGTTGTATTTTTATTGCCAGGAAGCAAGAGAAGCACATGTGAACCTAACTGTGTCAGCTCCTTAAACAACTTGAGTGGCTACTTGGCTACTCTGCACAGCGACTTTGGATGAGCGAGGTGAGAATGGGAAGGCAGGTGATTTCATTTGATTTGAATCAGAGGCAGAAATAACATTTGTCTGAAAAATTGTAACTGTGTAACTACATACATTTGGACCACACTGGTTCAAGATAAGCTTCTTATGCAAATGATATTCAGCCTCAAGAAGAAGGTAGATAATGGAATTATTGAAAAGTCAACTACTCATCAAAAGTATGACAGAAAAATCAGGCAAGGTCCTAATATATGGGTAAGAGGCAAATGGACTTGTTACAATCACTGCTTTTAATTTATCAAAGCAAAGCTGTCACAAGTCAGACACTGACAAATGTGTATCTAATGCATATAAATGAGCCAATTATCACTAATAGTTGGACAGTTCAATGCTGTGTAGACTTCATTTTTATTGCATTTTTTAAAGAAATGAAATTTTAAGTGGAAACCAAACCATCTATAAACAATGATTGACAACCTAAACAGTTGTGTTTTATCATAAACATTTTCTTCAAAGAACCTAAATGCTAAAATAGTCTGAATAATTCTGAAATGCTCTGCCATGATTGATCATCACAGCACTGTTAGCAGGATTCTTCAAATAATTCTTTTTCCAGATCCCAGAGGAGAGCTTGAAGCTTCAGGGTAACATTCTGGATTCCCCTCCCCCCCACAAATTAATCCCATGCATATCAGATTTAGACCACCGAATAGGGTACTTGCATTTTTAAAAATTTAATCTGTAAAAGTATCAGAACATAAACACATACCCATACATAGCACTCAATAAGAGCTTTAAGTTTTTTTTAAGGTGTACAACTCAATTGATTGTATCGTATATGCTTCTTTAGATTGTAAATAAAAAAATGACCAGTTTCAACAATCAAGAGCATGAAAATTGATTATATTGTTCAGCAGACATTTTTAAGATTCATAAAGCTTATAGGTTTTGTTCCACTTAGCCATTTGGTTCTAACTTAGATTGAGTATGAACTCAGTCATTATGATTTTCAATCCATGGTTTATCTTATATGGTTGTGTGTGAACTGGGCATTATGACCTGTTCAATCAACCAGCTAATAATTTGTATGAACCCAGTCTGTTACTTGATGTTTAACAATGTAAGTTAATATTTATTCACATCGTTGAAAAATTAAAATAAGATAATGTCTCTCCCCAATCTAGTTCATTCAGTGCATTTTAGTGGAAAAAAATATGAGTTAGAGTCAAATCCCTGCTGCCAATGTAAAGCTCACTAAATGTACTTGGAGAGTTACTCTCATCCATGTCTCTACAATCATGAATGAGTCAGAATCACCTGAACCACCAGAATCACCTGAAGGAAACTCAGGCATGCAGCAAGCAGATTTTAAGGTGCTGTGTGAAGTTGGCAAATTGCGAACTTTATTGGTGATAGTTCCAATCATTGCTAAACCATTCTTCTCGAGAGATTTATGTTCCTTGGTTGTAAGTTAGCAAAGCAGAATTAGAATGGGTGATTCCATTTGGTGGGAAGATAAGAGGCACTGTGATATAGTAAGTAAGATCATGAATTTAGATGCAGAAGAACCCAACATAATCAAACCTTCATTCACAGAAACTCCCCAAATGAGATGTTGGCCTAGTTAATCTCTCTCAGCTCAACCCCCACTTATAGGATTGTTGCTATATGGGGGGGGGGGAGAAGAAATTCTATATATCATCTTGAGTTCCTGAATAAAAGGTCAGAGATAAATAATATGTTCCAAAAAAATAAACATGCAATCAAATAAATATAAATAATAAATTTATGGTTAAGATCTGTGCCTTTCAATAGTCACAATACTTTTTTTCCCAAATGTAATACAAATTGAAAAAAGTAGCTTTTATTCCCCTACATGTATGTTCATTACCAAAGTTTTCCACAGATCAGTTCATAATGCCTTTAAAAAATTAGCCTTTCAACACAAAAAGTGGTATTACTTACTGAGAAATAAAGTGGTTGAATCCTCTGGACCAATTTTCTGGTTGGAACAGCGTTGGAGGGGGATTCCTGAAAAATATGCAGGCACTTTGTATGAATAGTTAAAACAGTCATACCAATTGTTTAATACTAAAATCTGTTGTTGATGTTATCCAGAAAGAATTGTTCCCAGATGTTTTCAAGATGGAAGATACCCATGGATTGTTCCTGCTATTATCTGATAAATGAAATTACTTGTCTTGGTCATCCATGTTCTTCCAACAAATTAAGGAAGTTTAGACAAGGGTTTGGGATTGTGGCTGAACAACTAGGCTCCAAATATTACTTATTCTGATGAAAGAAATCTTCTTACACCATTTCTATAGGCAAAGGTTTCTTCCAGATGATCATTCACGCAAACAGAAAAGATGTAACTAGCCACAAATATGGCTAAAACACTTTCAGAGCTACTCCCCTCACAGAAAAGATGTATATCTTGCACTGGATTCTGAGTATATTTGTTAAGAATAATGTAAACAACAACAACAATAACGTTATATGTGCCTAATAATTTAGAGCAATAGAAATGAAAAAAAGAAGAAGAGCTGATTTTTCAATTTCTCCCTACGCCTGTATCTGGGATATGTGCATGTGTTCAAAAGTGAGCAAAACACAGCTAAGAAATAATAGCTCTATAATGAATGGCTCACTTTCCTCTGCATCTATCTGTAAACCATTTCTGCTATCTCATTTTCTGCAGATTGTCATGTTATCTGAGCCAAATGTATTATTACTTTTCTCTTTTCATACAGCACTGGTTCAAAATGAGCAGGGAAAATCCAAAATACTTGCCGGATATGCATCATTTATCACATTTACTATTAGGAAGCAATATGATGGGTTATATTCAGTGACATTAATGCTTAGGCTCATGTTCCATTAAATAGGTCCTATCACCACCTGCATCAGAGCCTCAGATGCAAGATACACAAATCCCATCTGCGAAGATGAATTGAGGCAATAGCTACTTGCATCTGCTTTAAAAATTCCGTACAAGTCCAATAATTGGTTAGGAAAACAACTAACTAAACATACTAACGAAGTCTTCCGGAGACAGTCACAAACTTTACAAAACAAAAGTCCATTGGTTCTTTTGGCCATATGATTCTTGGTGAGAATAAAACTACAATGCACCCCCCGCCTTAGAAATCCTCTATAGATAAATAGCTTTCTTTCTTGGCGAGCAATCAGAATAACCTAACATCCACAGGCAACATTGGACTCACTCTCGTGGTTATGCTAATGTGCCATCCTTCACTCCTGAGCCCACAGTATGGCAATACAAATTACCCTGCACCAGCAGCCAAGTTCTAATCTGCCATAGGAGCAAGGCCAAAAAGTGGTGCTGTCTTTAAGACAGTTGATGTTAAATTAAGAAAAGTATTCTTTGGATTCCGGGGCTTTGTCGCCCAAATATCACCTACAATTGGGAAAACCAGCAATTGTTCTTGTTAACAATGATGGGGTAAGGCAGTGTTTCTCAACCTTGGCCATTTTAAGATGTGTGGACTTCAACTCACAAAATTCCCCAGCCAACATGGCTGGCTAGGGAATTCTGAGAGTTGAAGTCCACATATCTTAAAATGGACAAGGTTGAGAAACACTGGGATAAGGGATTTTTGTGCTCAGGAGGTGAATTTTTTTTTGACCCAAATGTAAAAACGGACCTCAGAATGGGATTCGGGGTTAAATTTCATGCTTAAAAATGGTGCTTTTCCTATTTTTTAAAAATTGAGACGTTTTGGTGTCCGGGGAAGGAAATTCTTTATGGTGGGGTCAGGGATTCTCCCGCTCAGGAGGTGAAAATTTTTTTTTTGACCCAAATGTAAAAACGGACCTCGGAATGGGATTCGAGGTTAAATTTCATGCTTAAAAATGGTGCTATTTCTAGATTTTAAAAATTGAGTCATTTTGGTGTCCGAGGAAGAAAATTCCTGATGCCTGCAAGGTCAGGGATTTTTTTTTATTATTATTAATTTTTTTTTAAATTTTACAATAAAAACCCCTTCCCCAATCCCTCCCAACCCACTCCAAAACCCTCCCCTGTTCTTCCCAGAGCTGAATACAGGCTTAACTAGATCTTAAAAGAAAAAAAGTTTTAAACCCAAACCTTAAGCAAATATAATTACACTCAATAAACAAATTGTAAAATACTTTAACTCCATTATATATAAAAAACAAAAAGAGGAAAAACAAAAGAGAAAATAAAAAAGAAATAAAAAAAATAAAAAATTAAAAAATAATAACAATTACACTTCTAAATAATATCTTAAATTTATATAAATTATTCAAAAGCTAGATAATATTTTCTTATATCATACTTATATTGTATAAAATTTATCCATCTTTTCCACACCGAAAGATACTTCTCTTGCGATTAATCTTTCAAGAAAGCCGAAATTTTTGCCATTTCCGCTAAGTAGGAAACTTTAAAAAACCATTCTTGCAAAGTAGGCAAAAATTCCTCCTTCCAATATTGCCCTATTAACAACCTAGCCGCAGTAATTAAATTTAACATTAAAATAATCTCTTTATCATCACAATCAGAAACAATACCCAACAAAAACAATTGTGGAGCAAATTTTATCCTTCTTTTAAAAATTCTTTGATTATTCCACCATATCTTAATCCAAAAAGCTTTAATACTTTTACATGACCACCAAATATGATAATAAGTAGCATCCGAGCAACCACATCTCCAACATTTAGGCTGCAGGTTTGGATACATACGAGACATTTTTTTGTGGATCAAGGTGCCATCTATAAAACATTTTATAAAAGTTTTCCCGTAAGTTTTGGGCTTGCGTGAATTTAACATTCCTCACCCAAATAATCTCCCAAGTATCTAATAAAATCGGTTCATCAAAATTTTGTGCCCACTTAACCATACAATCTTTAACTAGCTCTGCTTCTGAGTCCAATTCCACCAAGACACCATAAATTCTTTTAATGTGGGTTCGACTTTGATCTCTAATTTGTTTTAACAAATTCTCATCCTCTCTAAGCAAGCCCACCTTATAATCTATCTTCCATCTTTCCAATAATTGTCTATACTGAAACCATGAATAAATAATATTTTCTTGTGCTAATTCATCCATAGATTTTAATTGCCAATTTTTACCATCCCACTTAAGTAATTGTGTATAAGAAATAAAATCCATCTTAACTCCTCTCCTTATTCCTTCTATTGCATGCCATGGAATAGCCCATAATGGAATTCTTGAATCACTTCTATAGTATTTCTTCCAAACCCAAAGTAAAGAAATTCTTAAAATATGAGATCTAAAGACCCTATCAACCTTTTTATTATAAATTAAATAGGCATGCCATCCAAAAAGTAAATCCCATCCCTCCAAAAGGAGTATATCTACATTTGTTAGATTGACCCAATCACTAATTGATGTTAAAACCACAGCATCGTAATACAATTTCAAATTCGGTACCTTAAGTCCACCTCTCTCTTGTATATCTTGTAAAATTTTAAGTTTTACTCTTGGTTTTTTCCCTGCCCAGATAAATTTATTGATACCTTTCTGCCACTCATCTAAATTTGCTTCTTTCTTTAAAATAGGTATCATTTGAAATAAAAAGAGAAATTTTGGCAGAACATTCATTTTAATCACTGCTATTCTCCCCAAAAGGGACAATTGCAGCTTTTTCCAATTATCCAAATCCTTTTGTATTCTAACCCACAGTGTTTCATAATTATTTTTATACAATTTTGAGTTGGAAGCAGATAAAATAACACCCAAATATTTTACCTTATTAACAACCTCAAAGCCTGTCAATCTAACCAATGTCTCCTTATCCAAATTGGTCATGTTCTTAGGCAATATTTTAGTCTTATTGTTATTAATTTTAAAACCTGAAACTTGTCCATATTGATTTATCAATTGTAACAACTCCATTACAGAATAAGTTGGTTGAGATAATGTAACAACTAGATCATCTGCAAAGCCCTTAATTTATATTCTTTTTTGTTAATTTCTATTCCTTTTATCTTCGATGATTCCCGAATTTTAATCAATAAAATTTCCAAAGTTAACACAAACAGCAGTGGAGACAATGGACAACCCTGTCTAGTCCCCTTTTCAATTGGGAATACCTCTGATAAACCTCCATTAACTATAAGTTGTGCCGTTTGTTTTTGATAAATAGCTCGAAGGGCCTGTAAAATTTTATCTCCAAAATTCATTTCCTCAACCAGTCTTAGCATAAATTGCCAATTTAATTGATCAAAAGCTTTTTCAGCATCTAAAAATATCAATCCTGCAGAAGTTTGATTGTTCTTATCCAAATATTCTATTAAATTAATAATTTGTCTGACATTATTTTTCATATACCTTCCAGTTATAAAACCAGTTTGGTCCATATGTATTAATTGGTTCAACACAACCATAAATCTATTAGCTAAAATTTTCGAAAAAAATCTTATAATCTACATTCAAGAGAGATATAGGTCTATAATTCTTTGGTAACGTAAGATCTTGGTCTTCTTTTGGAATCAAAGATATAAAAGCTCTGCCCCAAGACAAGGGAATCTCTAAACCCTGTAATATATTATTAAAAAGTTCCCTTAGAGGTTCTATCAGTTCATCTATCAAAGTCTTGTAATAAATTGATGTCAGTCCATCAGTACCAGGTGCCTTACCTAACTTTAATTCTTTAATTGCTGTCACAATTTCCTCCGTGGTAATTAATCTATTGATTTCTTGTTTCTGATCTTCTGTTAGTTTAGGAAAATGAGCGTCTTGTAGATATTTATCTATATCTAAAGCCTGTACTTTCCTACCCATATATAATTTTTTATAATAATCTAAAAAAGATTTCTTAATCAAGTCCTTCTGAAATACCAATTTACCTTTATAATTTATTTTGTCTATAATTCTCAGCTTCTGTTTCTTTTGCAATTTATAGGCCAGCCATCTCCCTGGCTTATTAGCATTACAAAATGTGTTATGTTTCATGTACAGTAAGTTAGTTGCAGTCTGATCTGCCATTAACATATTAAATTGCGATTTAAGCAATTTTATAGATTCCTTAATCTTCTCATCTGTAGGATTCAAGATTAAAACTTTTTCTTTTAATTTAATCTCATCTTCTAACTCCTTACGTTTCTGCACCTGTTTCTGTCTATGAATCTTATTCATTTGCATCAAAACCCCACGCATATAAGCTTTACCTGCATCCCATACCATTGACATTGAAGTACCCTTATGCATATTTAAAACAAAATATTCCTTTAAATGCTCTTTAAGTTTCTGAACATTCATTTCTTGCCTAAACAAATTTTCATTCAACCTCCAAGATCTTCTCTCCTCTTTTTCAGTAACCAATTCCATCCATACTGGACTGTGATCTGTCAATGTCCTTGGGAATATCTTTACATTCTTTACTCTAAAGTATAAATCCGTTGTAATAAAAAAAAAAGTCAATTCTTGAAAAAGATTGATGTGTATCCAAAAAGAAAGTGAAGTCTCTCTCTTCCAGATTGTGTTCTCGCCAATAGTCTCACAACTCCCAGTCCTCTTTCAAATCAAAAAAAGCCTTAGGTAATTTAGCCTGTTTAAAAGAAGTAGAAAGTCCTTTTTTGTCTCTACATGTGTCTAAAACTCCATTCCAATCTCCCATCAATATAACAGATCTGTAATCCAATAAAATCAATTTTTGATGCAACAACCTATAAAATTGTTCCTGTTGTTGGTTTGGTGCATACAAACCTACTATAAGTATTTTCTTACCATACAGTCCCACTTCAATCATAACATATCTCCCTTGAGGATCAGAATCTACTAAACAAGCTGATAAATTTTGCTTAACATAAATAACTACACCCCCTTTCTTCCCAAGAGCAGAAGATACAAAATGAGATCCCAATCGAGCATTAACTAAATATTTTTGATCCTTAGAGATAATATGCGTTTCCTGCAAACAAATAATGTCATTATTATACTGCTTCAAATAGTGAAATATTTTCTTTCTCTTTTGAGGGGAATTAAGGCCATTAGCATTCCATGTCAGGAGCTTTACCATCTCCCTCATCCAAAAGCCTGGAGAAGACTGCTTGAAGATCTGCCATTGAAGATTGTACCTAAGATCTCTTAGGTCTTGCTCCTCCCACAGGCTCAGAAGCAGATTCTTGTAAAACTTCTTTGATATCTTTCTTCTGTTGTTCCTTTTCCTTACGTCTATGCGCTGCCCGGGTCATTCTTTGCTTTTCATCTCAACTTGTTGAAACCACTCAGCCTGTGATTTTCCAGCTTTCATCAACACAGCTTCTTCAGACTGCTGTTCAACCTCCTTCCTGTCCAAGACTTTAAGCATTATAGGTGGTGATGAGCGTGCTCCCAGGACCGAAGTATAAAACTCCTTTGCTTTAAAAACAGTATTAAGTCTATAACGTGTCCCCGCAAAGCTCACCACTATTCCAGTTGGACTATCCCATCTGAATGGCATTTGCCTTTTTTTAAGTTCGTCAGCCAGAAAAGCAAACTCTTTTCTTCTTCTTAAAATTTTAGATGGGATCTCCTTTAAAATTATAACATCTTGTGCAGCAATCTGAAACCTCTTGTTATAAAAAGCTTGTATGATTTCATTGCGCAGAGATCTTTTCCCAAAGTAAATTACCACATCTCTTGGCAGGTTTCTTTGCTTTGCAACCCAGGAATTAACTCTAAATATTTTTTCAATTTCTCTAGATATTTCCTCTTTTTCTCTGGCCAAGATCACAGCAAAATCATTCACTACCATCTCTCTCAGGTCTTGTTGCATATCCTCTCTCAAGCCCCTGATTCTTAAAGCAAATCTCTCTATATTGGGACATAACAATTTCATCTTGTGAAATTTCCACCTTTTTCTCCATTCCTTCAAACTTTTCCTCCAAAACCTCCACCTTGTCTGCAACTTCTTCAAGCCGAGAATCCAATTTTTCAACCACAGAAGTAAGTCCTTTTAAAGCCAAAACTATATCTTGCCTCAAAATACTATTATTCTCCACTAAAAGCTCTTTCATTTCACCTCTGATTTGAGATATAGCATTTCCCATTATATCTTGCATATCTTTTACTATTGGTTGCAGAGGGGGAGAAGATGGTGGTATAGGTTTAGGTTGTTGTGCTGGTAGTATCGCAGGAGAAGAAGCCACCTCCGGTACTGGAGAAGTTGCTTGACGCTTTGAAGCCATTTTCAAAAATTTATTTCGCCTTTCCTCCTTCTTAAGAAAAAAATACAAAAGATACAAAAAAAATCCCTTAAAAAAGTAAAAAAAGGGGTTAAACAAAGAGGGAAAATAGTCCTCTTAAAACCCAAATCCACTTTCAAAAAATCATTATAAGTAATCAAATCCGTTCCGTTCCATTCCAGTCACTTAAAAAAAAAAAACCCTGCCGATCGCCATTTTACTTTCCCTTTCAGCAAAAGAAAAAAAGGGAATAAAAATAAATCTTTAAACTAAAAGTACAAATAAAATAAAAAAAATAAAATCCTTTATTCAGCTCTGTCCGCTTTTAAAATAACTCACCAGATCTCTATAATCGCGGAGGTGGGAGCGGCGTCTCGCTTTGTCCCTGGAGGCAAAGACAGCTGAGAAGCGGAGAAAATCTGAACTCCGTGGGAGCACTCTTTTCACCCCCCCCCCAAAAAATTCCTTGGGGGGTTTTAGACACTCTACCACTATTCAGATGATACTCCCCTCCCTCCCTTTGCCCGGGAAGGAGGTTCTGAACTGCAGAACAGCTGATGCCTGCTGTTCTTAGCGATTCTAACACTTTCTCAGGAGGACGGCTACAAAGTAGTCGCCATCGCCAGCGTAAATCCAACGGAAGTCCAAGGTCAGGGATTTTTGTGATCAGGAGGTGATAATTTTTTTTTGACCCAAATGTAAAAATGGACCTTGAAATAGGATTTGGGGTTAAATTTCATGCTTAAAAATGGTGCATTTTCTAGTTTTTTAAAATTGAGCCATTTTCGTGTCCGGAGAAGGAAATTACTGATGGCAAGGTCAGGGATTTTTGTGCTCAGGAGGTGAAATTTTTTTTGACCCAAATGTAAAAACAGACCTCGGAATAGGATTTAGGGTTAAATTTCATGCTTAAAAATGGTGCTTTTTCTATTTTTTAAATATTGAGCTGTTTTGGTGTCCGGGGAAGGAAATTCCTGATGCCACGAATTCTTCTGCTCAGGAGGTGAAAATTTTTTTTTGACCCAAATGTAAAAACGGACCTCAGAATGGGATTTGAAGTTAAATTTCATGCTTAAAAATGGTGCTTTTTCTACTTTTTAAAAATTGAGCCATTTCGGTGTCCGGGGAAAGAAATTCCTGATGCCAGGGTCAGGGATTTTTGTGCTCAGGAGGTGAAAAAATTTTTTGGAGCCAAATGTAAAAACGGACCTCGGAATCGGATTCGGGGTTAAATTTCAGGCTTAAAAATTGTGCTTTTTCGAGTTTTTAAAAATTGAGCCATTTTGGTGTCCGGGGAAGGAAATTCCTGATGCCGGGGTCAGGGATTTTTGGACTCAGGAGGTGAAAATTTTTTTTTGACCCAAATGAAAAAACGGACCTCGGAATGGGATTCGGGGTTAAATTTCATGCTTAAAAATGGTGCTTTTTCTAGTTCTTAAAAATTGAGCCGTTTTTGTATCCGGGGAAGGAAATTTCTGATGCCGGGGTCAGGGATTTTTGTGCTTAGGAGGTGAAATTTTTTTTTGACCCAAATGAAAAAATGGACCGCGGAATGGGATTCGGGGTTAAATTTCAGGCTTAAAAATTGTGCTTTTTCTAGTTTTTAAAAATTGAACCGTTTTGGTGACCGGGGAAGGAAATTCCTGATGCCGGGGTCAGGGATTTTTGTGCTCAGGAGGTGAAAAAAATTTTTTGACCCAAATGCAAAAACGGACGTCGGAATGGGATTCGGGGTTAAATTTCATGCTTAAAAATGGTGGGTTTTCTACTTTTCAAAAATTGAGCCGTTTTGGTGTCCAGGGAAGGAAATTCCTGATGCTGGGGTCAGGGATTTTTGAGCTCAGGAGGTGAAAATTTTTATTTGGCCCAAATGTGAAAATGGACCTCGGAATCGGATTCGGGGTTAAATTTCATGTTTAAAAATGGTGCTTTTTCTAGTTTTTAAAAATTGAGCCGTTTTGGTGTCCGGGGAAGGAAATTCCTGATGCCGGGGTCAGGGATTTTTGGGCTCAGGAGGTGAAAAATTTTTTTTAACCCAAATGTGAAAACAGACCTCGGAATGGGATTCGGGGTTAAATTTCATGCTTAAAAATGGTGGGTTTTCTACTTTTCAAAAATTGAGCCGTTTTGGTGTCCGGGGAAGGAAATTCCTGATGCCAGGGTCAGGGATTTTTGTGCTCAGGAGGTGAAAAAATTTTTTGGGCCCAAATATAAAAAAGGACCTCGGAATGGGATTCGGGGTTAAATTTCAGGCTTAAAAATAGTGCTTTTTCTAATTTTTAAAAATTGAGCCCTTTTGGTGTCTGGGGAAGGAAATTCCTGATGCCGGGGTCAGGGATTTTTGTGCTCAGGAGGTGAAAATTTTTATTTGGCCCAAATGTGAAAATGGACCTCGGAATCGGATTCGGGGTTAAATTTCAGGCTTAAAAATGGTGTTTTTTCTAGTTCTTAAAAATTGAGCCGTTTTTGTGTCCGGGGAAGGAAATTGCTGATGCCGGGGTCAGGGATTTTTCTGCTCAGGAGGTGAAAAAATTTTTTTGAGCGAAATGTAAAAACGGACCTCGGAATCGGATTCGGGGTTAAATTTCAGGCTTAAAAATTGTGCTTTTTCGAGTTTTTAAAAATTGAGCCATTTTGGTGTCCGGGGAAGGAAATTCCTGGTGCCGGGGTCAGGGATTTTTGGACTCAGGAGGTGAAAATTTTTTTTTCACCCAAATGAAAAAACGGACCTCGGAATGGGATTCGGGGTTAAATTTCATGCTTAAAAATGGTGCTTTTTCTAGTTCTTAAAAATTGAGCCGTTTTTGTGTCCGGGGAAGGAAATTTCTGATGCCGGGGTCAGGGATTTTTGTGCTTAGGAGGTGAAATTTTTTTTTGACCCAAATGAAAAAACGGACTGCGGAATGGGATTCGGGGTTAAATTTCATGCTTAAAAATGGTGCTTTTGTAGTTCTTAAAAATTGAGCCGTTTTTGTGTCCGGGGAAGGAAATTCCTGATGCCGGGGTCAGGGATTTTTGTGCTCAGGAGGTGAAAAAAATTTTTTGGCCCAAATATAAAAACGGACCTCAGAATGGGATTCGGGGTTAAATTTCAGGCTTAAAAATTGTGCTTTTTCTAGTTTTTAAAAATTGAACCGTTTTGGTGACCGGGGAAGGAAATTCCTGATGCCGGGGTCACGGATTTTTGTGCTCAGGAGGTGAAAAATTTTTTTTGACCCAAATGCAAAAATGGACGTTGGAATGGGATTCGGGGTTAAATTTCATGCTTAAAAATGGTGGGTTTTCTACTTTTCAAAAATTGAGCCGCTTTGGTGTCCGGGGAAGGAAATTCCTGATGCCAGGGTCAGGGATTTTTGTGCTCAGGAGGTGAAAAAATTTTTTGGGCCCAAATATAAAAAAGGACCTCGGAATGGGATTCGGGGTTAAATTTCAGGCTTAAAAATGGTGCTTTTTCTAGTTCTTAAAAATTGAGCCGTTTTTGTGTCCGGGGAAGGAAATTCCTGATGCCGGGGTCAGGGATTTTTGTGCTTAGGAGGTGAAATTTTTTTTTGACCCAAATGAAAAAACGGACCGCGGAATGGGATTCGGGGTTAAATTTCATGCTTAAAAATGGTGCTTTTGTAGTTCTTAAAAATTGAGCCGTTTTTGTGTCCGGGGAAGGAAATTCCTGATGCTGGGGTCAGGGATTTTTGTGCTCAGGAGGTGAAAAAATTTTTTTGGCCCAAATATAAAAACGGACCTCGGAATGGGATTCGGGGTTAAATTTCAGGCTTAAAAATTGTGCTTTTTCTAGTTTTTAAAAATTGAACCGTTTTGGTGACCGGGGAAGGAAATTCCTGATGCCGGGGTCAGGGATTTTTGTGCTCAGGAGGTGAAAAATTTTTTTTGACCCAAATGCAAAAACGGACGTCGGAATGGGATTCGGGGTTAAATTTCATGCTTAAAAATGGTGCTTTTTCTAGTTCTTAAAAATTGAGCCGTTTTTGTGTCTGGGGAAGGAAATTCCTGATGCCGGGGTCAGGGATTTTTGTGCTCAGGAGGTGAAAAATTTTTTTTGACCCAAATGTAAAAACGGACCTCGGAATGGGATTCGGGGTTAAATTTCATGCTTAAAAATTGAGCCGTTTTTGTGTCCGGGGAAGGAAATTCCTGATGCCGGTGTGAGGGATTTTTGTGTTGAGGAGGTGAAAAATTTTTTTGACCCAAATGTAAAAATGGACCTCAGAATGGGATTCGGGGTTAAATTTCATGCTTATAAATGGTGCTTTTTCTAGTTCTTAAAATTGAGCCGTTTTCGTATCCGGGGAAGGAAATTCCTGAAGCCGGGGTCAGCGATTTTTGTGCTCAGGAGGTGAAAATTTTTATTTGGCCCAAATGTGAAAATGGACCTCGGAATCGGATTCGGGGTTAAATTTCAGGCTTAAAAATGGTGGTTTTTCTAGTTTTTAAAAATTGAGCCGTTTTTGTGTCCGGGGAAGGAAATTCCTGATGCCGGGGTCAGGGATTTTTGTGCTCAGGAGGTGAAAATTTTTATTTGGCCCAAATGTGAAAATGGACCTTGGAATCAGATTCGGGGTTAAATTTCAGGCTTAAAAATGGTGCTTTTTCTATTTTTAAAAAATTGAGCCGTTTTGGTGTCTGAGGAAGGAAATTCCTGATGCCGGGGTCAGGGATTTTTGTGCTCAGGAGGTGAAAAAAAATTTTGGGCCCAAATATAAAAAAGGACCTCGGAATGGGATTCGGGGTTAAATTTCATGCTTAAAAATAGTGCTTTTTCTAGTTTTTAAAAATTGAGCCGTTTTTGTGTCCGGGGAAGGAAATTCCTGATGCCGGGGTCAGGGATTTTTGTGCTCAGGAGGTGAAAATTTTTTTTGACCCAAATGAAAAAACGGACCTCGGAATGTGATTCGGGGTTAAATTTCATGTTTAAAAATGGTGCTTTTTCTAGTTTTTAAAAATTGAGCCGTTTTGATATCCAGGGAAGGAAATTTCTGATGCCGGGGTCAGGTATTTTTGTGCTCAGGAGGTGAAAATTTTTTTTGACCCAAATGAAAAAACGGACCGCGGAATGGGATTCGGGGTTAAATTTCAGGCTTAAAAATGGTGTTTTTTCTAGTTCTTAAAAATTGAGCCGTTTTTGTGTCCGGGGAAGGAAATTCCTGATGCCGGTGTGAGGGATTTTTGTGTTGAGGAGGTGAAAAATTTTTTTGACCCAAATGTAAAAATGGACCTCAGAATGGGATTCGGGGTTAAATTTCATGCTTATAAATGGTGCTTTTTCTAGTTCTTAAAATTGAGCCGTTTTCGTATCCGGGGAAGGAAATTCCTGAAGCCGGGGTCAGCGATTTTTGTGCTCAGGAGGTGAAAATTTTTATTTGGCCCAAATGTGAAAATGGACCTCGGAATCGGATTCGGGGTTAAATTTCAGGCTTAAAAATGGTGGTTTTTCTAGTTTTTAAAAATTGAGCCGTTTTTGTGTCCGGGGAAGGAAATTCCTGATGCCGGGGTCAGGGATTTTTGTGCTCAGGAGGTGAAAATTTTTATTTGGCCCAAATGTGAAAATGGACCTTGGAATCAGATTCGGGGTTAAATTTCAGGCTTAAAAATGGTGCTTTTTCTATTTTTAAAAAATTGAGCCGTTTTGGTGTCTGAGGAAGGAAATTCCTGATGCCGGGGTCAGGGATTTTTGTGCTCAGGAGGTGAAAAAAAATTTTGGGCCCAAATATAAAAAAGGACCTCGGAATGGGATTCGGGGTTAAATTTCATGCTTAAAAATAGTGCTTTTTCTAGTTTTTAAAAATTGAGCCGTTTTTGTGTCCGGGGAAGGAAATTCCTGATGCCGGGGTCAGGGATTTTTGTGCTCAGGAGGTGAAAATTTTTTTTGACCCAAATGAAAAAACGGACCTCGGAATGTGATTCGGGGTTAAATTTCATGTTTAAAAATGGTGCTTTTTCTAGTTTTTAAAAATTGAGCCGTTTTGATGTCCAGGGAAGGAAATTTCTGATGCCGGGGTCAGGTATTTTTGTGCTCAGGAGGTGAAAATTTTTTTTGACCCAAATGAAAAAACGGACCGCGGAATGGGATTCGGGGTTAAATTTCAGGCTTAAAAATAGTGCTTTTTCTAGTTTTTAAAAATTGAGCCGTTTTTGTGTCCGGGGAAGGAAATTCCTGATGCCGGGGTCAGGGATTTTTGTGCTCAGGAGGTGAAAATTTTTTTTGACCCAAATGAAAAAACGGACCTCGGAATGTGATTCGGGGTTAAATTTCATGTTTAAAAATGGTGCTTTTTCTAGTTTTTAAAAATTGAGCCGTTTTGATGTCCAGGGAAGGAAATTTGTGATGCCGGGGTCAGGTATTTTTGTGCTCAGGAGGTGAAAATTTTTTTTGACCCAAATGAAAAAACGGACCGCGGAATGGGATTCGGGGTTAAATTTCAGGCTTAAAAATGGTGTTTTTTCTAGTTCTTAAAAATTGAGCCGTTTTTGTGTCCGGGGAAGGAAATTGCTGATGCCGGGGTCAGGGATTTTTCTGCTCAGGAGGTGAAAAAATTTTTTTGAGCCAAATGTAAAAACGGACCTCGGAATCGGATTCGGGGTTAAATTTCAGGCTTAAAAATTCTGCTTTTTCGAGATTTTAAAAATTGAGCCATTTTGGTGTCCGGGGAAGGAAATTCCTGGTGCCGGGGTCAGGGATTTTTGGACTCAGGAGGTGAAAATTTTTTTTTGACCCAAATGAAAAAACGGACCTCGGAATGGGATTCGGGGTTAAATTTCATGCTTAAAAATGGTGCTTTTTCTAGTTCTTAAAAATTGAGCCGTTTTTGTGTCCGGGGAAGGAAATTTCTGATGCCGGGGTCAGGGATTTTTTGCTTAGGAGGTGAAATTTTTTTTTGACCCAAATGAAAAAACGGACCGCGGAATGGGATTCGGGGTTAAATTTCATGCTTAAATATGGTGCTTTTGTAGTTCTTAAAAATTGAGCCGTTTTTGTGTCCGGGGAAGGAAATTCCTGATGCCGGGGTCAGGGATTTTTGTGCTCAGGAGGTGAAAAAATTTTTTTGGCCCAAATATAAAAACGGACCTCGGAATGGGATTCGGGGTTAAATTTCAGGCTTAAAAATTGTGCTTTTTCTAGTTTTTAAAAATTGAACCGTTTTGGTGACCGGGGAAGGAAATTCCTGATGCCGGGGTCAGGGATTTTTGTGCTCAGGAGGTGAAAAATTTTTTTTGACCCAAATGCAAAAACGGACGTCGGAATGGGATTCGGGGTTAAATTTCATGCTTAAAAATTGAGCCGTTTTTGTGTCCGGGGAAGGAAATTCCTGATGCCGGTGTGAGGGATTTTTGTGTTGAGGAGGTGAAAAATTTTTTTGACCCAAATGTAAAAATGGACCTCAGAATGGGATTCGGGGTTAAATTTCATGCTTATAAATGGTGCTTTTTCTAGTTCTTAAAATTGAGCCGTTTTCGTATCCGGGGAAGGAAATTCCTGAAGCCGGGGTCAGCGATTTTTGTGCTCAGGAGGTGAAAATTTTTATTTGGCCCAAATGTGAAAATGGACCTCGGAATGGGATTCGGGGTTAAATTTCATGCTTAAAAATGGTGCTTTTTCTAGTTTTTAAAAATTGAGCCGTTTTTGTGTCCGGGGAAGGAAATTTCTGATGCCGGGGTCAGGGATTTTTGTGCTTAGGAGGTGAAATTTTTTTTTGACCCAAATGAAAAAACGGACCGCGGAATGGGATTCGGGGTTAAATTTCATGCTTAAATATGGTGCTTTTGTAGTTCTTAAAAATTGAGCCGTTTTTGTGTCCGGGGAAGGAAATTCCTGATGCCGGGGTCAGGGATTTTTGTGCTCAGGAGGTGAAAAAATTTTTTTGGCCCAAATATAAAAACGGACCTCGGAATGGGATTCGGGGTTAAATTTCAGGCTTAAAAATTGTGCTTTTTCTAGTTCTTAAAAATTGAACCGTTTTGGTGACCGGGGAAGGGAATTCCTGATGCCGGGGTCAGGGATTTTTGTGCTCAGGAGGTGAAAAATTTTTTTTGACCCAAATGCAAAAACGGACGTCGGAATGGGATTCGGGGTTAAATTTCATGCTTAAAAATTGAGCCGTTTTTGTGTCCGGGGAAGGAAATTCCTGATGCCGGTGTGAGGGATTTTTGTGTTGAGGAGGTGAAAAATTTTTTTGACCCAAATGTAAAAATGGACCTCAGAATGGGATTCGGGGTTAAATTTCATGCTTATAAATGGTGCTTTTTCTAGTTCTTAAAATTGAGCCGTTTTCGTATCCGGGGAAGGAAATTCCTGAAGCCGGGGTCAGCGATTTTTGTGCTCAGGAGGTGAAAATTTTTATTTGGCCCAAATGTGAAAATGGACCTCGGAATCGGATTCGGGGTTAAATTTCAGGCTTAAAAATGGTGGTTTTTCTAGTTTTTAAAAATTGAGCCGTTTTTGTGTCCGGGGAAGGAAATTCCTGATGCCGGGGTCAGGGATTTTTGTGCTCAGGAGGTGAAAAAATTTTTTTTGACCCAAATGTAAAAACGGATCTCGGAATGGGATTCGGGGTTAAATTTCAGGCTTAAAAATAGTGTTTTTTCTAGTTTTTAAAAATTGAGCCATTTTGGTGTCTGGGGAAGAAAATTCCTGATGCCGGGGTCAGGGATTTTTGTGCTCAGGAGGTGAAAATTTTTATTTGGCCCAAATGTGAAAATGGACCTTGGAATCAGATTCGGGGTTAAATTTCAGGCTTAAAAATGGTGCTTTTTCTATTTTTAAAAAATTGAGCCGTTTTGGTGTCTGAGGAAGGAAATTCCTGATGCCGGGGTCAGGGATTTTTGTGCTCAGGAGGTGAAAAAAAATTTTGGGCCCAAATATAAAAAAGGACCTCGGAATGGGATTCGGGGTTAAATTTCATGTTTAAAAATGGTGCTTTTTCTAGTTTTTAAAAATTGAGCCGTTTTGGTGTCCGGGGATGGAAATTTCTGATGCCGGGGTCAGGGATTTTTGTGCTCAGGAGGTGAAAATTTTTTTTTTGACCCAAATGAAAAAACGGACCTCAGAATGGGATTCGGGGTTAAATTTCAGGGTTAAAAGTGGTGCTTTTTCTAGTTCTTAAAATTGAGCCGTTTTCGTATCCGGGGAAGGAAATTCCTGAGGCCGGGGTCAGCGATTTTTGTGCTCAGGAGTTGAAAATTTTTTTTGACGCAAATGTGAAAATGGACCTCAGAATTCGATTCGGGGTTAAATTTCATGCTTAAAAATGGTGCTTTTGTAGTTCTTAAAAATTGAGCCGTTTTGGTGTCCGGGGAAGGAAATTCCTGATGCCGGGGTCAGGGATTTTTGTGCTCAGGAGGTGAAAATTTTTTTTTGACCCAAATGTAAAAACAGACCTCGGAATGGGATTCGGGGTTAAATTTCAGGCTTAAAAATGGTGCTTTTTCTATTTTTAAAAAATTGAGCCGTTTTGGTGTCTTGGGAAGGAAATTCCTGATGCCGGGGTCAGAGATTTTTCTGCTGAGGAGGTGAAAATTTTTTTTTGACCCAAATGTGAAAACGGACCTCGGAATGGGATTCGGGGTTAAATTTCAGGCTTAAAAATGGTATTTTTTCCAGTTTTTAAAAATTGAGCCGTTTTGGTGTCTGGGGAAGGAAATTCCTGATGCCGGGGTCAGGGATTTTTGTGCTCAGGAGGTGAAAAATTTTTTTTGACCCAAATGTAAAAACGGACCTCGGAATGGGATTCGGGGTTAAATTTCATGCTTAAAAATTGAGCCGTTTTTGTGTCCGGGGAAGGAAATTCCTGATGCCGGGGTGAGGGATTTTTGTGTTGAGGAGGTGAAAAATTTTTTTGACCCAAATGAAAAAACAGACCTCGGAATGGGATTCGGGGTTAAATTTCATGCTTAAAAATGGTGCTTTTTCTAGTTCTTAAAAATTGAGCCGTTTTTGTGTCCGGGGAAGGAAATACCTGATGCCGGGGTCACGGATTTTTGTGCTCAGGAGGTGAATTTTTTTTTGACCCAAATGAAAAAACGGACCTCAGAATGAGATTCGGGGTTAAATTTCAGGCTTAAAAATGGTGGTTTCTCTATTTTTTAAAAATTGAGCCGTTTTGGTGTCTGGGGAAGGAAATTCCTGATGCCGGGGTCAGGGATTTTTGTGCTCAGGAGGTGAAAAATTTTTTTGACCCAAATGAAAAAACGGACCTCGGAATGGGATTCGGGGTTAAATTTCATGCTTAAAAATGGTGCTTTTTCTAGTTCTTAAAAATTGAGCCGTTTTTGTGTCCGGGGAAGGAAATTCCTGATACCGGGGTCAGGGATTTTTGTGATCAGGAGGTGAAAATTTTTTTTTGTCCCAAATGAAAAAACAGACCTCGGAATGGGATTCGGGGTTAAATTTCATGCTTAAAAATGGTGCTTTTTGTAGTTTTTAAAAATTGAGCCCTTTTGGTGTCTGGGGAAGGAAATTCCTGATGCCGGGGTCAGGGATTTTTGTGCTCAGGAGGTGACAATTTTTATTTGGCCCAAATGTGAAAATGGACCTTGGAATCGGATTCGGGGTTAAATTTCAGGCTTAAAAATGGTGTTTTTTCTAGTTTTTAAAAATTGAGCCGTTTTGGTGTCTGGGGAAGGAAATTCCTGATGCCAGGGTCAGGGATTTTTGTGCTCAGGAGGTTAAAAAAATTTTTGGGCCCAAATATAAAAAAGGACCTCAGAATTGGATTCGAGGTTAAATTTTTTGCTTAAAAATAGTGCTTTTTCTAGTTCTTAAAAATTGAGCCGTTTTTGTGTCCGGGGAAGGAAACTGCTGATGCCGGGGTCAGACATTTTTGTGCTCAGGAGGTGAAAAAAATTTTTTTGACCCAAATGTAAAAACCGATCTCGGAATGGGATTCGGGGTTAAATTTCAGGCTTAAAAATGGTGCTTTTTCTAGTTTTTAAAAATTGAGCCCTTTTGGTGTCTGGGGAAGGAAATTCCTGATGCCGGGGTCAGGGATTTTTGTGCTCAGGAGGTGAAAATTTTTATTTGGCCCAAATGTGAAAATGGACCTCGGAATCGGATTCGGGATTAAATTTCAGGCTTAAAAATGGTGCTTTTTCTATTTTTAAAAATTGAGCCGTTTTGGTGTCTGGGGAAGGAAATTCCTGATGCCGGGGTCAGAGATTTTTCTGCTGAGGAGGTGAAAATTTTTTTTGACCCAAATGTGAAAACGGACCTCGGAATGGGATTCGGGGTTAAATTTCAGGCTTAAAAATGGTGTTTTTTCTAGTTTTTAAAAATTGAGCCGTTTTGGTGTCTGGGGAAGGAAATTCCTGATGCCAGGGTCAGGGATTTTTGTGCTCAGGAGGTTAAAAAAATTTTTGGGCCCAAATATAAAAAAGGACCTCAGAATTGGATTCGAGGTTAAATTTTTTGCTTAAAAATAGTGCTTTTTCTAGTTCTTAAAAATTGAGCCGTTTTTGTGTCCGGGGAAGGAAACTGCTGATGCCGGGGTCAGACATTTTTGTGCTCAGGAGGTGAAAAATTTTTTTTGACCCAAATATAAAAACGGACGTCGGAATGGGATTCGGGGTTAAATTTCATGCTTAAAAATGGTGGGTTTTCTACTTTTCAAAAATTGAGCCGCTTTGGTGTCCAGGGAAGGAAATTCCTGATGCTGGGGTCAGGGATTTTTGTGCTCAGGAGGTGAAAATTTTTATTTGGCCCAAATGTGAAAATGGACCTCGGAATCGGATTCGGGGTTAAATTTCATGTTTAAAAATGGTGCTTTTTCTAGTTTTTAAAAATTGAGCCGTTTTGGTGTCCGGGGAAGGAAATTCCTGATGCCGGGGTCAGGGATTTTTGGGCTCAGGAGGTGAAAAATTTTTTTTAACCCAAATGTGAAAACAGACCTCGGAATGGGATTCGGGGTTAAATTTCAGACTTAAAAATAGTGCTTTTTCTAGTTCTTAAAAACTGAGCCGTTTTTGTGTCTGGGGAAGGAAATTCCTGATGCCGGTGTGAGGGATTTTTGTGTTGAGGAGGTGAAAAATTTTTTTGACCCAAATGTAAAAATGGACCTCAGAATGGGATTCGGGGTTAAATTTCATGCTTATAAATGGTGCTTTTTCTAGTTCTTAAAATTGAGCCGTTTTCGTATCCGGGGAAGGAAATTCCTGATGCCGGGGTCAGGGATTTTTGTGCTCAGGAGGTGAAAAATTTTTTTTGTCCCAAATGAAAAAACAGACCTCGGAATGGGATTCGGGGTTAAATTTCATGCTTAAAAATGGTGCTTTTTCTAGTTTTTAAAAATTGAGCCATTTTGGTGTCTGGGGAAGGAAATTCCTGATGCCGGGGTCAGGGATTTTTGTGCTCAGGAGGTGAAAATTTTTATTTGGCCCAAATGTGAAAATGGACCTCGGAATCGGATTCGGGGTTAAATTTCAGGCTTAAAAATGGTGCTTTTTCTATTTTTAAAAATTGAGCCGTTTTGGTGTCTGGGGAAGGAAATTCCTGATGCCGGGGTCAGGGATTTTTGTGCTCAGGAGGTGAAAAATTTTTTTTGACCCAAATGTAAAAACGGACTCGGAATGGGATTCGGGGTTAAATTTCATGCTTAAAAATTGAGCCCTTTTTGTGTCCGGGGAAGGAAATTCCTGATGCCGGGGTCAGGGATTTTTGTGTTGAGGAGGTGAAAAATTTTTTTGACCCAAATGTAAAAATGGACCTCAGAATGGGATTCGGGGTTAAATTTCATGCTTAAAAATGGTGCTTTTTCTAGTTCTTAAAATTGAGCCGTTTTCGTATCCGGGGAAGGAAATTCCTGAAGCCGGGGTCAGCGATTTTTGTGCTCAGGAGGTGAAAATTTTTATTTGGCCCAAATATGAAAATGGACCTCGGAATCGGATTCGGGGTTAAATTTCAGGCTTAAAAATGGTGGTTTTTCTAGTTTTTAAAAATTGAGCCGTTTTTGTGTCAGGGGAAGGAAATTCCTGATGCCGGGGTCAGGGATTTTTGTGCTCAGGAGGTGAAAATTTTTTTTACCCAAATGAAGAAACGGACCTCGCAATGGGATTCGGGGTTAAATTTAATGCTTAAAAATGGTGCTTTTTCTAGTTTTCATAAATTGAGCCGTTTTTGTGTCCGGGGAAGGAAATTCCTGATACCGGGGTCAGGGATTTTTGTGCTCAGGAGGTGAAATTTTTTTTTTGTCCCAAATGAAAAAACAGACCTCGGAATGGGATTCGGGGTTAAATTTCATGCTTAAAAATGGTGCTTTTTCTAGTTTTTAAAAATTGAGCCATTTTGGTGTCTGGGGAAGGAAATTCCTGATGCCGGGGTCAGGGATTTTTGTGCTCAGGAGGTGAAAATTTTTATTTGGCCCAAATGTGAAAATGGACCTCGGAATCGGATTCGGGGTTAAATTTCAGGCTTAAAAATGGTGCTTTTTCTCTTTTTAAAAATTGAGCCGTTTTGGTGTCTGGGGAAGGAAATTCCTGATGCCGGGGTCAGAGATTTTTCTGCTGAGGAGGTGAAAATTTTTTTTGACCCAAATGTGAAAACGGACCTCGGAATGGGATTCGGGGTTAAATTTCAGGCTTAAAAATGGTATTTTTTCCAGTTTTTAAAAGTTGAGCCGTTTTGGTGTCTGGGGAAGGAAATTCCTGATGCCGGGGTCAGGGATTTTTGTGCTCAGGAGGTGAAAAAATTTTTTTGACCCAAATGTAAAAACGGACCTCGGAATGGGATTCGGGGTTAAATTTCATGCTTAAAAATTGAGCCGTTTTTGTGTCCGGGGAAGGAAATTCCTGATGCCGGGGTGAGGGATTTTTGTGTTGAGGAGGTGAAAAATTTTTTTGACCCAAATGTAAAAATGGACCTCAGAATGGGATTCGGGGTTAAATTTCATGCTTAAAAATGGTGCTTTTTCTAGTTCTTAAAATTGAGCCGTTTTCGTATCCGGGGAAGGAAATTCCTGAAGCCGGGGTCAGCGATTTTTGTGCTCAGGAGGTGAAAATTTTTATTTGGCCCAAATGTGAAAATGGACCTCTGAATCGGATTCGGGGTTAAATTTCAGGCTTAAAAATGGTGGTTTTTCTAGTTTTTAAAAATTCAGCCGTTTTTGTGTCCGGGGAAGGAAATTCCTGATGCCGGGGTCAGGGATTTTTGTGCTCAGGAGGTGAAAAATATTTTTTTGACCCAAATGTAAAAACGGACCTCGGAATGGGATTCAGGGTTAAATTTCAGGCTTAAAAATAGTGTTTTTTCTAGTTTTTAAAAATTGAGCCGTTATGGTGTCCGGGGAAGGAAATTCCTGATGCCGGGGTCAGGGATTTTTGTGCTCAGGAGGTGAAAATTTTTTTTGACCCAAATGTGAAAACGGACCTCGGAATGTGATTCGGGGTTAAATTTCAGGCATAAAAATAGTGTTTTTTCTAGTTTTTAAAAATTGAGCCGTTTTGGTGTCTGGGGAAGGAAATTTCAGATGCCGGAGTCAGGGATTTTTGTCCTCAGGAGGTGAAAATTTTTTTTTGACACAAATGTAAAAACGGACCTCGGAATGGGATTCGGGGTTAAATTTCATGCTTAAAAATGGTGCTTTTTCTAGTTCTTAAAATTGAGCCGTTTTCGTATCCGGGGAAGGAAATTCCTAACGCCGGGGTCAGCGATTTTTGTGCTCAGGAGGTGAAAAAAATTTTGGGCCCAAATATAAAAAAGGACCTCGGAATGGGATTCGGGGTTAAATTTCATGGTTAAAAATAGTGCTTTTTCTAGTTTTTAAAAATTGAGCCGTTTTTGTGTCCGGGGAAGGAAATTCCTGATACCGGGGTCAGGGATTTTTGTGCTCAGGAGGTGAAAAATTTTTTTGACCCAAATGTAAAAATGGACCTCAGAATGGGATTCGGGGTTAAATTTCATGCTTAAAAATGGTGCTTTTTCTAGTTCTTAAAATTGAGCCGTTTTCGTATCCGGGGAAGGAAATTCCTGAAGCCGGGGTCAGCGATTTTTGTGCTCAGGAGTTGAAAATTTTTTTGACGCAAATGTGAAAATGGACCTCAGAATTCGATTCGGGGTTAAGTTTCAGGCTTAAAAATGGTGGTTTTTCTATTTTTAAAAAATTGAGCCGTTATGGTGTCCGGGGAAGGAAATTCCTGATGCCGGGGTCAGGGATTTTTGTGCTCAGGAACTGAAAATTTTTTTTGACCCAAATGTGAAAACGGACCTCAGAATGGGATTCGGGGTTAAATTTCATGCTTAAAAATGGTGCTTTTTCTAGTTCTTAAAAATTGAGCCGTTTTTGTGTCCGGGGAAGGAAATTCCTGATGCCGGGGTTAGGGATTTTTGTGCTCAGGAGGTGAAAATATTTTTTTTGACCCAAATGAAAAAACGGACCTCGGAATGGGATTCGGGGTTAAATTTCATGCTTAAAAATGGTGCTTTTTCTAGTTCTTAAAAATTGAGCCGTTTTTGTGTCCGGGGAAGGAAATTCCTGATGCCGGGGTCAGGGATTTTTGTGCTCAGGAGGTGAAAATATTTTTTTTGACCCAAATGAAAAAACGGACCTCGGAATGGGATTCGGGGTTAAATTTCAGGCTTAAAAATGGTGGTTTTTCTAGCTTTCATAAATTGAGCTGTTTTGGTGTCCGGGGAAGGAAATTCCTGATGCCGGGGTCAGGGATTTTTTTGCTCAGGAGGTGAAAATTTTTTTTGACCCAAATGAAAAAACGGACCTCGGAATGAGATTCGGGGTTAAGTTTCAGGCTTAAAAATGGTGGTTTTTCTATTTTTAAAAAATTGAGCCGTTATGGTGTCCGGGGAAGGAAATTCCTGATGCCGGGGTCAGGGATTTTTGTGCTCAGGAACTGAAAATTTTTTTTGACCCAAATGTGAAAACGGACCTCAGAATGGGATTCGGGGTTAAATTTCATGCTTAAAAATGGTGCTTTTTCTAGTTCTTAAAAATTGAGCCGTTTTTGTGTCCGGGGAAGGAAATTCCTGATGCCGGGGTCAGGGATTTTTGTGCTCAGGAGGTGAAAATTTTTTTTGACCCAAATGTAAAAACGGACCTCAGAATGGGATTCGGGGTTAAATTTCAGGCTTAAAAATGGTGCTTTTGTAGTTTTTAAAAATTGAGCCGTTTTTGTGTCCAGGGAAGGAAATTCCTGATGCCGGGGTCAGGGATTTTTGTGCTCAGGAGGTGAAAATTTTTTTTGACCCAAATGAAAAAACGGACCTCGGAATGTGATTCGGGGTTAAATTTCATGTTTAAAAATGGTGCTTTTTCTAGTTTTTAAAAATTGAGCCGTTTTGATGTCCAGGGAAGGAAATTTCTGATGCCGGGGTCAGGTATTTTTGTGCTCAAGAGGTGAAAATTTTTTTTTGACCCAAATGTAAAAATGGACCTCGGAATGGGATTCGGGGTTAAATTTCATGTTTAAAAATGGTGCTTTTTCTAGTTTTTAAAAATTGAGCCGTTTTGGTGTCCGGGGATGGAAATTTCTGATGCCGGGGTCAGGGATTTTTGTGCTCAGGAGGTGAAAATTTTTTTTTTGACCCAAATGAAAAAACGGACCTCAGAATGGGATTCGGGGTTAAATTTCAGGGTTAAAAGTGGTGCTTTTTCTAGTTCTTAAAATTGAGCCGTTTTCGTATCCGGGGAAGGAAATTCCTGAGGCCGGGGGTCAGCGATTTTTGTGCTCAGGAGTTGAAAATTTTTTTTGACGCAAATGTGAAAATGGACCTCAGAATTCGATTCGGGGTTAAATTTCATGCTTAAAAATGGTGCTTTTGTAGTTCTTAAAAATTGAGCCGTTTTGGTGTCCGGGGAAGGAAATTCCTGATGCCGGGGTCAGGGATTTTTGTGCTCAGGAGGTGAAAATTTTTTTTTGACCCAAATGTAAAAACAGACCTTGGAATGGGATTCGGGGTTAAATTTCAGGCTTAAAAATGGTGCTTTTTCTATTTTTAAAAAATTGAGCCGTTTTGGTGTCTTGGGAAGGAAATTCCTGATGCCGGGGTCAGAGATTTTTCTGCTGAGGAGGTGAAAATTTTTTTTTGACCCAAATGTGAAAACGGACCTCGGAATGGGATTCGGGGTTAAATTTCAGGCTTAAAAATGGTATTTTTTCCAGTTTTTAAAAATTGAGCCGTTTTGGTGTCTGGGGAAGGAAATTCCTGATGCCGGGGTCAGGGATTTTTGTGCTCAGGAGGTGAAAAATTTTTTTTGACCCAAATGTAAAAACGGACCTCGGAATGGGATTCGGGGTTAAATTTCATGCTTAAAAATTGAGCCGTTTTTGTGTCCGGGGAAGTAAATTCCTGATGCCGGGGTGAGGGATTTTTGTGTTGAGGAGGTGAAAAATTTTTTTGACCCAAATGAAAAAACAGACCTCGGAATGGGATTCGGGGTTAAATTTCATGCTTAAAAATGGTGCTTTTTCTAGTTCTTAAAAATTGAGCCGTTTTTGTGTCCGGGGAAGGAAATACCTGATGCCGGGGTCACGGATTTTTGTGCTCAGGAGGTGAATTTTTTTTTGACCCAAATGAAAAAACGGACCTCGGAATGAGACTCGGGGTTAAATTTCAGGCTTAAAAATGGTGGTTTCTCTATTTTTTAAAAATTGAGCCGTTTTGGTGTCTGGGGAAGGAAATTCCTGATGCCGGGGTCAGGGATTTTTGTGCTCAGGAGGTGAAAAATTTTTTTGACCCAAATGAAAAAACGGACCTCGGAATGGGATTCGGGGTTAAATTTCATGCTTAAAAATGGTGCTTTTTCTAGTTCTTAAAAATTGAGCCGTTTTTGTGTCCGGGGAAGGAAATTCCTGATACCGGGGTCAGGGATTTTTGTGATCAGGAGATGAAAATTTTTTTTTGTCCCAAATGAAAAAACAGACCTCGGAATGGGATTCGGGGTTAAATTTCATGCTTAAAAATGGTGCTTTTTATAGTTTTTAAAAATTGAGCCCTTTTGGTGTCTGGGGAAGGAAATTCCTGATGCCGGGGTCAGGGATTTTTGTGCTCAGGAGGTGAAAATTTTTATTTGGCCCAAATGTGAAAATGGACCTTGGAATCGGATTCGGGGTTAAATTTCAGGCTTAAAAATGGTGTTTTTTCTAGTTTTTAAAAATTGAGCCGTTTTGGTGTCTGGGGAAGGAAATTCCTGATGCCAGGGTCAGGGATTTTTGTGCTCAGGAGGTTAAAAAAATTTTTGGGCCCAAATATAAAAAAGGACCTCAGAATTGGATTCGGGGTTAAATTTTTTGCTTAAAAATAGTGCTTTTTCTAGTTCTTAAAAATTGAGCTGTTTTTGTGTCCGGGGAAGGAAACTGCTGATGCCGGGGTCAGAGATTTTTGTGCTCAGGAGGTGAAAAAAAATTTTTTGACCCAAATGTAAAAACCGATCTCGGAATGGGATTCGGGGTTAAATTTCAGGCTTAAAAATGGTGCTTTTTCTAGTTTTTAAAAATTGAGCCGTTTTGGTGTCTGGGGAAGGAAATTCCTGATGCCGGGGTCAGAGATTTTTCTGCTGAGGAGGTGAAAATTTTTTTTTGACCCAAATGTGAAAACGGACCTCGGAATGGGATTTGGGGTTAAATTTCAGGCTTAAAAATGGTATTTTTTCCAGTTTTTAAAAATTGAGCCGTTTTGGTGTCTGGGGAAGGAAATTCCTGATGCCGGGGTCAGGGATTTTTGTGCTCAGGAGGTGAAAAATTTTTTTTGACCCAAATGTAAAAACGGACCTCGGAATGGGATTCGGGGTTAAATTTCATGCTTAAAAATTGAGCTGTTTTTGTGTCCGGGGAAGGAAACTGCTGATGCCGGGGTCAGAGATTTTTGTGCTCAGGAGGTGAAAAAAAATTTTTTGACCCAAATGTAAAAACCGATCTCGGAATGGGATTCGGGGTTAAATTTCAGGCTTAAAAATGGTGCTTTTTCTAGTTTTTAAAAATTGAGCCGTTTTGGTGTCTGGGGAAGGAAATTCCTGATGCCGGGGTCAGAGATTTTTCTGCTGAGGAGGTGAAAATTTTTTTTTGACCCAAATGTGAAAACGGACCTCGGAATGGGATTCGGGGTTAAATTTCAGGCTTAAAAATGGTATTTTTTCCAGTTTTTAAAAATTGAGCCGTTTTGGTGTCTGGGGAAGGAAATTCCTGATGCCGGGGTCAGGGATTTTTGTGCTCAGGAGGTGAAAAATTTTTTTTGACCCAAATGTAAAAACGGACCTCGGAATGGGATTCGGGGTTAAATTTCATGCTTAAAAATTGAGCCGTTTTTGTGTCCGGGGAAGGAAATTCCTGATGCCGGGGTGAGGGATTTTTGTGTTGAGGAGGTGAAAAAATTTTTTGACCCAAATGAAAAAACAGACCTCGGAATGGGATTCGGGGTTAAATTTCATGCTTAAAAATGGTGCTTTTTCTAGTTCTTAAAAATTGAGCCGTTTTTGTGTCCGGGGAAGGAAATACCTGATGCCGGGGTCACGGATTTTTGTGCTCAGGAGGTGAATTTTTTTTTGACCCAAATGAAAAAACGGACCTCGGAATGAGACTCGGGGTTAAATTTCAGGCTTAAAAATGGTGGTTTCTCTATTTTTTAAAAATTGAGCCGTTTTGGTGTCTGGGGAAGGAAATTCCTGATGCCGGGGTCAGGGATTTTTGTGCTCAGGAGGTGAAAAATTTTTTTGACCCAAATGAAAAAACGGACCTCGGAATGGGATTCGGGGTTAAATTTCATGCTTAAAAATGGTGCTTTTTCTAGTTCTTAAAAATTGAGCCGTTTTTGTGTCCGGGGAAGGAAATTCCTGATACCGGGGTCAGGGATTTTTGTGATCAGGAGATGAAAATTTTTTTTTGTCCCAAATGAAAAAACAGACCTCGGAATGGGATTCGGGGTTAAATTTCATGCTTAAAAATGGTGCTTTTTATAGTTTTTAAAAATTGAGCCCTTTTGGTGTCTGGGGAAGGAAATTCCTGATGCCGGGGTCAGGGATTTTTGTGCTCAGGAGGTGAAAATTTTTATTTGGCCCAAATGTGAAAATGGACCTTGGAATCGGATTCGGGGTTAAATTTCAGGCTTAAAAATGGTGTTTTTTCTAGTTTTTAAAAATTGAGCCGTTTTGGTGTCTGGGGAAGGAAATTCCTGATGCCAGGGTCAGGGATTTTTGTGCTCAGGAGGTTAAAAAAATTTTTGGGCCCAAATATAAAAAAGGACCTCAGAATTGGATTCGGGGTTAAATTTTTTGCTTAAAAATAGTGCTTTTTCTAGTTCTTAAAAATTGAGCTGTTTTTGTGTCCGGGGAAGGAAACTGCTGATGCCGGGGTCAGAGATTTTTGTGCTCAGGAGGTGAAAAAAAATTTTTTGACCCAAATGTAAAAACCGATCTCGGAATGGGATTCGGGGTTAAATTTCAGGCTTAAAAATGGTGCTTTTTCTAGTTTTTAAAAATTGAGCCCTTTTGGTGTCTGGGGAAGGAAATTCCTGATGCCGGGGTCAGGGATTTTTGTGCTCAGGAGGTGAAAATTTTTATTTGGCCCAAATGTGAAAATGGACCTCGGAATCGGATTCGGGGTTAAATTTCAGGCTTAAAAATGGTGCTTTTTCTATTTTTAAAAATTGAGCCGTTTTGGTGTCTGGGGAAGGAAATTCCTGATGCCGGGGTCAGAGATTTTTCTGCTGAGGAGGTGAAAATTTTTTTTGACCCAAATGTGAAAACGGACCTCGGAATGGGATTCGGGGTTAAATTTCAGGCTTAAAAATGGTATTTTTTCCAGTTTTTAAAAATTGAGCCGTTTTGGTGTCTCGGGAAGGAAATTCCTGATGCCGGGGTCAGGGATTTTTGTGCTCAGGAGGTGAAAAAATTTTTTTGACCCAAATATAAAAACGGACGTCGGAATGGGATTCGGGGTTAAATTTCATGCTTAAAAATGGTGGGTTTTCTACTTTTCAAAAATTGAGCCGCTTTGGTGTCCAGGGAAGGAAATTCCTGATGCTGGGGTCAGGGATTTTTGTGCTCAGGAGGTGAAAATTTTTATTTGGCCAAAATGTGAAAATGGACCTCGGAATCGGATTCGGGGTTAAATTTCATGTTTAAAAATGGTGCTTTTTCTAGTTTTTAAAAATTGAGCCGTTTTGGTGTCCGGGGAAGGAAATTCCTGATGCCGGGGTCAGGGATTTTTGGGCTCAGGAGGTGAAAAATTTTTTTTAACCCAAATGTGAAAACAGACCTCGGAATGGGATTCGGGGTTAAATTTCAGACTTAAAAATAGTGCTTTTTCTAGTTCTTAAAAACTGAGCCGTTTTTGTGTCTGGGGAAGGAAATTCCTGATGCCGGGGTCAGGGATTTTTGTGCTCAGGAGGTGAAAAAATTTTTTTGACCCAAATGTAAAAACGGACCTCGGAATGGGATTCGGGGTTAAATTTCATGCTTAAAAATTGAGCCGTTTTTGTGTCCGGGGAAGGAAATTCCTGATGCCGGTGTAAGGGATTTTTGTGTTGAGGAGGTGAAAAATTTTTTTGACCCAAATGTAAAAATGGACCTCAGAATGGGATTCGGGGTTAAATTTCATGCTTATAAATGGTGCTTTTTCTAGTTCTTAAAATTGAGCCGTTTTCGTATCCGGGGAAGGAAATTCCTGATGCCGGGGTCAGGGATTTTTGTGCTCAGGAGGTGAAAATTTTTACTTGGCCCAAATGTGAAAATGGACCTTGGAATCAGATTCGGGGTTAAATTTCAGGCTTAAAAATGGTGCTTTTTCTATTTTTTAAAAATTGAGCCATTTTGGTGTCTGAGGAAGGAAATTCCTGATGCCGGGGTCAGGGATTTTTGTGCTGAGGAGGTGAATATTTTTTTTGACCCAAATGTAAAAACGGACCTCGGAATGGGATTCGGGGTTAAATTTCATGCTTAAAAATGGTGCTTTTTCTAGTTTTTAAAAATTGAGCCATTTTGGTGTCTGGGGAAGGAAATTCCTGATGCCGGGGTCAGGGATTTTTGTGCTCAGGAGGTGAAAATTTTTATTTGGCCCAAATGTGAAAATGGACCTCGGAATCGGATTCGGGGTTAAATTTCAGGCTTAAAAATGGTGCTTTTTCTATTTTTAAAAATTGAGCCGTTTTGGTGTCTGGGGAAGGAAATTACTGATGCCGGGGTCAGAGATTTTTCTGCTGAGGAGGTGAAAATTTTTTGACCCAAATGTGAAAACGGACCTCGGAATGGGATTCGGGGTTAAATTTCAGGCTTAAAAATGGTATTTTTTCCAGTTTTTCAAAATTGAGCCATTTTGGTGTCTGGGGAAGGAAATTCCTGATGCCGGGGTCAGGGATTTTTGTGCTCAGGAGGTGAAAATTTTTATTTGGCCCAAATGTGAAAATGGACCTCGGAATCGGATTCGGGGTTAAATTTCAGGCTTAAAAATGGTGCTTTTTCTATTTTTAAAAATTGAGCCGTTTTGGTGTCTGGGGAAGGAAATTCCTGATGCCGGGGTCAGGGATTTTTGTGCTCAGGAGGTGAAAAATTTTTTTTGACCCAAATGTAAAAACGGACCTCAGAATGGGATTCGGGGTTAAATTTCATGCTTAAAAATTGAGCCCTTTTTGTGTCCGGGGAAGGAAATTCCTGATGCCGGGGTGAGGGATTTTTGTGTTGAGGAGGTGAAAAATTTTTTTGACCCAAATGTAAAAATGGACCTCAGAATGGGATTCGGGGTTAAATTTCATGCTTAAAAATGGTGCTTTTTCTAGTTCTTAAAATTGAGCCGTTTTCGTATCCGGGGAAGGAAATTCCTGAAGCGGGGGTCAGCGATTTTTGTGCTCAGGAGGTGAAAATTTTTATTTGGCCCAAATATGAAAATGGACCTCGGAATCGGATTCGGGGTTAAATTTAATGCTTAAAAATGGTGCTTTTTCTAGTTCTTAAAAATTGAGCCGTTTTTGTGTCCGGGGAAGGAAATTCCTGATACCGGGGTCAGGGATTTTTGTGCTCAGGAGGTGAAAATTTTTTTTTGTCCCAAATGAAAAAACAGACCTCGGAATGGGATTCGGGGTTAAATTTCATGCTTAAAAATGGTGCTTTTTCTAGTTTTTAAAAATTGAGCCGTTTTTGTGTCCGGGGAAGGAAATTCCTGATGCCGGGGTCAGGGATTTTTGTGCTCAGGAGGTGAAAATTTTTATTTGGCCCAAATGTGAAAATGAACCTCGGAATGGGATTCGGGGTTAAATTTCAGGCTTAAAAATGGTGCTTTTTCTCTTTTTAAAAATTGAGCCGTTTTGGTGTCTGGGGAAGGAAATTCCTGATGCCGGGGTCAGAGATTTTTCTGCTGAGGAGGTGAAAATTTTTTTTGACCCAAATGTGAAAACGGACCTCGGAATGGGATTCGGGGTTAAATTTCAGGCTTAAAAATGGTATTTTTTCCAGTTTTTAAAAATTGAGCCGTTTTGGTGTCTGGGGAAGGAAATTCCTGATGCCGGGGTCAGGGATTTTTGTGCTCAGGAGGTGAAAAATTTTTTTTGACCCAAATGTAAAAACGGACCTCGGAATGGGATTCGGGGTTAAATTTCATGCTTAAAAATTGAGCCGTTTTTGTGTCCGGGGAAGGAAATTCCTGATGCCGGGGTGAGGGATTTTTGTGTTGAGGAGGTGAAAAATTTTTTTGACCCAAATGTAAAAATGGACCTCAGAATGGGATTCGGGGTTAAATTTCATGCTTAAAAATGGTGCTTTTTCTAGTTCTTAAAATTGAGCCGTTTTCGTATCCGGGGAAGGAAATTCCTGAAGCCGGGGTCAGCGATTTTTGTGCTCAGGAGGTGAAAATTTTTATTTGGCCCAAATGTGAAAATGGACCTCTGAATCGGATTCGGGGTTAAATTTCAGGCTTAAAAATGGTGGTTTTTCTAGTTTTTAAAAATTCAGCCGTTTTTGTGTCCGGGGAAGGAAATTCCTGATGCCGGGGTCAGGGATTTTTGTGCTCAGGAGGTGAAAAATATTTTTTTGACCCAAATGTAAAAACGGACCTCGGAATGGGATTCGGGGTTAAATTTCAGGCTTAAAAATAGTGTTTTTTCTAGTTTTTAAAAATTGAGCCGTTATGGTGTCCGGGGAAGGAAATTCCTGATGCCGGGGTCAGGGATTTTTGTGCTCATGAGGTGAAAATTTTTTTTGACCCAAATGTGAAAACGGACCTCGGAATGTGATTCGGGGTTAAATTTCAGGCATAAAAATAGTGTTTTTTCTAGTTTTTAAAAATTGAGCCGTTTTGGTGTCTGGGGAAGGAAATTTCAGATGCCGGAGTCAGGGATTTTTGTCCTCAGGAGGTGAAAATTTTTTTTTGACCCAAATGTAAAAACGGACCTCGGAATGGGATTCGGGGTTAAATTTCATGCTTAAAAATGGTACTTTTTCTAGTTTTTAAAAATTGAGCCATTTTGGTGTCTGGGGAAGGAAATTCCTGATGCCGGGGTCAGGGATTTTTGTGCTCAGGAGGTGAAAATTTTTATTTGGCCCAAATGTGAAAATGGACCTCGGAATCGGATTCGGGGTTAAATTTCAGGCTTAAAAATGGTGCTTTTTCTATTTTTAAAAATTGAGCCGTTTTGGTGTCTGGGGAAGGAAATTACTGATGCCGGGGTCAGAGATTTTTCTGCTGAGGAGGTGAAAATTTTTTTGACCCAAATGTGAAAACGGACCTCGGAATGGGATTCGGGGTTAAATTTCAGGCTGAAAAATGGTATTTTTTCCAGATTTTCAAAATTGAGCCATTTTGGTGTCTGGGGAAGGAAATTCCTGATGCCGGGGTCAGGGATTTTTGTGCTCAGGAGGTGAAAATTTTTATTTGGCCCAAATGTGAAAATGGACCTCGGAATCGGATTCGGGGTTAAATTTCAGGCTTAAAAATGGTGCTTTTTCTATTTTTAAAAATTGAGCCGTTTTGGTGTCTGGGGAAGGAAATTCCTGATGCCGGGGTCAGGGATTTTTGTGGTCAGGAGGTGAAAAATTTTTTTTGACCCAAATGTAAAAACGGACCTCGGAATGGGATTCGGGGTTAAATTTCATGCTTAAAAATTGAGCCCTTTTTGTGTCCGGGGAAGGAAATTCCTGATGCCGGGGTGAGGGATTTTTGTGTTGAGGAGGTGAAAAATTTTTTTGACCCAAATGTAAAAATGGACCTCAGAATGGGATTCGGGGTTAAATTTCATGCTTAAAAATGGTGCTTTTTCTAGTTCTTAAAATTGAGCCGTTTTCGTATCCGGGGAAGGAAATTCCTGAAGCCGGGGTCAGCGATTTTTGTGCTCAGGAGGTGAAAATTTTTATTTGGCCCAAATATGAAAATGGACCTCGGAATCGGATTCGGGGTTAAATTTCAGGCTTAAAAATGGTGGTTTTTCTAGTTTTTAAAAATTGAGCCGTTTTTGTGTCAGGGGAAGGAAATTCCTGATGCCGGGGTCAGGGATTTTTGTGCTCAGGAGGTGAAAATTTTTTTTGACCCAAATGTGAAAACGGACCTCGGAATGTGATTCGGGGTTAAATTTCAGGCATAAAAATAGTGTTTTTTCTAGTTTTTAAAAATTGAGCCGTTTTGGTGTCTGGGGAAGGAAATTTCAGATGCCGGAGTCAGGGATTTTTGTCCTCAGGAGGTGAAAATTTTTTTTTGACCCAAATGTAAAAACGGACCTCGGAATGGGATTCGGGGTTAAATTTCATGCTTAAAAATGGTGCTTTTTCTAGTTTTTAAAAATTGAGCCATTTTGGTGTCTGGGGAAGGAAATTCCTGATGCCGGGGTCAGGGATTTTTGTGCTCAGGAGGTGAAAATTTTTATTTGGCCCAAATGTGAAAATGGACCTCGGAATCGGATTCGGGGTTAAATTTCAGGCTTAAAAATGGTGCTTTTTCTATTTTTAAAAATTGAGCCGTTTTGGTGTCTGGGGAAGGAAATTACTGATGCCGGGGTCAGAGATTTTTCTGCTGAGGAGGTGAAAATTTTTTTGACCCAAATGTGAAAACGGACCTCGGAATGGGATTCGGGGTTAAATTTCAGGCTGAAAAATGGTATTTTTTCCAGATTTTCAAAATTGAGCCATTTTGGTGTCTGGGGAAGGAAATTCCTGATGCCGGGGTCAGGGATTTTTGTGCTCAGGAGGTGAAAATTTTTATTTGGCCCAAATGTGAAAATGGACCTCGGAATCGGATTCGGGGTTAAATTTCAGGCTTAAAAATGGTGCTTTTTCTATTTTTAAAAATTGAGCCGTTTTGGTGTCTGGGGAAGGAAATTCCTGATGCCGGGGTCAGGGATTTTTGTGGTCAGGAGGTGAAAAATTTTTTTTGACCCAAATGTAAAAACGGACCTCGGAATGGGATTCGGGGTTAAATTTCATGCTTAAAAATTGAGCCCTTTTTGTGTCCGGGGAAGGAAATTCCTGATGCCGGGGTGAGGGATTTTTGTGTTGAGGAGGTGAAAAATTTTTTTGACCCAAATGTAAAAATGGACCTCAGAATGGGATTCGGGGTTAAATTTCATGCTTAAAAATGGTGCTTTTTCTAGTTCTTAAAATTGAGCCGTTTTCGTATCCGGGGAAGGAAATTCCTGAAGCCGGGGTCAGCGATTTTTGTGCTCAGGAGGTGAAAATTTTTATTTGGCCCAAATATGAAAATGGACCTCGGAATCGGATTCGGGGTTAAATTTCAGGCTTAAAAATGGTGGTTTTTCTAGTTTTTAAAAATTGAGCCGTTTTTGTGTCAGGGGAAGGAAATTCCTGATGCCGGGGTCAGGGATTTTTGTGCTCAGGAGGTGAAAATTTTTTTTACCCAAATGAAGAAACGGACCTCGCAATGGGATTCGGGGTTAAATTTAATGCTTAAAAATGGTGCTTTTTCTAGTTCTTAAAAATTGAGCCGTTTTTGTGTCCGGGGAAGGAAATTCCTGATACCGGGGTCAGGGATTTTTGTGCTCAGGAGGTGAAAATTTTTTTTTGTCCCAAATGAAAAAACAGACCTCGGAATGGGATTCGGGGTTAAATTTCATGCTTAAAAATGGTGCTTTTTCTAGTTTTTAAAAATTGAGCCATTTTGGTGTCTGGGGAAGGAAATTCCTGATGCCGGGGTCAGGGATTTTTGTGCTCAGGAGGTGAAAATTTTTATTTGGCCCAAATGTGAATATGGACCTCGGAATCGGATTCGGGGTTAAATTTCAGGCTTAAAAATGGTGCTTTTTCTCTTTTTAAAAATTGAGCCGTTTTGGTGTCTGGGGAAGGAAATTCCTGATGCCGGGGTCAGGGATTTTTGTGCTCAGGAGGTGAAAAATTTTTTTTGACCCAAATGTAAAAACGGACCTCGGAATGGGATTCGGGGTTAAATTTCATGCTTAAAAATTGAGCCGTTTTTGTGTCCGGGGAAGGAAATTCCTGATGCCGGGGTGAGGGATTTTTGTGTTGAGGAGGTGAAAAATTTTTTTGACCCAAATGTAAAAATGGACCTCAGAATGGGATTCGGGGTTAAATTTCATGCTTTAAAATGGTGGTTTTTCTAGTTTTTAAAAATTCAGCCGTTTTTGTGTCCGGGGAAGGAAATTCCTGATGCCGGGGTCAGGGATTTTTGTGCTCAGGAGGTGAAAATTTTTTTTGACCCAAATGTGAAAACGGACCTCGGAATGTGATTCGGGGTTAAATTTCAGGCATAAAAATAGTGTTTTTTCTAGTTTTTAAAAATTGAGCCGTTTTGGTGTCTGGGGAAGGAAATTTTAGATGCCGGAGTCAGGGATTTTTGTCCTCAGGAGGTGAAAATTTTTTTTTGACCCAAATGTAAAAACGGACCTCGGAATGGGATTCGGGGTTAAATTTCATGCTTAAAAATGGTGCTTTTTCTAGTTCTTAAAAATTGAGCCGTTTTTGTGTCCGGGGAAGGAAATTCCTGATGCCGGGGGTCAGGGATTTTTGTGCTCAGGAGGTGAAAAAATTTTTTTGACCCAAATGTAAAAACGGAGCTCGGAATGTGATTCGGGGTTAAATTTCATGCTTAAAAATGGTTCTTTTTCTAGTTTTCAAAAATTGATCCGTTTTGGTGTCCAGGGAAGGAAATTCCTGATGCCGGGGTCAGGGATTTTTGTGCTCAGGAGGTGAAAATTTTTTTTTGACCCAAATGTGAAAACGGACCTCGGAATGGGATTCGGGGTTAAATTTCATGCTTAAAAATGGTGTTTTTTCTAGTTTTTAAAAATTGAGCCGTTTTGGTGTCTGGGGAAGGAAATTCCTGATGCCGGGGTCAGGGATTTTTGTGCTCAGGAGGTGAAAAATTTTTTTCACCCAAATGTAAAAACGGACCTCGGAATGGGATTCGGCGTTAAATTTCATGCTTAAAAATGGTGCTTTTTCTAGTTCTTAAAAATTGAGCCGTTTTTGTGTCCGGGGAAGGAAATTCCTGATGCCGGGGTCAGGGATTTTTGTGCTCAGGAGGTGAAAATTTTTTTTGACCCAAATGAAAAAATGGACCTCGGAATGAGATTCGGGGTTAAATTTCAGGCTTAAAAATGGTGGTTTCTCTATTTTTTAAAAAATTGAGCCGTTTTGGTGTCCAGGGAAGGAAATTCCTGATGCCGGGGTCAGGGATTTTTGTGCTCAGGAGGTGAAAATTTTTTTTTGACCCAAATGAAATAACGGACCTCGGAATGGGATTCGGGGTTAAATTTCATGCTTAAAAATGGTGCTTTTTCTAGTTTTTAAAAATTGAGCCGTTTTTGTATCCGGGGAAGGAAATACCTGATGCCGGGGTCAGGGATTTTTGTGCTCAGGAGGTGAATTTTTTTTTGACCCAAATGAAAAAAACGGACCTCGGAATGGGATTCGGGGTTAAATTTCAGGCTTAAAAATGGTGGTTTTTCTAGTTTTCAAAAATTGAGCCATTTTGGTGTCCAGGGAAGGAAATTCCTGATGCCGGGGTCAGGGATTTTTGTGCTCAGGAGGTGAAAAATTTTTTTTGACGCAAATGTAAAAATGGACGTCTGAATGGGATTCGGGGTTAAATTTCAGGCTTAAAAATGGTGCTTTTTCTAGTTTTTAAAAATTGAGCCATTTTGATGTCTGGGGAAGGATATTCCTGATGCCGGGGTCAGGGATTTTTGTGCTCAGGAGGTGAAAATTTTTTTTCACCCAAATGTAAAAACGGACCTCGGAATGGGATTCGGCGTTAAATTTCATGCTTAAAAATGGTGCTTTTTCTAGTTTTTAAAAATTGAGCCGTTTTGGTGTCTGGGGAAGGAAATTCCTGATGCCGGGGTCAGGGATTTTTGTGCTCAGGAGGTGAAAATTTTTTTTTGACTCAAATGAAATAACGGACCTCGGAATGGGATTCGGGGTTAAATTTCATGCTTAAAAATGGTGCTTTTTCTAGTTCTTAAAAATTGAGCCGTTTTTGTGTCCGGGGAAGGAAATGCCTGATGCCGGGGTCAGGGATTTTTGTGCTCAGGAGGTGAATTTTTTTTTGACCCAAATGAAAAAAAGGACCTCGGAATGGGATTCGGGGTTAAATTTCATGCTTAAAAATGGTGGTTTTTCTAGTTTTCAAAAATTGAGCCGTTTTGGTGTCCAGGGAAGGAAATTTCTAATGCCGGGATCAGGGATTTTTGTGCTCAGGAGGTGAAAAGTTTTTTTTGACCAAAATGTAAAAACGGACCTCAGAATGGGATTCGGGGTTAAATTTCAGGCTTAAAAATGGTTCTTTTTCTAGTTCTTAAAAATTGAGCCGTTTTTGTGTCCGGGGAAGGAAATTCCAGATGCCGGGGTCAGGGATTTTTGTGCTCAGGAGGTGAAAATTTTTTTTCACCCAAATGAAAAAACGGACCTCGGAATGGGATTCGGGGTTAAATTTCAGGCTTAAAAATGGTGGTTTCTCTATTATTTTAAAAATTGAGCCGTTTTGGTGTCTGGGGAAGGAAATTCCTGATGCCAGGGTCAGGGATTTTTGTGCTCAGGAGGTGAATTTTTTTTTTGACCCAAATGTGAAAACGGACCTCGGAATGGGATTCGGGGTTAAATTTCAGGCTTAAAAATGGTGGTTTCTCTATTATTTTAAAAATTGAGCCGTTTTGGTGTCTGGGGAAGGAAATTCCTGATGCCAGGGTCAGGGATTTTTGTGCTCAGGAGGTGAATTTTTTTTTTGACCCAAATGTGAAAACGGACCTCGGAATGGGATTCGGGGTTAAATTTCAGGCTTAAAAATTGTGTTTTTTCTAGTTTTTAAAAATTGAGCCGTTTTGGTGTCTGGGGAAGGAAATTCCTGATGCCGGGGTCAGGGATTTTTGTGCTCAGGAGGTGAAAATTTTTTTTTGACTCAAATGAAATAACGGACCTCGGAATGGGATTCGGGGTTAAATTTCATGCTTAAAAATGGTGCTTTTTCTAGTTCTTAAAAATTGAGCCGTTTTTGTGTCCGGGGAAGGAAATGCCTGATGCCGGGGTCAGGGATTTTTGTGCTCAGGAGGTGAATTTTTTTTTGACCCAAATGAAAAAAAGGACCTCGGAATGGGATTCGGGGTTAAATTTCAGGCTTAAAAATGGTGGTTTTTCTAGTTTTCAAAAATTGAGCCGTTTTGGTGTCCAGGGAAGGATATTTTTGATGCCGGGGTCAGGGATTTTTGTGCTCAGGAGGTGAAAATTTTTTTTTGACCGAAATGTAAAAACGGACCTCAGAATGGGATTCGGGGTTAAATTTCATGCTTAAAAATGGTTCTTTTTCTAGTTCTTAAAAATTGAGCCGTTTTTGTGTCCGGGGAAGGAAATTCCTGATGCCGGGGTCAGGGATTTTTGTGCTCAGGAGGTGAAAAAATTTTTTCACCCAAATGTAAAAACGGAGCTCGGAATGTGATTCGGGGTTAAATTTCATGCTTAAAAATGGTTCTTTATCTAGTTTTCAAAAATTGATCCGTTTTGGTGTCCAGGGAAGGAAATTCCTGATGCCGGGGTCAGGGATTTTTGTGCTCAGGAGGTGAAAAATTTTTTTCACCCAAATGAAAAAACGGACCTCGGAATGAGATTCGGGGTTAAATTTCAGGCTTAAAAATGGTGGTTTCTCTATTTTTTAAAAATTGAGCCGTTTTGGTGTCTGGGGAAGGAAATTCCTGATGCCGGGGTCAGGGATTTTTGTGCTCAGGAGGTGAAAATTTTTTTTGACCCAAATGTGAAAACGGACCTCGGAATGGGATTCGGGGTTAAATTTCAGGCTTAAAAATGGTGTTTTTTCTAGTTTTTAAAAATTGAGCCGTTTTGGTGTCTGGGGAAGGAAATTCCTGATGCCGGGGTCAGGGATTTTTGTGCTCAGGAGGTGAAAATTTTTTTTTGACTCAAATGAAATAACGGACCTCGGAATGGGATTCGGGGTTAAATTTCATGCTTAAAAATGGTGCTTTTTCTAGTTCTTAAAAATTGAGCCGTTTTTGTGTCCTGGGAACGAAATGCCTGATGCCGGGGTCAGGGATTTTTGTGCTCAGGAGGTGAATTTTTTTTTGACCCAAATGAAAAAAAGGACCTCGGAATGGGATTCGGGGTTAAATTTCATGCTTAAAAATGGTGGTTTTTCTAGTTTTCAAAAATTGAGCCGTTTTGGTGTCCAGGGAAGGAAATTTCTAATGCCGGGATCAGGGATTTTTGTGCTCAGGAGGTGAAAAGTTTTTTTTGACCCAAATGTAAAAACGGACCTCAGAATGGGATTCGGGGTTAAATTTCAGGCTTAAAAATGGTTCTTTTTCTAGTTCTTAAAAATTGAGCCGTTTTTGTGTCCGGGGAAGGAAATTCCAGATGCCGGGGTCAGGGATTTTTGTGCTCAGGAGGTGAAATTTTTTTTTCACCCAAATGAAAAAACGGACCTCGGAATGGGATTCGGGGTTAAATTTCAGGCTTAAAAATGGTGGTTTCTCTATTATTTTAAAAATTGAGCCGTTTTGGTGTCTGGGGAAGGAAATTCCTGATGCCAGGGTCAGCGATTTTTGTGCTCAGGAGGTGAATTTTTTTTTTGACCCAAATGTGAAAACGGACCTCGGAATGGGATTCGGGGTTAAATTTCAGGCTTAAAAATGCTGGTTTCTCTATTATTTTAAAAATTGAGCCATTTTGGTGTCTGGGGAAGGAAATTCCTGATGCCAGGGTCAGGGATTTTTGTGCTCAGGAGGTGAATTTTTTTTTTGACCCAAATGTGAAAACGGACCTCGGAATGGGATTCGGGGTTAAATTATAGGCTTAAAAATGGTGTTTTTTCTAGTTTTTAAAAATTAAGCCATTTTGGTGTCTGGGGAAGGAAATTCCTGATGCCAGGGTCAGGGATTTTTGTGCTCAGGAGGTGAATTTTTTTTTTGACCCAAATGTGAAAACGGACCTCGGAATGGGATTCGGGGTTAAATTTCAGGCTTAAAAATGGTGTTTTTTCTAGTTTTTAAAAATTGAGCCGTTTTGGTGTCTGGGGAAGGAAATTCCTGATGCCGGGGTCAGGGATTTTTGTGCTCAGGAGGTGAAAATTTTTTTTTGACTCAAATGAAATAACGGACCTCGGAATGGGATTCGGGGTTAAATTTCATGCTTAAAAATGGTATTTTTTCTAGTTCTTAAAAATTGAGCCGTTTTTGTGTCCGGGGAAGGAAATGCCTGATGCCGGGGTCAGGGATTTTTGTGCTCAGGAGGTGAATTTTTTTTGACCCAAATGAAAAAAAGGACCTCAGAATGGGATTCGGGGTTAAATTTCAGGCTTAAAAATGGTGGTTTTTCTAGTTTTCAAAAATTGAGCCGTTTTGGTGTCCAGGGAAGGATATTTTTGATGCCGGGGTCAGGGATTTTTGTGCTCAGGAGGTGAAAATTTTTTTTTGACCGAAATGTAAAAACGGACCTCAGAATGGGATTCGGGGTTAAATTTCATGCTTAAAAATGGTTCTTTTTCTAGTTTTCAAAAATTGATCCGTTTTGGTGTCCAGGGAAGGAAATTCCTGATGCCGGGGTCAGGGATTTTTATGCTCAGGAGGTGAAAAATTTTTTTCACCCAAATGTAAAAACGGACCTCGGAATGGGATTCGGCGTTAAATTTCATGCTTAAAAATGGTGCTTTTTCTAGTTCTTAAAAATTGAGCCGTTTTTGTGTCCGGGGAAGGAAATTCCTGATGCCGGGGTCAGGGATTTTTGTGCTCAGGAGGTGAAAAATTTTTTTTGACCCAAATGTAAAAACGGAGCTCGGAATGTGATTCGGGGTTAAATTTCATGCTTAAAAATGGTTCTTTATCTAGTTTTCAAAAATTGATCCGTTTTGGTGTCCAGGGAAGGAAATTCCTGATGCCGGGGTCAGGGATTTTTGAGCTCAGGAGGTGAAAAATTTTTTTCACCCAAATGAAAAAACGGACCTCGGAATGAGATTCGGGGTTAAATTTCAGGCTTAAAAATGATGGTTTCTCTATTTTTTAAAAATTGAGCCGTTTTGGTGTCTGGGGAAGGAAATTCCTGATGCCGGGGTCAGGGATTTTTGTGCTCAGGAGGTGAAAATTTTTTTTGACCCAAATGTGAAAACGGACCTCGGAATGGGATTCGGCGTTAAATTTCAGGCTTAAAAATGGTGTTTTTTCTAGTTTTTAAAAATTGAGCCGTTTTGGTGTCTGGGGAAGGAAATTCCTGATGCCGGGGTCAGGGATTTTTGTGCTCAGGAGGTGAAAATTTTTTTTTGACTCAAATGAAATAACGGACCTCGGAATGGGATTCGGGGTTAAATTTCATGCTTAAAAATGGTGCTTTTTCTAGTTCTTAAAAATTGAGCCGTTTTTGTGTCTGGGGAAGGAAATTCCTGATGCCGGGGTCAGGGATTTTTGTGCTCAGGAGGTGAATATTTTTTTTGACCCAAATGTGAAAACGGACCTCGGAATGGGATTCGGGGTTAAATTTCAGGCTTAAAAATGGTGTTTTTTCTAGTTCTTAAAAATTGAGCCGTTTTGGTGTCTGGGGAAGGAAATTCCTGATGCCGGGGTCAGGGATTTTTGTGCTCAGGAGGTGAAAATTTTTTTTTGACCCAAATGAAATAACGGACCTGGGAATGGGATTCGAGGTTAAATTTCATGCTTAAAAATGGTGCTTTTTCTAGTTCTTAAAAATTGAGCCGTTTTTGTGTCCGGGGAAGGAAATACCTGATGCCGGGATCACGGATTTTTGTGCTCAGGAGGTGAATTTTTTTTTGACCCAAATGAAAAAAAGGACCTCGGAATGGGATTCGGGGTTAAATTTCAGGCTTAAAAATGGTGGTTTTTCTAGTTTTCAAAAATTGAGCCATTTTGGTGTCCAGGGAAGGAAATTCCTGATGCCGGGGTCAGGGATTTTTGTGCTCCGGAGGTGAAAAAATTTTTTTGACCCAAATGTAAAAACGGATCTCTGAATGGGATTCGGGGTTAAATTTCAGGCTTAAAAATGGTGCTTTTTCTAGTTTTTAAAAATTGAGCCTTTTTGGTGTCTGGGGAAGGATATTCCTGATGCCGGGGTCAGGGATTTTTCTGCTCAGGAGGTGAAATTTTTTTTTGACCCAAATGTGAAAACGGACCTCTGAATGGCATTCGGGGTTAAATTTCAGGCTTAAAAATGGTGCTTTTTCTATTTTTAAAAATTGAGTCGTTTTGGTGTCCGGGGAAGGAAATTCCTCATGCCGGGGTCAGGGATTTTTGTGCTCAGGAGGTGAAAAAATTTTTTCACCCAAATGAAAAAACAGACCTCGGAATGAGATTCGGGGTTAAATTTCAGGCTTAAAAATGGTGGTTTCTCTATTTTTTAAAAATTGAGCCTTTTTGGTGTCTGGGGAAGGAAATTCCTGATGCCGGGGTCAGGGATATTTGTGCTCAGGAGGTGAAAATTTTTTTTTGACCCAAATGAAAAAACGGACCTCGGAATGGGATTCGGGGTTAAATTTCATGCTTAAAAATGGTGGGTTTTCTACTTTTCAAAAATTGAGCCGTTTTGGTGTCCAGGGAAGGAAATTCCTGATGCTGGGGTCAGGGATTTTTGTGCTCAGGAGGTGAAAATTTTTATTTGGCCCAAATGTGAAAATGGACCTCGGAATCGGATTCGGGGTTAAATTTCATGTTTAAAAATGGTGCTTTTTCTAGTTTTTAAAAATTGAGCCGTTTTGGTGTCCGGGGAAGGAAATTCCTGATGCCGGGGTCAGGGATTTTTGGGCTCAGGAGGTGAAAAAATTTTTTTAACCCAAATGTGAAAACAGACCTCGGAATGGGATTCGGGGTTAAATTTCATGCTTAAAAATCGTGGGTTTTCTACTTTTCAAAAATTGAGCCGTTTTGGTGTCCGGGGAAGGAAATTCCTGATGCCAGGGTCAGGGATTTTTGTGCTCAGGAGGTGAAAAAATTTTTTGGGCCCAAATATAAAAAAGGACCTCGGAATGGGATTCGGGGTTAAATTTCAGGCTTAAAAATAGTGCTTTTTCTAGTTTTTAAAAATTGAGCCCTTTTGGTGTCTGGGGAAGGAAATTCCTGATGCCGGGGTCAGGGATTTTTGTGCTCAGGAGGTGAAAATTTTTTTTGACCCAAATGCAAAAACGGACGTCGGAATGGGATTCGGGGTTAAATTTCATGCTTAAAAATGGTGCTTTTTCTAGTTCTTAAAAATTGAGCCGTTTTTGTGTCTGGGGAAGGAAATTCCTGATGCCGGTGTGAGGGATTTTTGTGTTGAGGAGGTGAAAAATTTTTTTGACCCAAATGTAAAAATGGACCTCAGAATGGGATTCGGGGTTAAATTTCATGCTTATAAATGGTGCTTAAATTTCATGCTTAAAAATTGAGCCGTTTTTGTGTCCGGGGAAGGAAATTCCTGATGCCGGTGTGAGGGATTTTTGTGTTGAGGAGGTGAAAAATTTTTTTGACCCAAATGTAAAAATGGACCTCAGAATGGGATTCGGGGTTAAATTTCATGCTTATAAATGGTGCTTTTTCTAGTTCTTAAAATTGAGCCGTTTTCGTATCCGGGGAAGGAAATTCCTGAAGCCGGGGTCAGCGATTTTTGTGCTCAGGAGGTGAAAATTTTTATTTGGCCCAAATGTGAAAATGGACCTCGGAATCGGATTCGGGGTTAAATTTCAGGCTTAAAAATGGTGGTTTTTCTAGTTTTTAAAAATTGAGCCGTTTTTGTGTCCGGGGAAGGAAATTCCTGATGCCGGGGTCAGGGATTTTTGTGCTCAGGAGGTGAAAATTTTTATTTGGCCCAAATGTGAAAATGGACCTTGGAATCAGATTCGGGGTTAAATTTCAGGCTTAAAAATGGTGCTTTTTCTATTTTTAAAAAATTGAGCCGTTTTGGTGTCTGAGGAAGGAAATTCCTGATGCCGGGGTCAGGGATTTTTGTGCTCAGGAGGTGAAAAAAAATTTTGGGCCCAAATATAAAAAAGGACCTCGGAATGGGATTCGGGGTTAAATTTCATGCTTAAAAATAGTGCTTTTTCTAGTTTTTAAAAATTGAGCCGTTTTTGTGTCCGGGGAAGGAAATTCCTGATGCCGGGGTCAGGGATTTTTGTGCTCAGGAGGTGAAAATTTTTTTTGACCCAAATGAAAAAACGGACCTCGGAATGTGATTCGGGGTTAAATTTCATGTTTAAAAATGGTGCTTTTTCTAGTTTTTAAAAATTGAGCCGTTTTGATGTCCAGGGAAGGAAATTTCTGATGCCGGGGTCAGGTATTTTTGTGCTCAGGAGGTGAAAATTTTTTTTGACCCAAATGAAAAAACGGACCGCGGAATGGGATTCGGGGTTAAATTTCAGGCTTAAAAATGGTGTTTTTTCTAGTTCTTAAAAATTGAGCCGTTTTTGTGTCCGGGGAAGGAAATTGCTGATGCCGGGGTCAGGGATTTTTCTGCTCAGGAGGTGAAAAAATTTTTTTGAGCCAAATGTAAAAACGGACCTCGGAATCGGATTCGGGGTTAAATTTCAGGCTTAAAAATTGTGCTTTTTCGAGTTTTTAAAAATTGAGCCATTTTGGTGTCCGGGGAAGGAAATTCCTGGTGCCGGGGTCAGGGATTTTTGGACTCAGGAGGTGAAAATTTTTTTTTGACCCAAATGAAAAAACGGACCTCGGAATGGGATTCGGGGTTAAATTTCATGCTTAAAAATGGTGCTTTTTCTAGTTCTTAAAAATTGAGCCGTTTTTGTGTCCGGGGAAGGAAATTTCTGATGCCGGGGTCAGGGATTTTTGTGCTTAGGAGGTGAAATTTTTTTTTGACCCAAATGAAAAAACGGACCACGGAATGGGATTCGGGGTTAAATTTCATGCTTAAATATGGTGCTTTTGTAGTTCTTAAAAATTGAGCCGTTTTTGTGTCCGGGGAAGGAAATTCCTGATGCCGGGGTCAGGGATTTTTGTGCTCAGGAGGTGAAAAAATTTTTTTGGCCCAAATATAAAAACGGACCTCGGAATGGGATTCGGGGTTAAATTTCAGGCTTAAAAATTGTGCTTTTTCTAGTTTTTAAAAATTGAACCGTTTTGGTGACCGGGGAAGGAAATTCCTGATGCCGGGGTCAGGGATTTTTGTGCTCAGGAGGTGAAAAATTTTTTTTGACCCAAATGCAAAAACGGACGTCGGAATGGGATTCGGGGTTAAATTTCATGCTTAAAAATGGTGCTTTTCCTAGTTCTTAAAAATTGAGCCGTTTTTGTGTCTGGGGAAGGAAATTCCTGATGCCGGGGTCAGGGATTTTTGTGCTCAGGAGGTGAAAAATTTTTTTTGACCCAAATGTAAAAACGGACCTCGGAATGGGATTCGGGGTTAAATTTCATGCTTAAAAATTGAGCCGTTTTTGTGTCCGGGGAAGGAAATTCCTGATGCCGGTGTGAGGGATTTTTGTGTTGAGGAGGTGAAAAATTTTTTTGACCCAAATGTAAAAATGGACCTCAGAATGGGATTCGGGGTTAAATTTCATGCTTATAAATGGTGCTTTTTCTAGTTCTTAAAATTGAGCCATTTTCGTATCCGGGGAAGGAAATTCCTGAAGCCGGGGTCAGCGATTTTTGTGCTCAGGAGGTGAAAATTTTTATTTGGCCCAAATGTGAAAATGGACCTCGGAATCGGATTCGGGGTTAAATTTCAGGCTTAAAAATAGTGTTTTTTCTAGTTTTTAAAAATTGAGCCATTTTGGTGTCTGGGGAAGAAAATTCCTGATGCCGGGGTCAGGGATTTTTGTGCTCAGGAGGTGAAAATTTTTATTTGGCCCAAATGTGAAAATGGACCTTTGAATCAGATTCGGGGTTAAATTTCAGGCTTAAAAATGGTGCTTTTTCTATTTTTAAAAAATTGAGCCGTTTTGGTGTCTGAGGAAGGAAATTCCTGATGCCGGGGTCAGGGATTTTTGTGCTCAGGAGGTGAAAAAAAATTTTGGGCCCAAATATAAAAAAGGACCTCGGAATGGGATTCGGGGTTAAATTTCATGCTTAAAAATAGTGCTTTTTCTAGTTCTTAAAATTTGAGCCGTTTTCGTATCCGGGGAAGGAAATTCCTGAGGCCGGGGTCAGCGATTTTTGTGCTCAGGAGTTGAAAATTTTTTTTGACGCAAATGTGAAAATGGACCTCAGAATTCGATTCGGGGTTAAATTTCATGCTTAAAAATGGTGCTTTTGTAGTTCTTAAAAATTGAGCCGTTTTGGTGTCCGGGGAAGGAAATTCCTGATGCCGGGGTCAGGGATTTTTGTGCTCAGGAGGTGAAAATTTTTTTTTGACCCAAATGTAAAAACAGACCTCGGAATGGGATTCGGGGTTAAATTTCAGGCTTAAAAATGGTGCTTTTTCTATTTTTAAAAAATTGAGCCGTTTTGGTGTCTTGGGAAGGAAATTCCTGATGCCGGGGTCAGAGATTTTTCTGCTGAGGAGGTGAAAATTTTTTTTTGACCCAAATGTGAAAACGGACCTCGGAATGGGATTCGGGGTTAAATTTCAGGCTTAAAAATGGTATTTTTTCCAGTTTTTAAAAATTGAGCCGTTTTGGTGTCTGGGGAAGGAAATTCCTGATGCCGGGGTCAGGGATTTTTGTGCTCAGGAGGTGAAAAATTTTTTTTGACCCAAATGTAAAAACGGACCTCGGAATGGGATTCGGGGTTAAATTTCATGCTTAAAAATTGAGCCGTTTTTGTGTCCGGGGAAGGAAATTCCTGATGCCGGGGTGAGGGATTTTTGTGTTGAGGAGGTGAAAAATTTTTTTGACCCAAATGAAAAAACAGACCTCGGAATGGGATTCGGGGTTAAATTTCATGCTTAAAAATGGTGCTTTTTCTAGTTCTTAAAAATTGAGCCGTTTTTGTGTCCGGGGAAGGAAATACCTGATGCCGGGGTCACGGATTTTTGTGCTCAGGAGGTGAATTTTTTTTTGACCCAAATGAAAAAACGGACCTCGGAATGAGATTCGGGGTTAAATTTCAGGCTTAAAAATGGTGGTTTCTCTATTTTTAAAAAATTGAGCCGTTTTGGTGTCTGGGGAAGGAAATTCCTGATGCCGGGGTCAGGGATTTTTGTGCTCAGGAGGTGAAAAAATTTTTTGACCCAAATGAAAAAACGGACCTCGGAATGGGATTCGGGGTTAAATTTCATGCTTAAAAATGGTGCTTTTTCTAGTTCTTAAAAATTGAGCCGTTTTTGTGTCCGGGGAAGGAAATTCCTGATACCGGGGTCAGGGATTTTTGTGATCAGGAGGTGAAAATTTTTTTTTGTCCCAAATGAAAAAACAGACCTCGGAATGGGATTCGGGGTTAAATTTCATGCTTAAAAATGGTGCTTTTTGTAGTTTTTAAAAATTGAGCCCTTTTGGTGTCTGGGGAAGGAAATTCCTGATGCCGGGGTCAGGGATTTTTGTGCTCAGGAGGTGACAATTTTTATTTGGCCCAAATGTGAAAATGGACCTTGGAATCGGATTCGGGGTTAAATTTCAGGCTTAAAAATGGTGTTTTTTCTAGTTTTTAAAAATTGAGCCGTTTTGGTGTCTGGGGAAGGAAATTCCTGATGCCAGGGTCAGGGATTTTTGTGCTCAGGAGGTTAAAAAAATTTTTGGGCCCAAATATAAAAAAGGACCTCAGAATTGGATTCGGGGTTAAATTTTTTGCTTAAAAATAGTGCTTTTTCTAGTTCTTAAAAATTGAGCCGTTTTTGTGTCCGGGGAAGGAAACTGCTGATGCCGGGGTCAGAGATTTTTGTGCTCAGGAGGTGAAAAAAATTTTTTTGACGCAAATGTAAAAACCGATCTCGGAATGGGATTCGGGGTTAAATTTCAGGCTTAAAAATGGTGCTTTTTCTAGTTTTTAAAAATTGAGCCCTTTTGGTGTCTGGGGAAGGAAATTCCTGATGCCGGGGTCAGGGATTTTTGTGCTCAGGAGGTGAAAATTTTTATTTGGCCCAAATGTGAAAATGGACCTCGGAATCGGATTCGGGATTAAATTTCAGGCTTAAAAATGGTGCTTTTTCTATTTTTAAAAATTGAGCCGTTTTGGTGTCTGGGGAAGGAAATTCCTGATGCCGGGGTCAGAGATTTTTCTGCTGAGGAGGTGAAAATTTTTTTTGACCCAAATGTGAAAACGGACCTCGGAATGGGATTCGGGTTAAATTTCAGGCTTAAAAATGGTATTTTTTCCAGTTTTTAAAAATTGAGCCGTTTTGGTGTCTCGGGAAGGAAATTCCTGATGCCGGGGTCAGGGATTTTTGTGCTCAGGAGGTGAAAAATTTTTTTTGACCCAAATATAAAAACGGACGTCGGAATGGGATTCGGGGTTAAATTTCATGCTTAAAAATGGTGGGTTTTCTACTTTTCAAAAATTGAGCCGCTTTGGTGTCCAGGGAAGGAAATTCCTGATGCTGGGGTCAGGGATTTTTGTGCTCAGGAGGTGAAAATTTTTATTTGGCCCAAATGTGAAAATGGACCTCGGAATCGGATTCGGGGTTAAATTTCATGTTTAAAAATGGTGCTTTTTCTAGTTTTTAAAAATTGAGCCGTTTTGGTGTCCGGGGAAGGAAATTCCTGATGCCGGGGTCAGGGATTTTTGGGCTCAGGAGGTGAAAAATTTTTTTTAACCCAAATGTGAAAACAGACCTCGGAATGGGATTCGGGGTTAAATTTCAGACTTAAAAATAGTGCTTTTTCTAGTTCTTAAAAACTGAGCCGTTTTTGTGTCTGGGGAAGGAAATTCCTGATGCCGGTGTGAGGGATTTTTGTGTTGAGGAGGTGAAAAATTTTTTTGACCCAAATGTAAAAATGGACCTCAGAATGGGATTCGGGGTTAAATTTCATGCTTATAAATGGTGCTTTTTCTAGTTCTTAAAATTGAGCCGTTTTCGTATCCGGGGAAGGAAATTCCTGATGCCGGGGTCAGGGATTTTTGTGCTCAGGAGGTGAAAAATTTTTTTTGTCCCAAATGAAAAAACAGACCTCGGAATGGGATTCGGGGTTAAATTTCATGCTTAAAAATGGTGCTTTTTCTAGTTTTTAAAAATTGAGCCATTTTGGTGTCTGGGGAAGGAAATTCCTGATGCCGGGGTCAGGGATTTTTGTGCTCAGGAGGTGAAAATTTTTATTTGGCCCAAATGTGAAAATGGACCTCGGAATCGGATTCGGGGTTAAATTTCAGGCTTAAAAATGGTGCTTTTTCTATTTTTAAAAATTGAGCCGTTTTGGTGTCAGGGGAAGGAAATTCCTGATGCCGGGGTCAGGGATTTTTGTGCTCAGGAGGTGAAAATTTTTTTTACCCAAATGAAGAAACGGACCTCGCAATGGGATTCGGGGTTAAATTTCATGCTTAAAAATTGAGCCCTTTTTGTGTCCGGGGAAGGAAATTCCTGATGCCGGGGTGAGGGATTTTTGTGTTGAGGAGGTGAAAAATTTTTTTGACCCAAATGTAAAAATGGACCTCAGAATGGGATTCGGGGTTAAATTTCATGCTTAAAAATGGTGCTTTTTATAGTTCTTAAAATTGAGCCGTTTTCGTATCCGGGGAAGGAAATTCCTGAAGCCGGGGTCAGCGATTTTTGTGCTCAGGAGGTGAAAATTTTTATTTGGCCCAAATATGAAAATGGACCTCGGAATCGGATTCGGGGTTAAATTTCAGGCTTAAAAATGGTGGTTTTTCTAGTTTTTAAAAATTGAGCCGTTTTTGTGTCAGGGGAAGGAAATTCCTGATGCCGGGGTCAGGGATTTTTGTGCTCAGGAGGTGAAAATTTTTTTTACCCAAATGAAGAAACGGACCTCGCAATGGGATTCGGGGTTAAATTTAATGCTTAAAAATGGTGCTTTTTCTAGTTTTCATAAATTGAGCCGTTTTTGTGTCCGGGGAAGGAAATTCCTGATACCGGGGTCAGGGATTTTTGTGCTCAGGAGGTGAAAATTTTTTTTTGTCCCAAATGAAAAAACAGACCTCGGAATGGGATTCGGGGTTAAATTTCATGGTTAAAAATGGTGCTTTTTCTAGTTTTTAAAAATTGAGCCATTTTGGTGTCTGGGGAAGGAAATTCCTGATGCCGGGGTCAGGGATTTTTGTGCTCAGGAGGTGAAAATTTTTATTTGGCCCAAATGTGAAAATGGACCTCGGAATCGGATTCGGGGTTAAATTTCAGGCTTAAAAATGGTGCTTTTTCTCTTTTTAAAAATTGAGCCGTTTTGGTGTCTGGGGAAGGAAATTCCTGATGCCGGGGTCAGAGATTTTTCTGCTGAGGAGGTGAAAATTTTTTTTGACCCAAATGTGAAAACGGACCTCGGAATGGGATTCGGGGTTAAATTTCAGGCTTAAAAATGGTATTTTTTCCAGTTTTTAAAAATTGAGCCGTTTTGGTGTCTGGGGAAGGAAATTCCTGATGCCGGGGTCAGGGATTTTTGTGCTCAGGAGGTGAAAAAATTTTTTTGACCCAAATGTAAAAACGGACCTCGGAATGGGATTCGGGGTTAAATTTCATGCTTAAAAATTGAGCCGTTTTTGTGTCCGGGGAAGGAAATTCCTGATGCCGGGGTGAGGGATTTTTGTGTTGAGGAGGTGAAAAATTTTTTTGACCCAAATGTAAAAATGGACCTCAGAATGGGATTCGGGGTTAAATTTCATGCTTAAAAATGGTGCTTTTTCTAGTTCTTAAAATTGAGCCGTTTTCGTATCCGGGGAAGGAAATTCCTGAAGCCGGGGTCAGCGATTTTTGTGCTCAGGAGGTGAAAATTTTTATTTGGCCCAAATGTGAAAATGGACCTCTGAATCGGATTCGGGGTTAAATTTCAGGCTTAAAAATGGTGGTTTTTCTAGTTTTTAAGAATTCAGCCGTTTTTGTGTCCGGGGAAGGAAATTCCTGATGCCGGGGTCAGGGATTTTTGTGCTCAGGAGGTGAAAAATATTTTTTTGACCCAAATGTAAAAACGGACCTCGGAATGGGATTCAGGGTTAAATTTCAGGCTTAAAAATAGTGTTTTTTCTAGTTTTTAAAAATTGAGCCGTTATGGTGTCCGGGGAAGGAAATTCCTGATGCCGGGGTCAGGGATTTTTGTGCTCAGGAGGTGAAAATTTTTTTTGACCCAAATGTGAAAACGGACCTCGGAATGTGATTCGGGGTTAAATTTCAGGCATAAAAATAGTGTTTTTTCTAGTTTTTAAAAATTGAGCCGTTTTGGTGTCTGGGGAAGGAAATTTCAGATGCCGGAGTCAGGGATTTTTGTCCTCAGGAGGTGAAAATTTTTTTTTGACACAAATGTAAAAACGGACCTCGGAATGGGATTCGGGGTTAAATTTCATGCTTAAAAATGGTGCTTTTTCTAGTTCTTAAAATTGAGCCGTTTTCGTATCCGGGGAAGGAAATTCCTAACGCCGGGGTCAGCGATTTTTGTGCTCAGGAGGTGAAAAAAATTTTGGGCCCAAATATAAAAAAGGACCTCGGAATGGGATTCGGGGTTAAATTTCATGCTTAAAAATAGTGCTTTTTCTAGTTTTTAAAAATTGAGCCGTTTTTGTGTCCGGGGAAGGAAATTCCTGATGCCGGGGTCAGGGATTTTTGTGCTCAGGAGGTGAAAATTTTTTTTTGACCCAAATGTAAAAATGGACCTCGGAATGGGATTCGGGGTTAAATTTCATGTTTAAAAATGGTGCTTTTTCTAGTTTTTAAAAATTGAGCCGTTTTGGTGTCCGGGGATGGAAATTTCTGATGCCGGGGTCAGGGATTTTTGTGCTCAGGAGGTGAAAATTTTTTTTTTGACCCAAATGAAAAAACGGACCTCGGAATTGGATTCGGGGTTAAATTTCAGGCTTAAAAATGGTGCTTTTTCTATTTTTAAAAAATTGAGCCGTTTTGGTGTCTGGGGAAGGAAATTCCTGATGCCGGGGTCAGAGATTTTTCTGCTGAGGAGGTGAAAATTTTTTTTGACCCAAATGTGAAAACGGACCTCGGAATGGGATTCGGGGTTAAATTTCAGGCTTAAAAATGGTATTTTTTCCAGTTTTTTAAAATTGAGCCGTTTTGGTGTCTGGGGAAGGAAATTCCTGATGCCAGGGTCAGGGATTTTTGTGCTCAGGAGGTGAAAAATTTTTTTTGACCCAAATGTAAAAACGGACCTCGGAATGGGATTCGGGGTTAAATTTCATGCTTAAAAATTGAGCCGTTTTTGTGTCCGGGGAAGGAAAATCCTGATACCGGGGTCAGGGATTTTTGTGCTCAGGAGGTGAAAAAATTTTTTGACCCAAATGTAAAAATGGACCTCAGAATGGGATTCGGGGTTAAATTTCATGCTTAAAAATGGTGCTTTTTCTAGTTCTTAAAATTGAGCCGTTTTCGTATCCGGGGAAGGAAATTCCTGAAGCCGGGGTCAGCGATTTTTGTGCTCAGGAGTTGAAAATTTTTTTGACGCAAATGTGAAAATGGACCTCAGAATTCGATTCGGGGTTAAATTTCATGCTTAAAAATGGTGCTTTTGTAGTTCTTAAAAATTGAGCCGTTTTGGTGTCGGGGAAGGAAATTTCTGATGCCGGGGTCAGGTATTTTTGTGCTCAGGAGGTGAAAATTTTTTTTTGACCCAAATGTAAAAACGGACCTCGGAATGGGATTCGGGGTTAAATTTCATGTTTAAAAATGGTGCTTTTTCTAGTTTTTAAAAATTGAGCCGTTTTGGAGTCCGGGGACGGAAATTCCTGATGCCGGGGTCAGGGATTTTTGTGCTCAGGAGGTGAAAATTTTTTTTTGACCCAAATGTAAAAACGGACCTCAGAATGGGATTCGGGGTTAAATTTCAGGCTTAAAAATGGTTCTTTTTCTAGTTTTCAAAAATTGATCCGTTTTGGTGTCCAGGGAAGGAAATTCCTGATGCCGGGGTCAGGGATTTTTGTGCTCAGGACGTGAAAATTTTTTTTTAACCCAAATGTGAAAACAGACCTCGGAATGGGATTCGGGGTTAAATTTCATGCTTAAAAATGGTGGGTTTTCTACTTTTCAAAAATTGAGCCGTTTTGGTGTCCGGGGAAGGAAATTCCTGATGCCAGAGTCAGGGATTTTTGTGCTCAGGAGGTGAAAAAATTTTTTGGGCCCAAATATAAAAAAGGACCTCGGAATGGGATTCGGGGCTAAATTTCAGGCTTAAAAATAGTGCTTTTTCTAGTTTTTAAAAATTGAGCCCTTTTGGTGTCTGGGGAAGGAAATTCCTGATGCCGGGGTCAGGGATTTTTGTGCTCAGGAGGTGAAAATTTTTATTTGGCCCAAATGTGAAAATGGACCTCGGAATCGGATTCGGGGTTAAATTTCAGGCTTAAAAATGGTGTTTTTTCTAGTTCTTAAAAATTGAGCCGTTTTTGTGTCCGGGGAAGGAAATTGCTGATGCTGGGGTCAGGGATTTTTCTGCTCAGGAGGTGAAAAAATTTTTTTGAGCCAAATGTAAAAACGGACCTCGGAATCGGATTCGGGGTTAAATTTCAGGCTTAAAAATTGTGCTTTTTCGAGTTTTTAAAAATTGAGCCATTTTGGTGTCCGGGGAAGGAAATTCCTGGTGCCGGGGTCAGGGATTTTTGGACTCAGGAGGTGAAAATTTTTTTTTGACCCAAATGAAAAAACGGACCTCGGAATGGGATTCGGGGTTAAATTTCATGCTTAAAAATGGTGCTTTTTCTAGTTCTTAAAAATTGAGCCGTTTTTGTGTCCGGGGAAGGAAATTTCTGATGCCGGGGTCAGGGATTTTTGTGCTTAGGAGGTGAAATTTTTTTTTGACCCAAATGAAAAAACGGACTGCGGAATGGGATTCGGGGTTAAATTTCATGCTTAAAAATGGTGCTTTTGTAGTTCTTAAAAATTGAGCCGTTTTTGTGTCCGGGGAAGGAAATTCCTGATGCCGGGGTCAGGGATTTTTGTGCTCAGGAGGTGAAAAAATTTTTTTGGCCCAAATATAAAAACGGACCTCAGAATGGGATTCGGGGTTAAATTTCAGGCTTAAAAATTGTGCTTTTTCTAGTTTTTAAAAATTGAACCGTTTTGGTGACCGGGGAAGGAAATTCCTGATGCCGGGGTCAGGGATTTTTGTGCTCAGGAGGTGAAAAATTTTTTTTGACCCAAATGCAAAAATGGACGTCGGAATGGGATTCGGGGTTAAATTTCATGCTTAAAAATGGTGGGTTTTCTACTTTTCAAAAATTGAGCCGCTTTGGTGTCCGGGGAAGGAAATTCCTGATGCCAGGGTCAGGGATTTTTGTGCTCAGGAGGTGAAAAAATTTTTTTGGCCCAAATATAAAAACGGACCTCGGAATGGGATTCGGGGTTAAATTTCAGGCTTAAAAATTGTGCTTTTTCTAGTTTTTAAAAATTGAACCGTTTTGGTGACCGGGGAAGGAAATTCCTGATGCCGGGGTCAGGGATTTTTGTGCTCAGGAGGTGAAAAATTTTTTTTGACCCAAATGCAAAAACGGACGTCGGAATGGGATTCGGGGTTAAATTTCATGCTTAAAAATGGTGCTTTTTCTAGTTCTTAAAAATTGAGCCGTTTTTGTGTCTGGGGAAGGAAATTCCTGATGCCGGGGTCAGGGATTTTTGTGCTCAGGAGGTGAAAAATTTTTTTTGACCCAAATGTAAAAACGGACCTCGGAATCGGATTCGGGGTTAAATTTCATGCTTAAAAATTGAGCCGTTTTTGTGTCCGGGGAAGGAAATTCCTGATGCCGGGGTGAGGGATTTTTGTGTTGAGGAGGTGAAAAATTTTTTTGACCCAAATGTGAAAATGGACCTCGGAATCGGATTCGGGGTTAAATTTCAGGCTTAAAAATGGTGGTTTTTCTAGTTTTTAAAAATTGAGCCGTTTTTGTGTCCGGGGAAGGAAATTCCTGATGCCGGGGTCAGGGATTTTTGTGCTCAGGAGGTGAAAATTTTTTTTGACCCAAATGAAAAAATGGACCTCGGAATGTGATTCGGGGTTAAATTTCATGTTTAAAAATGGTGCTTTTTCTAGTTTTTAAAAATTGAGCCGTTTTGATGTCCAGGGAAGGAAATTTCTGATGCCGGGGTCAGGTATTTTTGTGCTCAAGAGGTGAAAATTTTTTTTTGACCCAAATGTAAAAATGGACCTCGGAATGGGATTCGGGGTTAAATTTCATGTTTAAAAATGGTGCTTTTTCTAGTTTTTAAAAATTGAGCCGTTTTGGTGTCCGGGGATGGAAATTTCTGATGCCGGGGTCAGGGATTTTTGTGCTCAGGAGGTGAAAATTTTTTTTTTGACCCAAATGAAAAAACGGACCTCAGAATGGGATTCGGGGTTTAATTTCAGGGTTAAAAGTGGTGCTTTTTCTAGTTCTTAAAATTGAGCCGTTTTCGTATCCGGGGAAGGAAATTCCTGAGGCCGGGGTCAGCGATTTTTGTGCTCAGGAGTTGAAAATTTTTTTTGACGCAAATGTGAAAATGGACCTCAGAATTCGATTCGGGGTTAAATTTCATGCTTAAAAATGGTGCTTTTGTAGTTCTTAAAAATTGAGCCGTTTTGGTGTCCGGGGAAGGAAATTCCTGATGCCGGGGTCAGGGATTTTTGTGCTCAGGAGGTGAAAATTTTTTTTTGACCCAAATGTAAAAACAGACCTTGGAATGGGATTCGGGGTTAAATTTCAGGCTTAAAAATGGTGCTTTTTCTATTTTTAAAAAATTGAGCCGTTTTGGTGTCTTGGGAAGGAAATTCCTGATGCCGGGGTCAGAGATTTTTCTGCTGAGGAGGTGAAAATTTTTTTTTGACCCAAATGAAAAAACAGACCTCGGAATGGGATTCGGGGTTAAATTTCATGCTTAAAAATGGTGCTTTTTCTAGTTCTTAAAAATTGAGCCGTTTTGGTGTCCGGGGAAGGAAATTCCTGATGCCGGGGTCACGGATTTTTGTGCTCAGGAGGTGAATTTTTTTTTGACCCAAATGAAAAAACGGACCTCGGAATGAGATTCAGGGTTAAATTTCAGGCTTAAAAATGGTGGTTTCTCTATTTTTTAAAAATTGAGCCGTTTTGGTGTCTGGGGAAGGAAATTCCTGATGCCGGGGTCAGGGATTTTTGTGCTCAGGAGGTGAAAAATTTTTTTGACCCAAATGAAAAAACGGACCTCGGAATGGGATTCGGGGTTAAATTTCATGCTTAAAAATGGTGCTTTTTCTAGTTCTTAAAAATTGAGCCGTTTTTGTGTCCGGGGAAGGAAATTCCTGATACCGGGGTCAGGGATTTTTGTGATCAGGAGGTGAAAATTTTTTTTTGTCCCAAATGAAAAAACAGACCTCGGAATGGGATTCGGGGTTAAATTTCATGCTTAAAAATGGTGCTTTTTGTAGTTTTTAAAAATTGAGCCCTTTTGGTGTCTGGGGAAGGAAATTCCTGATGCCGGGGTCAGGGATTTTTGTGCTCAGGAGGTGAAAAATTTTTTTTGACCCAAATGTAAAAACGGACCTCGGAATCGGATTCGGGGTTAAATTTCATGCTTAAAAATTGAGCCGTTTTTGTGTCCGGGGAAGGAAATTCCTGATGCCGGGGTGAGGGATTTTTGTGTTGAGGAGGTGAAAAATTTTTTTGACCCAAATGTGAAAATGGACCTCGGAATCGGATTCGGGGTTAAATTTCAGGCTTAAAAATGGTGGTTTTTCTAGTTTTTAAAAATTGAGCCGTTTTTGTGTCCGGGGAAGGAAATTCCTGATGCCGGGGTCAGGGATTTTTGTGCTCAGGAGGTGAAAAAAAATTTTGGGCCCAAATATAAAAAAGGACCTCGGAATGGGATTCGGGGTTAAATTTCATGCTTAAAAATAGTGCTTTTTCTAGTTTTTAAAAATTGAGCCGTTTTTGTGTCCGGGGAAGGAAATTCCTGATGCCGGGGTCAGGGATTTTTGTGCTCAGGAGGTGAAAATTTTTTTTGACCCAAATGAAAAAACGGACCTCGGAATGTGATTCGGGGTTAAATTTCATGTTTAAAAATGGTGCTTTTTCTAGTTTTTAAAAATTGAGCCGTTTTGATGTCCAGGGAAGGAAATTTCTGATGCCGGGGTCAGGTATTTTTGTGCTCAAGAGGTGAAAATTTTTTTTTGACCCAAATGTAAAAATGGACCTCGGAATGGGATTCGGGGTTAAATTTCATGTTTAAAAATGGTGCTTTTTCTAGTTTTTAAAAATTGAGCCGTTTTGGTGTCCGGGGATGGAAATTTCTGATGCCGGGGTCAGGGATTTTTGTGCTCAGGAGGTGAAAATTTTTTTTTTGACCCAAATGAAAAAACGGACCTCAGAATGGGATTCGGGGTTAAATTTCAGGGTTAAAAGTGGTGCTTTTTCTAGTTCTTAAAATTGAGCCGTTTTCGTATCCGGGGAAGGAAATTCCTGAGGCCGGGGTCAGCGATTTTTGTGCTCAGGAGTTGAAAATTTTTTTTGACGCAAATGTGAAAATGGACCTCAGAATTCGATTCGGGGTTAAATTTCATGCTTAAAAATGGTGCTTTTGTAGTTCTTAAAAATTGAGCCGTTTTGGTGTCCGGGGAAGGAAATTCCTGATGCCGGGGTCAGGGATTTTTGTGCTCAGGAGGTGAAAATTTTTTTTTGACCCAAATGTAAAAACAGACCTTGGAATGGGATTCGGGGTTAAATTTCAGGCTTAAAAATGGTGCTTTTTCTATTTTTAAAAAATTGAGCCGTTTTGGTGTCTTGGGAAGGAAATTCCTGATGCCGGGGTCAGAGATTTTTCTGCTGAGGAGGTGAAAATTTTTTTTTGACCCAAATGAAAAAACAGACCTCGGAATGGGATTCGGGGTTAAATTTCATGCTTAAAAATGGTGCTTTTTCTAGTTCTTAAAAATTGAGCCGTTTTTGTGTCCGGGGAAGGAAATTCCTGATGCCGGGGTCACGGATTTTTGTGCTCAGGAGGTGAATTTTTTTTTGACCCAAATGAAAAAACGGACCTCGGAATGAGATTCGGGGTTAAATTTCAGGCTTAAAAATGGTGGTTTCTCTATTTTTTAAAAATTGAGCCGTTTTGGTGTCTGGGGAAGGAAATTCCTGATGCCGGGGTCAGGGATTTTTGTGCTCAGGAGGTGAAAAAATTTTTTGACCCAAATGAAAAAACGGACCTCGGAATGGGATTCGGGGTTAAATTTCATGCTTAAAAATGGTGCTTTTTCTAGTTCTTAAAAATTGAGCCGTTTTTGTGTCCGGGGAAGGAAATTCGATACCGGGGTCAGGGATTTTTGTGATCAGGAGGTGAAAATTTTTTTTTGTCCCAAATGAAAAAACAGACCTCGGAATGGGATTCGGGGTTAAATTTCATGCTTAAAAATGGTGCTTTTTATAGTTTTTAAAAATTGAGCCCTTTTGGTGTCTGGGGAAGGAAATTCCTGATGCCGGGGTCAGGGATTTTTGTGCTCAGGAGGTGAAAATTTTTATTTGGCCCAAATGTGAAAATGGACCTTGGAATCGGATTCGGGGTTAAATTTCAGGCTTAAAAATGGTGTTTTTTCTAGTTTTTAAAAATTGAGCCGTTTTGGTGTCTGGGGAAGGAAATTCCTGATGCCAGGGTCAGGGATTTTTGTGCTCAGGAGGTTAAAAAAATTTTTGGGCCCAAATATAAAAAAGGACCTCAGAATTGGATTCGGGGTTAAATTTTTTGCTTAAAAATAGTGCTTTTTCTAGTTCTTAAAAATTGAGCTGTTTTTGTGTCCGGGGAAGGAAACTGCTGATGCCGGGGTCAGAGATTTTTGTGCTCAGGAGGTGAAAAAAAATTTTTTGACCCAAATGTAAAAACCGATCTCGGAATGGGATTCGGGGTTAAATTTCAGGCTTAAAAATGGTGCTTTTTCTAGTTTTTAAAAATTGAGCCCTTTTGGTGTCTGGGGAAGGAAATTCCTGATGCCGGGGTCAGGGATTTTTGTGCTCAGGAGGTGAAAATTTTTATTTGGCCCAAATGCGAAAATGGACCTCGGAATCGGATTCGGGGTTAAATTTCAGGCTTAAAAATGGTGCTTTTTCTATTTTTAAAAATTGAGCCGTTTTGGTGTCTGGGGAAGGAAATTCCTGATGCCGGGGTCAGAGATTTTTCTGCTGAGGAGGTGAAAATTTTTTTTGACCCAAATGTGAAAACGGACCTCGGAATGGGATTCGGGGTTAAATTTCAGGCTTAAAAATGGTATTTTTTCCAGTTTTTAAAAATTGAGCCGTTTTGGTGTCTCGGGAAGGAAATTCCTGATGCCGGGGTCAGGGATTTTTGTGCTCAGGAGGTGAAAAATTTTTTTTGACCCAAATATAAAAACGGACGTCGGAATGGGATTCGGGGTTAAATTTCATGCTTAAAAATGGTGGGTTTTCTACTTTTCAAAAATTGAGCCGCTTTGGTGTCCAGGGAAGGAAATTCCTGATGCTGGGGTCAGGGATTTTTGTGCTCAGGAGGTGAAAATTTTTATTTGGCCCAAATGTGAAAATGGACCTCGGAATCGGATTCGGGGTTAAATTTCATGTTTAAAAATGGTGCTTTTTCTAGTTTTTAAAAATTGAGCCGTTTTGGTGTCCGGGGAAGGAAATTCCTGATGCCGGGGTCAGGGATTTTTGGGCTCAGGAGGTGAAAAATTTTTTTTAACCCAAATGTGAAAACAGACCTCGGAATGGGATTCGGGGTTAAATTTCAGACTTAAAAATAGTGCTTTTTCTAGTTCTTAAAAACTGAGCCGTTTTTGTGTCTGGGGAAGGAAATTCCTGATGCCGGGGTCAGGGATTTTTGTGCTCAGGAGGTGAAAAATTTTTTTTGACCCAAATGTAAAAACGGACCTCGGAATGGGATTCGGGGTTAAATTTCATGCTTAAAAATTGAGCCGTTTTTGTGTCCGGGGAAGGAAATTCCTGATGCCGGTGTAAGGGATTTTTGTGTTGAGGAGGTGAAAAATTTTTTTGACCCAAATGTAAAAATGGACCTCAGAATGGGATTCGGGGTTAAATTTCATTCTTATAAATGGTGCTTTTTCTAGTTCTTAAAATTGAGCCGTTTTCGTATCCGGGGAAGGAAATTCCTGATGCCGGGGTCAGGGATTTTTGTGCTCAGGAGGTGAAAATTTTTATTTGGCCCAAATGTGAAAATGGACCTTGGAATCAGATTCGGGGTTAAATTTCAGGCTTAAAAATGGTGCTTTTTCTATTTTTTAAAAATTGAGCCATTTTGGTGTCTGAGGAAGGAAATTCCTGATGCCGGGGTCAGGGATTTTTGTGCTGAGGAGGTGAATATTTTTTTTGACCCAAATGTAAAAACGGACGTCGGAATGGGATTCGGGGTTAAATTTCATGCTTAAAAATGGTGCTTTTTCTAGTTTTTAACAATTGAGCCATTTTGGTGTCTGGGGAAGGAAATTCCTGATGCCGGGGTCAGGGATTTTTGTGCTCAGGAGGTGAAAATTTTTATTTGGCCCAAATGTGAAAATGGACCTTGGAATCAGATTCGGGGTTAAATTTCAGGCTTAAAAATGATGCTTTTTCTATTTTTTAAAAATTGAGCCGTTTTGGTGTCTGAGGAAGGAAATTCCTGATGCCAGGGTCAGGGATTTTTGTGCTGAGGAGGTGAAAATTTTTTTTGACCCAAATGTAAAAACGGACCTCGGAATGGGATTCGGGGTTAAATTTCATGCTTAAAAATGGTGCTTTTTCTAGTTTTTAAAAATTGAGCCATTTTGGTGTCTGGGGAAGGAAATTCCTGATGCCGGGGTCAGGGATTTTTGTGCTCAGGAGGTGAAAATTTTTATTTGGCCCAAATGTGAAAATGGACCTCGGAATCGGATTCGGGGTTAAATTTCAGGCTTAAAAATGGTGCTTTTTCTATTTTTAAAAATTGAGCCGTTTTGGTGTCTGGGGAAGGAAATTACTGATGCCGGGGTCAGAGATTTTTCTGCTGAGGAGGTGAAAATTTTTTTGACCCAAATGTGAAAACGGACCTCGGAATGGGATTCGGGGTTAAATTTCAGGCTTAAAAATGGTATTTTTTCCAGTTTTTCAAAATTGAGCCATTTTGGTGTCTGGGGAAGGAAATTCCTGATGCCGGGGTCAGGGATTTTTGTGCTCAGGAGGTGAAAATTTTTATTTGGCCCAAATGTGAAAATGGACCTCGGAATCGGATTCGGGGTTAAATTTCAGGCTTAAAAATGGTGCTTTTTCTCTTTTTAAAAATTGAGCCGTTTTGGTGTCTGGGGAAGGAAATTCCTGATGCCGGGGTCAGGGATTTTTGTGCTCAGGAGGTGAAAAATTTTTTTTGACCCAAATGTAAAAACGGACCTCGGAATGGGATTCGGGGTTAAATTTCATGCTTAAAAATTGAGCCATTTTGTGTCCGGGGAAGGAAATTCCTGATGCCGGGGTGAGGGATTTTTGTGTTGAGGAGGTGAAAAATTTTTTTGACCCAAATGTAAAAATGGACCTCAGAATGGGATTCGGGGTTAAATTTCATGCTTAAAAATGGTGCTTTTTCTAGTTCTTAAAATTGAGCCGTTTTCGTATCCGGGGAAGGAAATTCCTGAAGCGGGGGTCAGCGATTTTTGTGCTCAGGAGGTGAAAATTTTTATTTGGCCCAAATATGAAAATGGACCTCGGAATCGGATTCGGGGTTAAATTTCAGGCTTAAAAATGGTGGTTTTTCTAGTTTTTAAAAATTGAGCCGTTTTTGTGTCAGGGGAAGGAAATTCCTGATACCGGGGTCAGGGATTTTTCTGCTCAGGAGGTGAAAATTTTTTTTACCCAAATGAAGAAACGGCCCTCGCAATGGGATTCGGGGTTAAATTTAATGCTTAAAAATGGTGCTTTTTCTAGTTCTTAAAAATTGAGCCGTTTTTGTGTCCGGGGAAGGAAATTCCTGATACCGGGGTCAGGGATTTTTGTGCTCAGGAGGTGAAAATTTTTTTTTGTCCCAAATGAAAAAACAGACCTCGGAATGGGATTCGGGGTTAAATTTCATGCTTAAAAATGGTGCTTTTTCTAGTTTTTAAAAATTGAGCCATTTTGGTGTCTGGGGAAGGAAATTCCTGATGCCGGGGTCAGGGATTTTTGTGCTCAGGAGGTGAAAATTTTTATTTGGCCCAAATGTGAAAATGAACCTCGGAATCGGATTCGGGGTTAAATTTCAGGCTTAAAAATGGTGCTTTTTCTCTTTTTAAAAATTGAGCCGTTTTGGTGTCTGGGGAAGGAAATTCCTGATGCCGGGGTCAGAGATTTTTCTGCTGAGGAGGTGAAAATTTTTTTTGACCCAAATGTGAAAACGGACCTCGGAATGGGATTCGGGGTTAAATTTCAGGCTTAAAAATGGTATTTTTTCCAGTTTTTAAAAATTGAGCCGTTTTGGTGTCTGGGGAAGGAAATTCCTGATGCCGGGGTCAGGGATTTTTGTGCTCAGGAGGTGAAAAATTTTTTTTGACCCAAATGTAAAAACGGACCTCGGAATGGGATTCGGGGTTAAATTTCATGCTTAAAAATTGAGCCGTTTTTGTGTCCGGGGAAGGAAATTCCTGATGCCGGGGTGAGGGATTTTTGTGTTGAGGAGGTGAAAAATTTTTTTGACCCAAATGTAAAAATGGACCTCAGAATGGGATTCGGGGTTAAATTTCATGCTTAAAAATGGTGCTTTTTCTAGTTCTTAAAATTGAGCCGTTTTCGTATCCGGGGAAGGAAATTCCTGAAGCCGGGGTCAGCGATTTTTGTGCTCAGGAGGTGAAAATTTTTATTTGGCCCAAATGTGAAAATGGACCTCTGAATCGGATTCGGGGTTAAATTTCAGGCTTAAAAATGGTGGTTTTTCTAGTTTTTAAAAATTCAGCCGTTTTTGTGTCCGGGGAAGGAAATTCCTGATGCCGGGGTCAGGGATTTTTGTGCTCAGGAGGTGAAAAATATTTTTTTGACCCAAATGTAAAAACGGACCTCGGAATGGGATTCGGGGTTAAATTTCAGGCTTAAAAATAGTGTTTTTTCTAGTTTTTAAAAATTGAGCCGTTATGGTGTCCGGGGAAGGAAATTCCTGATGCCGGGGTCAGGGATTTTTGTGCTCATGAGGTGAAAATTTTTTTTGACCCAAATGTGAAAACGGACCTCGGAATGTTATTCGGGGTTAAATTTCAGGCATAAAAATAGTGTTTTTTCTAGTTTTTAAAAATTGAGCCGTTTTGGTGTCTGGGGAAGGAAATTTCAGATGCCGGAGTCAGGGATTTTTGTCCTCAGGAGGTGAAAATTTTTTTTTGACCCAAATGTAAAAACGGACCTCGGAATGGGATTCGGGGTTAAATTTCATGCTTAAAAATGGTGCTTTTTCTAGTTTTTAAAAATTGAGCCATTTTGGTGTCTGGGGAAGGAAATTCCTGATGCCGGGGTCAGGGATTTTTGTGCTCAGGAGGTGAAAATTTTTATTTGGCCCAAATGTGAAAATGGACCTCGGAATCGGATTCGGGGTTAAATTTCAGGCTTAAAAATGGTGCTTTTTCTATTTTTAAAAATTGAGCCGTTTTGGTGTCTGGGGAAGGAAATTACTGATGCCGGGGTCAGAGATTTTTCTGCTGAGGAGGTGAAAATTTTTTTGACCCAAATGTGAAAACGGACCTCGGAATGGGATTCGGGGTTAAATTTCAGGCTGAAAAATGGTATTTTTTCCAGATTTTCAAAATTGAGCCATTTTGGTGTCTGGGGAAGGAAATTCCTGATGCCGGGGTCAGGGATTTTTGTGCTCAGGAGGTGAAAATTTTTATTTGGCCCAAATGTGAAAATGGACCTCGGAATCGGATTCGGGGTTAAATTTCAGGCTTAAAAATGGTGCTTTTTCTATTTTTAAAAATTGAGCCGTTTTGGTGTCTGGGGAAGGAAATTCCTGATGCCGGGGTCAGGGATTTTTGTGGTCAGGAGGTGAAAAATTTTTTTTGACCCAAATGTAAAAACGGACCTCGGAATGGGATTCGGGGTTAAATTTCATGCTTAAAAATTGAGCCCTTTTTGTGTCCGGGGAAGGAAATTCCTGATGCCGGGGTGAGGGATTTTTGTGTTGAGGAGGTGAAAAATTTTTTTGACCCAAATGTAAAAATGGACCTCAGAATGGGATTCGGGGTTAAATTTCATGCTTAAAAATGGTGCTTTTTCTAGTTCTTAAAATTGAGCCGTTTTCGTATCCGGGGAAGGAAATTCCTGAAGCCGGGGTCAGCGATTTTTGTGCTCAGGAGGTGAAAATTTTTATTTGGCCCAAATATGAAAATGGACCTCGGAATCGGATTCGGGGTTAAATTTCAGGCTTAAAAATGGTGGTTTTTCTAGTTTTTAAAAATTGAGCCGTTTTTGTGTCAGGGGAAGGAAATTCCTGATGCCGGGGTCAGGGATTTTTGTGCTCAGGAGGTGAAAATTTTTTTTACCCAAATGAAGAAACGGACCTCGCAATGGGATTCGGGGTTAAATTTAATGCTTAAAAATGGTGCTTTTTCTAGTTCTTAAAAATTGAGCCGTTTTTGTGTCCGGGGAAGGAAATTCCTGATACCGGGGTCAGGGATTTTTGTGCTCAGGAGGTGAAAATTTTTTTTTGTCCCAAATGAAAAAACAGACCTCGGAATGGGATTCGGGGTTAAATTTCATGCTTAAAAATGGTGCTTTTTCTAGTTTTTAAAAATTGAGCCATTTTGGTGTCTGGGGAAGGAAATTCCTGATGCCGGGGTCAGGGATTTTTGTGCTCAGGAGGTGAAAATTTTTATTTGGCCCAAATGTGAAAATGGACCTCGGAATCGGATTCGGGGTTAAATTTCAGGCTTAAAAATGGTGCTTTTTCTCTTTTTAAAAATTGAGCCGTTTTGGTGTCTGGGGAAGGAAATTCCTGATGCCGGGGTCAGGGATTTTTGTGCTCAGGAGGTGAAAATTTTTATTTGGCCCAAATGTGAAAATGGACCTCGGAATCGGATTCGGGGTTAAATTTCAGGCTTAAAAATGGTGCTTTTTCTCTTTTTAAAAATTGAGCCGTTTTGGTGTCTGGGGAAGGAAATTCCTGATGCCGGGGTCAGGGATTTTTGTGCTCAGGAGGTGAAAAATTTTTTTTGACCCAAATGTAAAAACGGACCTCGGAATGGGATTCGGGGTTAAATTTCATGCTTAAAAATTGAGCCGTTTTTGTGTCCGGGGAAGGAAATTCCTGATGCCGGGGTGAGGGATTTTTGTGTTGAGGAGGTGAAAAATTTTTTTGACCCAAATGTAAAAATGGACCTCAGAATGGGATTCGGGGTTAAATTTCATGCTTTAAAATGGTGGTTTTTCTAGTTTTTAAAAATTCAGCCGTTTTTGTGTCCGGGGAAGGAAATTCCTGATGCCGGGGTCAGGGATTTTTGTGCTCAGGAGGTGAAAATTTTTTTTGACCCAAATGTGAAAACGGACCTCGGAATGTGATTCGGGGTTAAATTTCAGGCATAAAAATAGTTTTTTTTTCTAGTTTTTAAAAATTGAGCCGTTTTGGTGTCTGGGGAAGGAAATTTCAGATGCCGGAGTCAGGGATTTTTGTCCTCAGGAGGTGAAAATTTTTTTTTGACCCAAATGTAAAAACGGACCTCGGAATGGGATTCGGGGTTAAATTTCATGCTTAAAAATGGTGCTTTTTCTAGTTCTTAAAAATTGAGCCGTTTTTGTGTCCGGGGAAGGAAATTCCTGATGCCGGGGTCAGGGATTTTTGTGCTCAGGAGGTGAAAAAATTTTTTTGACCCAAATGTAAAAACGGAGCTCGGAATGTGATTCGGGGTTAAATTTCATGCTTAAAAATGGTTCTTTTTCTAGTTTTCAAAAATTGATCCATTTTGGTGTCCAGGGAAGGAAATTCCTGATGCCGGGGTCAGGGATTTTTGTGCTCAGGAGGTGAAAATTTTTTTTTGACCCAAATGTGAAAACGGACCTCGGAATGGGATTCGGGGTTAAATTTCATGCTTAAAAATGGTGTTTTTTCTAGTTTTTAAAAATTGAGCCGTTTTGGTGTCTGGGGAAGGAAATTCCTGATGCCGGGGTCAGGGATTTTTGTGCTCAGGAGGTGAAAAATTTTTTTCACCCAAATGTAAAAACGGACCTCGGAATGGGATTCGGCGTTAAATTTCATGCTTAAAAATGGTGCTTTTTCTAGTTCTTAAAAATTGAGCCGTTTTTGTGTCCGGGGAAGGAAATTCCTGATGCCGGGGTCAGGGATTTTTGTGCTCAGGAGGTGAAAATTTTTTTTGACCCAAATGAAAAAATGGACCTCGGAATGAGATTCGGGGTTAAATTTCATGCTTAAAAATGGTGCTTTTTCTAGTTTTTAAAAATTGAGCCGTTTTTGTATCCGGGGAAGGAAATACCTGATGCCGGGGTCAGGGATTTTTGTGCTCAGGAGGTGAATTTTTTTTTGACCCAAATGAAAAAAACGGACCTCGGAATGGGATTCGGGGTTAAATTTCAGGCTTAAAAATTGTGGTTTTTCTAGTTTTCAAAAATTGAGCCATTTTGGTGTCCAGGGAAGGAAATTCCTGATGCCGGGGTCAGGGATTTTTGTGCTCAGGAGGTGAAAAATTTTTTTTGACGCAAATGTAAAAATGGACGTCTGAATGGGATTCGGGGTTAAATTTCAGGCTTAAAAATGGTGCTTTTTCTAGTTTTTAAAAATTGAGCCATTTTGATGTCTGGGGAAGGATATTCCTGATGCCGGGGTCAGGGATTTTTGTGCTCAGGAGGTGAAAATTTTTTTTCACCCAAATGTAAAAACGGACCTCGGAATGGGATTCGGCGTTAAATTTCATGCTTAAAAATGGTGCTTTTTCTAGTTTTTAAAAATTGAGCCGTTTTGGTGTCTGGGGAAGGAAATTCCTGATGCCGGGGTCAAGGATTTTTGTGCTCAGGAGGTGAAAATTTTTTTTTGACTCAAATGAAATAACGGACCTCGGAATGGGATTCGGGGTTAAATTTCATGCTTAAAAATGGTGCTTTTTCTAGTTTTTAAAAATTGAGCCGTTTTGGTGTCTGGGGAAGGAAATTCCTGATGCCGGGGTCAAGGATTTTTGTGCTCAGGAGGTGAAAATTTTTTTTTGACCCAAATGTAAAAACGGACCTCGGAATGGGATTCGGGGTTAAATTTCATGCTTAAAAATGGTGCTTTTTCTAGTTCTTAAAAATTGAGCCGTTTTTGTGTCCGGGGAAGGAAATTCCTGATGCCGGGGTCAGGGATTTTTGTGCTCAGGAGGTGAAAAAATTTTTTTGACCCAAATGTAAAAACGGAGCTCGGAATGTGATTCGGGGTTAAATTTCATGCTTAAAAATGGTTCTTTTTCTAGTTTTCAAAAATTGATCCGTTTTGGTGTCCAGGGAAGGAAATTCCTGATGCCGGGGTCAGGGATTTTTGTGCTCAGGAGGTGAAAATTTTTTTTGACCCAAATGAAAAAATGGACCTCGGAATGAGATTCGGGGTTAAATTTCATGCTTAAAAATGGTGCTTTTTCTAGTTTTTAAAAATTGAGCCGTTTTTGTATCCGGGGAAGGAAATACCTGATGCCGGGGTCAGGGATTTTTGTGCTCAGGAGGTGAATTTTTTTTTGACCCAAATGAAAAAAACGGACCTCGGAATGGGATTCGGGGTTAAATTTCAGGCTTAAAAATGGTGGTTTTTCTAGTTTTCAAAAATTGAGCCATTTTGGTGTCCAGGGAAGGAAATTCCTGATGCCGGGGTCAGGGATTTTTGTGCTCAGGAGGTGAAAAATTTTTTTTGACGCAAATGTAAAAATGGACGTCTGAATGGGATTCGGGGTTAAATTTCAGGCTTAAAAATGGTGCTTTTTCTAGTTTTTAAAAATTGAGCCATTTTGATGTCTGGGGAAGGATATTCCTGATGCCGGGGTCAGGGATTTTTGTGCTCAGGAGGTGAAAATTTTTTTTCACCCAAATGTAAAAACGGACCTCGGAATGGGATTCGGCGTTAAATTTCATGCTTAAAAATGGTGCTTTTTCTAGTTTTTAAAAATTGAGCCGTTTTGGTGTCTGGGGAAGGAAATTCCTGGTGCCGGGGTCAAGGATTTTTGTGCTCAGGAGGTGAAAATTTTTTTTTGACTCAAATGAAATAACGGACCTCGGAATGGGATTCGGGGTTAAATTTCATGCTTAAAAATGGTGCTTTTTCTAGTTCTTAAAAATTGAGCCGTTTTTGTGTCCGGGGAAGGAAATTCCTGATGCCGGGGTCAGGGATTTTTGTGCTCAGGAGGTGAAAATTTTTTTTGACCCAAATGAAAAAATGGACCTCGGAATGAGATTCGGGGTTAAATTTCATGCTTAAAAATGGTGCTTTTTCTAGTTTTTAAAAATTGAGCCGTTTTGGTGTCTGGGGAAGGAAATTCCTGATGCCGGGGTCAAGGATTTTTGTGCTCAGGAGGTGAAAATTTTTTTTTGACTCAAATGAAATAACGGACCTCGGAATGGGATTCGGGGTTAAATTTCATGCTTAAAAATGGTGCTTTTTCTAGTTCTTAAAAATTGAGCCGTTTTTGTGTCCGGGGAAGGAAATTCCTGATGCCGGGGTCAGGGATTTTTGTGCTCAGGAGGTGAAAATTTTTTTTGACCCAAATGAAAAAATGGACCTCGGAATGAGATTCGGGGTTAAATTTCAGGCTTAAAAATGGTGGTTTCTCTATTTTTTAAAAAATTGAGCCGTTTTGGTGTCCAGGGAAGGAAATTTGTGATGCCGGGGTCAGGGATTTTTGTGCTCAGGAGGTGTAAAAATTTTTTTGACCCAAATGTAAAAACGGACCTCGGAATGGGATTCGGGGTTAAATTTCATGCTTAAAAATGGTTCTTTTTCTAGTTTTCAAAAATTGATCCGTTTTGGTGTCCAGGGAAGGAAATTCCTGATGCCGGGGTCAGGGATTTTTGTGCTCAGGAGGTGAAAATTTTTTTTTGACCCAAATGAAATAACGGACCTCGGAATGGGATTCGGGGTTAAATTTCAGGCTTAAAAATGGTGGTTTTTCTAGTTTTCAAAAATTGAGCCATTTTGGTGTCCAGGGAAGGAAATTCCTGATGCCGGGGTCAGGGATTTTTGTGCTCAGGAGGTGAAAAATTTTTTTTGACGCAAATGTAAAAATGGACGTCTGAATGGGATTCGGGGTTAAATTTCAGGCTTAAAAATGGTGCTTTTTCTAGTTTTTAAAAATTGAGCCATTTTGATGTCTGGGGAAGGATATTCCTGATGCCGGGGTCAGGGATTTTTGTGCTCAGGAGGTGAAAATTTTTTTTCACCCAAATGTAAAAACGGACCTCGGAATGGGATTCGGCGTTAAATTTCATGCTTAAAAATGGTGCTTTTTCTAGTTTTTAAAAATTGAGCCGTTTTGGTGTCTGGGGAAGGAAATTCCTGATGCCGGGGTCAGGGATTTTTGTGCTCAGGAGGTGAAAATTTTTTTTTGACTCAAATGAAATAACGGACCTCGGAATGGGATTCGGGGTTAAATTTCATGCTTAAAAATGGTGCTTTTTCTAGTTCTTAAAAATTGAGCCGTTTTTGTGTCTGGGGAAGGAAATGCCTGATGCCGGGGTCAGGGATTTTTGTGCTCAGGAGGTGAATTTTTTTTTGACCCAAATGAAAAAAAGGACCTCGGAATGGGATTCGGGGTTAAATTTCATGCTTAAAAATGGTGGTTTTTCTAGTTTTCAAAAATTGAGCCGTTTTGGTGTCCAGGGAAGGAAATTTCTAATGCCGGGATCAGGGATTTTTGTGCTCAGGAGGTGAAAAGTTTTTTTTGACCCAAATGTAAAAACGGACCTCAGAATGGGATTCGGGGTTAAATTTCAGGCTTAAAAATGGTTCTTTTTCTAGTTCTTAAAAATTGAGCCGTTTTTGTGTCCGGGGAAGGAAATTCCAGATGCCGGGGTCAGGGATTTTTGTGCTCAGGAGGTGAAAATTTTTTTTCACCCAAATGAAAAAACGGACCTCGGAATGGGATTCGGGGTTAAATTTCAGGCTTAAAAATGGTGGTTTCTCTATTATTTTAAAAATTGAGCCGTTTTGGTGTCTGGGGAAGGAAATTCCTGATGCCAGGGTCAGGGATTTTTGTGCTCAGGAGGTGAATTTTTTTTTTGACCCAAATGTGAAAACGGACCTCGGAATGGGATTCGGGGTTAAATTTCAGGCTTAAAAATGGTGGTTTCTCTATTATTTTAAAAATTGAGCCGTTTTGGTGTCTGGGGAAGGAAATTCCTGATGCCAGGGTCAGGGATTTTTGTGCTCAGGAGGTGAATTTTTTTTTTGACCCAAATGTGAAAACGGACCTCGGAATGGGATTCGGGGTTAAATTTCAGGCTTAAAAATGGTGTTTTTTCTAGTTTTTAAAAATTGAGCCGTTTTGGTGTCTGGGGAAGGAAATTCCTGATGCCGGGGTCAGGGATTTTTGTGCTCAGGAGGTGAAAATTTTTTTTTGACTCAAATGAAATAACGGACCTCGGAATGGGATTCGGGGTTAAATTTCATGCTTAAAAATGGTGCTTTTTCTAGTTCTTAAAAATTGAGCCGTTTTTGTGTCCGGGGAAGGAAATGCCTGATGCCGGGGTCAGGGATTTTTGTGCTCAGGAGGTGAATTTTTTTTTGACCCAAATGAAAAAAAGGACCTCGGAATGGGATTCGGGGTTAAATTTCAGGCTTAAAAATGGTGGTTTTCCTAGTTTTCAAAAATTGAGCCGTTTTGGTGTCCAGGGAAGGATATTTTTGATGCCGGGGTCAGGGATTTTTGTGCTCAGGAGGTGAAAATTTTTTTTTGACCGAAATGTAAAAACGGACCTCAGAATGGGATTCGGGGTTAAATTTCATGCTTAAAAATGGTTCTTTTTCTAGTTCTTAAAAATTGAGCCGTTTTTGTGTCCGGGGAAGGAAATTCCTGATGCCGGGGTCAGGGATTTTTGTGCTCAGGAGGTGAAAAAATTTTTTCACCCAAATGTAAAAACGGAGCTCGGAATGTGATTCGGGGTTAAATTTCATGCTTAAAAATGGTTCTTTATCTAGTTTTCAAAAATTGATCCGTTTTGGTGTCCAGGGAAGGAAATTCCTGATGCCGGGGTCAGGGATTTTTGTGCTCAGGAGGTGAAAAATTTTTTTCACCCAAATGTAAAAACGGACCTCGGAATGGGATTCGGCGTTAAATTTCATGCTTAAAAATGGTGCTTTTTCTAGTTTTTAAAAATTGAGCCGTTTTGGTGTCTGGGGAAGGAAATTCCTGGTGCCGGGGTCAAGGATTTTTGTGCTCAGGAGGTGAAAATTTTTTTTTGACTCAAATGAAATAACGGACCTCGGAATGGGATTCGGGGTTAAATTTCATGCTTAAAAATGGTGCTTTTTCTAGTTCTTAAAAATTGAGCCGTTTTTGTGTCCGGGGAAGGAAATTCCTGATGCCGGGGTCAGGGATTTTTGTGCTCAGGAGGTGAAAATTTTTTTTGACCCAAATGAAAAAATGGACCTCGGAATGAGATTCGGGGTTAAATTTCATGCTTAAAAATGGTGCTTTTTCTAGTTTTTAAAAATTGAGCCGTTTTGGTGTCTGGGGAAGGAAATTCCTGATGCCGGGGTCAAGGATTTTTGTGCTCAGGAGGTGAAAATTTTTTTTTGACTCAAATGAAATAACGGACCTCGGAATGGGATTCGGGGTTAAATTTCATGCTTAAAAATGGTGCTTTTTCTAGTTCTTAAAAATTGAGCCGTTTTTGTGTCCGGGGAAGGAAATTCCTGATGCCGGGGTCAGGGATTTTTGTGCTCAGGAGGTGAAAATTTTTTTTGACCCAAATGAAAAAATGGACCTCGGAATGAGATTCGGGGTTAAATTTCAGGCTTAAAAATGGTGGTTTCTCTATTTTTTAAAAAATTGAGCCGTTTTGGTGTCCAGGGAAGGAAATTTGTGATGCCGGGGTCAGGGATTTTTGTGCTCAGGAGGTGTAAAAATTTTTTTGACCCAAATGTAAAAACGGACCTCGGAATGGGATTCGGGGTTAAATTTCATGCTTAAAAATGGTTCTTTTTCTAGTTTTCAAAAATTGATCCGTTTTGGTGTCCAGGGAAGGAAATTCCTGATGCCGGGGTCAGGGATTTTTGTGCTCAGGAGGTGAAAATTTTTTTTTGACCCAAATGAAATAACGGACCTCGGAATGGGATTCGGGGTTAAATTTCAGGCTTAAAAATGGTGGTTTTTCTAGTTTTCAAAAATTGAGCCATTTTGGTGTCCAGGGAAGGAAATTCCTGATGCCGGGGTCAGGGATTTTTGTGCTCAGGAGGTGAAAAATTTTTTTTGACGCAAATGTAAAAATGGACGTCTGAATGGGATTCGGGGTTAAATTTCAGGCTTAAAAATGGTGCTTTTTCTAGTTTTTAAAAATTGAGCCATTTTGATGTCTGGGGAAGGATATTCCTGATGCCGGGGTCAGGGATTTTTGTGCTCAGGAGGTGAAAATTTTTTTTCACCCAAATGTAAAAACGGACCTCGGAATGGGATTCGGCGTTAAATTTCATGCTTAAAAATGGTGCTTTTTCTAGTTTTTAAAAATTGAGCCGTTTTGGTGTCTGGGGAAGGAAATTCCTGATGCCGGGGTCAGGGATTTTTGTGCTCAGGAGGTGAAAATTTTTTTTTGACTCAAATGAAATAACGGACCTCGGAATGGGATTCGGGGTTAAATTTCATGCTTAAAAATGGTGCTTTTTCTAGTTCTTAAAAATTGAGCCGTTTTTGTGTCTGGGGAAGGAAATGCCTGATGCCGGGGTCAGGGATTTTTGTGCTCAGGAGGTGAATTTTTTTTTGACCCAAATGAAAAAAAGGACCTCGGAATGGGATTCGGGGTTAAATTTCATGCTTAAAAATGGTGGTTTTTCTAGTTTTCAAAAATTGAGCCGTTTTGGTGTCCAGGGAAGGAAATTTCTAATGCCGGGATCAGGGATTTTTGTGCTCAGGAGGTGAAAAGTTTTTTTTGACCCAAATGTAAAAACGGACCTCAGAATGGGATTCGGGGTTAAATTTCAGGCTTAAAAATGGTTCTTTTTCTAGTTCTTAAAAATTGAGCCGTTTTTGTGTCCGGGGAAGGAAATTCCAGATGCCGGGGTCAGGGATTTTTGTGCTCAGGAGGTGAAAATTTTTTTTCACCCAAATGAAAAAACGGACCTCGGAATGGGATTCGGGGTTAAATTTCAGGCTTAAAAATGGTGGTTTCTCTATTATTTTAAAAATTGAGCCGTTTTGGTGTCTGGGGAAGGAAATTCCTGATGCCAGGGTCAGGGATTTTTGTGCTCAGGAGGTGAATTTTTTTTTTGACCCAAATGTGAAAACGGACCTCGGAATGGGATTCGGGGTTAAATTTCAGGCTTAAAAATGGTGGTTTCTCTATTATTTTAAAAATTGAGCCGTTTTGGTGTCTGGGGAAGGAAATTCCTGATGCCAGGGTCAGGGATTTTTGTGCTCAGGAGGTGAATTTTTTTTTTGACCCAAATGTGAAAACGGACCTCGGAATGGGATTCGGGGTTAAATTTCAGGCTTAAAAATGGTGTTTTTTCTAGTTTTTAAAAATTGAGCCGTTTTGGTGTCTGGGGAAGGAAATTCCTGATGCCGGGGTCAGGGATTTTTGTGCTCAGGAGGTGAAAATTTTTTTTTGACTCAAATGAAATAACGGACCTCGGAATGGGATTCGGGGTTAAATTTCATGCTTAAAAATGGTGCTTTTTCTAGTTCTTAAAAATTGAGCCGTTTTTGTGTCCGGGGAAGGAAATGCCTGATGCCGGGGTCAGGGATTTTTGTGCTCAGGAGGTGAATTTTTTTTTGACCCAAATGAAAAAAAGGACCTCGGAATGGGATTCGGGGTTAAATTTCAGGCTTAAAAATGGTGGTTTTCCTAGTTTTCAAAAATTGAGCCGTTTTGGTGTCCAGGGAAGGATATTTTTGATGCCGGGGTCAGGGATTTTTGTGCTCAGGAGGTGAAAATTTTTTTTTGACCGAAATGTAAAAACGGACCTCAGAATGGGATTCGGGGTTAAATTTCATGCTTAAAAATGGTTCTTTTTCTAGTTCTTAAAAATTGAGCCGTTTTTGTGTCCGGGGAAGGAAATTCCTGATGCCGGGGTCAGGGATTTTTGTGCTCAGGAGGTGAAAAAATTTTTTCACCCAAATGTAAAAACGGAGCTCGGAATGTGATTCGGGGTTAAATTTCATGCTTAAAAATGGTTCTTTATCTAGTTTTCAAAAATTGATCCGTTTTGGTGTCCAGGGAAGGAAATTCCTGATGCCGGGGTCAGGGATTTTTGTGCTCAGGAGGTGAAAAATTTTTTTCACCCAAATGAAAAAACGGACCTCGGAATGAGATTCGGGGTTAAATTTCAGGCTTAAAAATGGTGGTTTCTCTATTTTTTAAAAATTGAGCCGTTTTGGTGTCTGGGGAAGGAAATTCCTGATGCCGGGGTCAGGGATTTTTGTGCTCAGGAGGTGAAAATTTTTTTTGACCCAAATGTGAAAACGGACCTCGGAATGGGATTCGGGGTTAAATTTCAGGCTTAAAAATGGTGTTTTTTCTAGTTTTTAAAAATTGAGCCGTTTTGGTGTCTGGGGAAGGAAATTCCTGATGCCGGGGTCAGGGATTTTTGTGCTCAGGAGGTGAAAATTTTTTTTTGACTCAAATGAAATAACGGACCTCGGAATGGGATTCGGGGTTAAATTTCATGCTTAAAAATGGTGCTTTTTCTAGTTCTTAAAAATTGAGCCGTTTTTGTGTCCGGGGAACGAAATGCCTGATGCCGGGGTCAGGGATTTTTGTGCTCAGGAGGTGAATTTTTTTTTGACCCAAATGAAAAAAAGGACCTCGGAATGGGATTCGGGGTTAAATTTCATGCTTAAAAATGGTGGTTTTTCTAGTTTTCAAAAATTGAGCCGTTTTGGTGTCCAGGGAAGCAAATTTCTAATGCCGGGATCAGGGATTTTTGTGCTCAGGAGGTGAAAAGTTTTTTTTGACCCAAATGTAAAAACGGACCTCAGAATGGGATTCGGGGTTAAATTTCAGGCTTAAAAATGGTTCTTTTTCTAGTTCTTAAAAATTGAGCCGTTTTTGTGTCCGGGGAAGGAAATTCCAGATGCCGGGGTCAGGGATTTTTGTGCTCAGGAGGTGAAATTTTTTTTTCACCCAAATGAAAAAACGGACCTCGGAATGGGATTCGGGGTTAAATTTCAGGCTTAAAAATGGTGGTTTCTCTATTATTTTAAAAATTGAGCCGTTTTGGTGTCTGGGGAAGGAAATTCCTGATGCCAGGGTCAGCGATTTTTGTGCTCAGGAGGTGAATTTTTTTTTTGACCCAAATGTGAAAACGGACCTCGGAATGGGATTCGGGGTTAAATTTCAGGCTTAAAAATGCTGGTTTCTCTATTATTTTAAAAATTGAGCCATTTTGGTGTCTGGGGAAGGAAATTCCTGATGCCACGGTCAGGGATTTTTGTGCTCAGGAGGTGAATTTTTTTTTTGACCCAAATGTGAAAACGGACCTCGGAATGGGATTCGGGGTTAAATTATAGGCTTAAAAATGGTGTTTTTTCTAGTTTTTAAAAATTGAGCCATTTTGGTGTCTGGGGAAGGAAATTCCTGATGCCAGGGTCAGGGATTTTTGTGCTCAGGAGGTGAATTTTTTTTTTGACCCAAATGTGAAAACGGACCTCGGAATGGGATTCGGGGTTAAATTTCAGGCTTAAAAATGGTGTTTTTTCGAGTTTTTAAAAATTGAGCCGTTTTGGTGTCTGGGGAAGGAAATTCCTGATGCCGGGGTCAGGGATTTTTGTGTTCAGGAGGTGAAAATTTTTTTTTGACTCAAATGAAATAACGGACCTCGGAATGGGATTCGGGGTTAAATTTCATGCTTAAAAATGGTGCTTTTTCTAGTTCTTAAAAATTGAGCCGTTTTTGTGTCCGGGGAAGGAAATGCCTGATGCCGGGGTCAGGGATTTTTGTGCTCAGGAGGTGAATTTTTTTTTGACCCAAATGAAAAAAAGGACCTCGGAATGGGATTCGGGGTTAAATTTCAGGCTTAAAAATGGTGGTTTTTCTAGTTTTCAAAAATTGAGCCGTTTTGGTGTCCAGGGAAGGATATTTTTGATGCCGGGGTCAGGGATTTTTGTGCTCAGGAGGTGAAAATTTTTTTTTGACCGAAATGTAAAAACGGACCTCAGAATGGGATTCGGGGTTAAATTTCATGCTTAAAAATGGCTCTTTTTCAAGTTTTCAAAAATTGATCCGTTTTGGTGTCCAGGGAAGGAAATTCCTGATGCCGGGGTCAGGGATTTTTATGCTCAGGAGGTGAAAAATTTTGTTCACCCAAATGTAAAAACGGACCTCGGAATGGGATTCGGCGTTAAATTTCATGCTTAAAAATGGTGCTTTTTCTAGTTCTTAAAAATTGAGCCGTTTTTGTGTCCGGGGAAGGAAATTCCTGATGCCGGGGTCAGGGATTTTTGTGCTCAGGAGGTGAAAAATTTTTTTTGACCCAAATGTAAAAACGGAGCTCGGAATGTGATTCGGGGTTAAATTTCATGCTTAAAAATGGTTCTTTATCTAGTTTTCAAAAATTGATCCGTTTTGGTGTCCAGGGAAGGAAATTCCTGATGCCGGGGTCAGGGATTTTTGAGCTCAGGAGGTGAAAATTTTTTTTTGACCCAAATGTAAAAACGGATCTCAGAATGGGATTCGGGGTTAAATTTCATGCTTAAAAATGGTTCTTTTTCTAGTTTTCAAAAATTGATCCGTTTTGGTGTCCAGGGAAGGAAATTCCTGATGCCGGGGTCAGGGATTTTTGTGCTGAGGAGGTGAAAATTTTTTTTGACCCAAATGTGAAAACGGCCCTCGGAATGGGATTCGGGGTTAAATTTCAGGCTTAAAAATGGTGTTTTTTCTAGTTTTTAAAAATTGAGCCGTTTTGGTGTCTGGGGAAGGAAATTCCTGATGCCGGGGTCAGGGATTTTTGTGCTCAGGAGGTGAAAAATTTTTTTGACCCAAATGTGAAAACGGACCTCGGAATGGGATTCGGGGTTAAATTTCAGGCTTAAAAATGGTGTTTTCTCTATTTTTTAAAAATTGAGCCGTTTTGGTGTCTGGGGAAGGAAATTCCTGATGCCGGGGTCAGGGATTTTTGTGCTCAGGAGGTGAATATTTTTTTTGACCCAAATGTGAAAACGGACCTCGGAATGGGATTCGAGGTTAAATTTCAGGCTTAAAAATGGTGTTTTTTCTAGTTCTTAAAAATTGAGCCGTTTTGGTGTCTGGGGAAGGAAATTCCTGATGCCGGGGTCAGGGATTTTTGTGCTCAGGAGGTGAAAATTTTTTTTTGACCCAAATGAAATAACGGACCTCGGAATGGGATTCGAGGTTAAATTTCATGCTTAAAAATCGTGCTTTTTCTAGTTCTTAAAAATTGAGCCGTTTTTGTGTCCGGGGCAGGAAATACCTGATGCCGGGATCACGGATTTTTGTGCTCAGGAGGTGTATTTTTTTTTGACCCAAATGAAAAAAAGGACCTCGGAATGGGATTCGGGGTTAAATTTCAGGCTTAAAAATGGTGGTTTTTCTAGTTTTCAAAAATTGAGCCATTTTGGTGTCTGGGGAAGGATATTCCTGATGCCGGGGTCAGGGATTTTTCTGCTCAGGAGGTGAAATTTTTTTTTGACCCAAATGTGAAAACGGACCTCTGAATGAGATTCGGGGTTAAATTTCAGGCTTAAAAATGGTGGTTTCTCTATTTTTTAAAAATTGAGCCGTTTTGGTGTCTGGGGAAGGAAATTCCTGATGCCGGGGTCAGGGATTTTTGTGCTCAGGAGGTGAAAATTTTTTTTTGACTCAAATGAAATAACGGACCTCGGAATGGGATTCGGGGTTAAATTTCATGCTTAAAAATGGTGCTTTTTCTAGTTCTTAAAAATTGAGCCGTTTTTGTGTCCGGGGAAGGAAATGCCTGATGCCGGGGTCAGGGATTTTTGTGCTCAGGAGGTGAATTTTTTTTTGACCCAAATGAAAAAAAGGACCTCGGAATGGGATTCGGGGTTAAATTTCAGGCTTAAAAATGGTGGTTTTTCTAGTTTTCAAAAATTGAGCCGTTTTGGTGTCCAGGGAAGGATATTTTTGATGCCGGGGTCAGGGATTTTTGTGCTCAGGAGGTGAAAATTTTTTTTTGACCGAAATGTAAAAACGGACCTCAGAATGGGATTCGGGGTTAAATTTCATGCTTAAAAATGGTTCTTTTTCTAGTTTTCAAAAATTGATCCGTTTTGGTGTCCAGGGAAGGAAATTCCTGATGCCGGGGTCAGGGATTTTTATGCTCAGGAGGTGAAAATTTTTTTTCACCCAAATGTAAAAACGGACCTCGGAATGGGATTCGGCGTTAAATTTCATGCTTAAAAATGGTGCTTTTTCTAGTTCTTAAAAATTGAGCCGTTTTTGTGTCCGGGGAAGGAAATTCCTGATGCCGGGGTCAGGGATTTTTGTGCTCAGGAGGTGAAAAATTTTTTTTGACCCAAATGTAAAAACGGAGCTCGGAATGTGATTCGGGGTTAAATTTCATGCTTAAAAATGGTTCTTTATCTAGTTTTCAAAAATTGATCCGTTTTGGTGTCCAGGGAAGGAAATTCCTGATGCCGGGGTCAGGGATTTTTGAGCTCAGGAGGTGAAAATTTTTTTTTGACCCAAATGTAAAAACGGATCTCAGAATGGGATTCGGGGTTAAATTTCATGCTTAAAAATGGTTCTTTTTCTAGTTTTCAAAAATTGATCCGTTTTGGTGTCCAGGGAAGGAAATTCCTGATGCCGGGGTCAGGGATTTTTGTGCTCAGGAGGTGAAAATTTTTTTTGACCCAAATGTGAAAACGGCCCTCGGAATGGGATTCGGGGTTAAATTTCAGGCTTAAAAATGGTGTTTTTTCTAGTTTTTAAAAATTGAGCCGTTTTGGTGTCTGGGGAAGGAAATTCCTGATGCCGGGGTCAGGGATTTTTGTGCTCAGGAGGTGAAAAATTTTTTTGACCCAAATGTGAAAACGGACCTCGGAATGGGATTCGGGGTTAAATTTCAGGCTTAAAAATGGTGTTTTCTCTATTTTTTAAAAATTGAGCCGTTTTGGTGTCTGGGGAAGGAAATTCCTGATGCCGGGGTCAGGGATTTTTGTGCTCAGGAGGTGAATATTTTTTTTGACCCAAATGTGAAAACGGACCTCGGAATGGGATTCGAGGTTAAATTTCAGGCTTAAAAATGGTGTTTTTTCTAGTTCTTAAAAATTGAGCCGTTTTGGTGTCTGGGGAAGGAAATTCCTGATGCCGGGGTCAGGGATTTTTGTGCTCAGGAGGTGAAAATTTTTTTTTGACCCAAATGAAATAACGGACCTCGGAATGGGATTCGAGGTTAAATTTCATGCTTAAAAATCGTGCTTTTTCTAGTTGTTAAAAATTGAGCCGTTTTTGTGTCCGGGGCAGGAAATACCTGATGCCGGGATCACGGATTTTTGTGCTCAGGAGGTGTATTTTTTTTTGACCCAAATGAAAAAAAGGACCTCGGAATGGGATTCGGGGTTAAATTTCAGGCTTAAAAATGGTGGTTTTTCTAGTTTTCAAAAATTGAGCCATTTTGGTGTCCAGGGAAGGAAATTCCTGATGCCGGGGTCAGGGATTTTTGTGCTCAGGAGGTGAAAAATTTTTTTTGACCCAAATGTAAAAACGGATCTCTGAATGGGATTCGGGGTTAAATTTCAGGCTTAAAAATGGTGCTTTTTCTAGTTTTTAAAAATTGAGCCTTTTTGGTGTCTGGGGAAGGATATTCCTGATGCCGGGGTCAGGGATTTTTCTGCTCAGGAGGTGAAATTTTTTTTTGACCCAAATGTGAAAACGGACCTCTGAATGAGATTCGGGGTTAAATTTCAGGCTTAAAAATGGTGGTTTCTCTATTTTTTAAAAATTGAGCCTTTTTGGTGTCTGGGGAAGGAAATTCCTGATGCCGGGGTCAGGGATATTTGTGCTCAGGAGGTGAAAAATTTTTTTTGACCCAAATGAAATAACGGACCTCGGAATGGGATTCGGGGTTAAATTTCATGCTTAAAAATGGTGCTTTTTCTAGTTTTTAAAAATTGAGCCGTTTTGGTGTCTGGGGAAGGAAATACCTGATGCCGGGGTCAGGGATTTTTGTGCTCAGGAGGTGAATTTTTTTTTGACCCAAATGAAAAAACGGACCTCGGAATGGGATTCGGGGTTAAATTTTCAGGCTTAAAAATGGTGGTTTTTCTAGTTTTCAAAAATTGAGCCATTTTGGTGTCCAGGGAAGGAAATTCCTGATGCCGGGGTCAGGGATTTTTGTGCTCAGGAGGTGAAATTTTTTTTTGACCCAAATGTGAAAACGGACCTCGGAATGGGATTCGGGGTTAAATTTCAGGCTTAAAAATGGTGTTTTTTCTAGTTTTTAAAAATTGAGCCGTTTTGGTGTCTGGGGAAGGAAATTCCTGATGCCGGGGTCAGGGATTTTTCTGCTCAGGAGGTGAAATTTTTTTTTGACCCAAATGTGAAAACGGACCTCTGAATGAGATTCGGGGTTAAATTTCAGGCTTAAAAATGGTGGTTTCTCTATTTTTAAAAAATTGAGCCTTTTTGGTGTCTGGGGAAGGAAATTCCTGATGCCGGGGTCAGGGATATTTGTGCTCAGGAGGTGAAAATTTTTTTTGACCCAAATGGGAAAACGGACCTCGGAATGGGATTCGGGGTTAAATTTCAGGCTTAAAAATGGTGTTTTTTCTAGTTTTTAAAAATTGAGCCGTTTTGGTGTCTGGGGAAGGAAATTTCTGATGCCGGGGTCAGGGATTTTTGTGCTCAGGAGGTGAAAATTTTTTTTTGACCCAAATGAAATAACGGACCTCGGAATGGGATTCGGGGTTAAATTTCATGCTTAAAAATGGTGCTTTTTCTAGTTTTTAAAAATTGAGCCGTTTTTGTGTCCGGGGAAGGAAATACCTGATGCCGGGGTCAGGGATTTTTGTGCTCAGGAGGTGAATTTTTTTTTGACCCAAATGAAAAAACGGACCTCGGAATGGGATTCGGGGTTAAATTTTCAGGCTTAAAAATGGTGGTTTTTCTAGTTTTCAAAAATTGAGCCATTTTGGTGTCCAGGGAAGGAAATTCCTGATGCCGGGGTCAGGGATTTTTGTGCTCAGGAGGTGAAAATTTTTTTTGACCCAAATGTGAAAACGGACCTCGGAATGGGATTCGGGGTTAAATTTCAGGCTTAAAAATGGTGTTTTTTCTAGTTTTTAAAAATTGAGCCGTTTTGGTGTCTGGGGAAGGAAATTCCTGATGCCGGGGTCAGGGATTTTTGTGCTCAGGAGGTGAAAAATTTTTTTGACCCAAATGTGAAAACGGACCTCGGAATGGGATTCGGGGTTAAATTTCAGGCTTAAAAATGGTGTTTTCTCTATTTTTTAAAAATTGAGCCGTTTTGGTGTCTGGGGAAGGAAATTCCTGATGCCGGGGTCAGGGATTTTTGTGCTCAGGAGGTGAAAAAATTTTTTTGACCCAAATGTAAAAACGGATCTCTGAATGGGATTCGGGGTTAAATTTCAGGCTTAAAAATGGTGCTTTTTCTAGTTTTTAAAAATTGAGCCTTTTTGGTGTCTGGGGAAGGATATTCCTGATGCCGGGGTCAGGGATTTTTCTGCTCAGGAGGTGAAATTTTTTTTTGACCCAAATGTGAAAACGGACCTCTGAATGGGATTCGGGGTTAAATTTCAGGCTTAAAAATGGTGCTTTTTCTATTTTTAAAAATTGAGTCGTTTTGGTGTCCGGGGAAGGAAATTCCTGATGCCGGGGTCAGGGATTTTTGTGCTCAGGAGGTGAAAAATTTTTTTCACCCAAATGAAAAAACGGACCTCGGAATGAGATTCGGGGTTAAATTTCAGGCTTAAAAATGGTGGTTTCTCTATTTTTTAAAAATTGAGCCTTTTTTGTGTCTGGGGAAGGAAATTCCTGATGCCGGGGTCAGGGATATTTGTGCTCAGGAGGTGAAAATTTTTTTTGACCCAAATGGGAAAACGGATCTCGGAATGGAATTCGGGGTTAAATTTCAGGCTTAAAAATGGTGTTTTTTCTAGTTTTTAAAAATTGAGCCGTTTTGGTGTCTGGGGAAGGAAATTCCTGATGCCGGGGTCAGGGATTTTTGTGCTCAGGAGGTGAAAATTTTTTTTTGACTCAAATGAAATAACGGACCTTGGAATGGGATTCGGGGTTAAATTTCATACTTAAAAATGGTGCTTTTTCTAGTTCTTAAAAATTGAGCCGTTTTTGTGTCCAGGGAAGGAAATGCCTGATGCCGGGGTCAGGGATTTTTGTGCTCAGGAGGTGAATTTTTTTTTGAACCAAATGAAAAAACGGACCTCGGAATGGGATTCGGGGTTAAATTTCAGGCTTAAAAATGGTGGTTTTTCTAGTTTTCAAAAATTGAGCCGTTTTGGTGTCCAGGGATCGAAATTTCTGATGCCGGGGTCAGGGATTTTTGTGCTCAGGAGGTGAAAATTTTTTTTTGACCCAAATGTAAAAACGGATCTCAGAATGGGATTCGGGGTTAAATTTCATGCTTAAAAATGGTTCTTTTTCTAGTTTTCAAAAATTGATCCGTTTTGGTGTCCAGGGAAGGAAATTCCTGATGCCGGGGTCAGGGATTTTTGTGTTCAGGAGGTGAAAATTTTTTTTGACCCAAATGTGAAAACGGACCTCGGAATGGGATTCGGGGTTAAATTTCAGGCTTAAAAATGGTGTTTTTTCTAGTTTTTAAAAATTGAGCCGTTTTGGTGTCTGGGGAAGGAAATTCCTGATGCCGGGGTCAGGGATTTTTGTGCTCAGGAGGTGAAAAATTTTTTTGACCCAAATGTGAAAACGGACCTCGGAATGGGATTCGGGGTTAAATTTCAGGCTTAAAAATGGTGTTTTCTCTATTTTTTAAAAATTGAGCCGTTTTGGTGTCTGGGGAAGGAAATTCCTGATGCCGGGGTCAGGGATTTTTGTGCTCAGGAGGTGAATATATTTTTTGACCCAAATGTGAAAACGGACCTCGGAATGGGATTCGAGGTTAAATTTCAGGCTTAAAAATGGTGTTTTTTCTAGTTCTTAAAAATTGAGCCGTTTTGGTGTCTGGGGAAGGAAATTCCTGATGCCGGGGTCAGGGATTTTTGTGCTCAGGAGGTGAAAATTTTTTTTTGACCCAAATGAAATAACGGACCTCGGAATGGGATTCGAGGTTAAATTTCATGCTTAAAAATCGTGCTTTTTCTAGTTCTTAAAAATTGAGCCGTTTTCGTGTCCGGGGCAGGAAATACCTGATGCCGGGATCACGGATTTTTGTGCTCAGGAGGTGTATTTTTTTTTGACCCAAATGAAAAAAAGGACCTCGGAATGGGATTCGGGGTTAAATTTCAGGCTTAAAAATGGTGGTTTTTCTAGTTTTCAAAAATTGAGCCATTTTGGTGTCCAGGGAAGGAAATTCCTGATGCCGGGGTCAGGGATTTTTGTGCTCAGGAGGTGAAAAATTTTTTTTGACCCAAATGTAAAAACGGATCTCTGAATGGGATTCGGGGTTAAATTTCAGGCTTAAAAATGGTGCTTTTTCTAGTTTTTAAAAATTGAGCCTTTTTGGTGTCTGGGGAAGGATATTCCTGATGCCGGGGTCAGGGATTTTTCTGCTCAGGAGGTGAAATTTTTTTTTGACCCAAATGTGAAAACGGACCTCTGAATGAGATTCGGGGTTAAATTTCAGGCTTAAAAATGGTGGTTTCTCTATTTTTTAAAAATTGAGCCTTTTTGGTGTCTGGGGAAGGAAATTCCTGATGCCGGGGTCAGGGATATTTGTGCTCAGGAGGTGAAAATTTTTTTTTGACCCAAATGAAATAACGGACCTCGGAATGGGATTCGGGGTTAAATTTCATGCTTAAAAATGGTGCTTTTTCTAGTTTTTAAAAATTGAGCCGTTTTTGTGTCCGGGGAAGGAAATACCTGATGCCGGGGTCAGGGATTTTTGTGCTCAGGAGGTGAATTTTTTTTTGACCCAAATGAAAAAACGGACCTCGGAATGGGATTCGGGGTTAAATTTTCAGGCTTAAAAATGGTGGTTTTTCTAGTTTTCAAAAATTGAGCCATTTTGGTGTCCAGGGAAGGAAATTCCTGATGCCGGGGTCAGGGATTTTTGTGCTCAGGAGGTGAAAATTTTTTTTGACCCAAATGTGAAAACGGACCTCGGAATGGGATTCGGGGTTAAATTTCAGGCTTAAAAATGGTGTTTTTTCTAGTTTTTAAAAATTGAGCCGTTTTGGTGTCTGGGGAAGGAAATTCCTGATGCCGGGGTCAGGGATTTTTCTGCTCAGGAGCTGAAATTTTTTTTTGACCCAAATGTGAAAACGGACCTCTGAATGAGATTCGGGGTTAAATTTCAGGCTTAAAAATGGTGGTTTCTCTATTTTTTAAAAATTGAGCCTTTTTGGTGTCTGGGGAAGGAAATTCCTGATGCCGGGGTCAGGGATATTTGTGCTCAGGAGGTGAAAATTTTTTTTGACCCAAATGGGAAAACGGACCTCGGAATGGGATTCGGGGTTAAATTTCAGGCTTAAAAATGGTGTTTTTTCTAGTTTTTAAAAATTGAGCCGTTTTGGTGTCTGGGGAAGGAAATTTCTGATGCCGGGGTCAGGGATTTTTGTGCTCAGGAGGTGAAAATTTTTTTTTGACCCAAATGAAATAACGGACCTCGGAATGGGATTCGGGGTTAAATTTCATGCTTAAAAATGGTGCTTTTTCTAGTTTTTAAAAATTGAGCCGTTTTTGTGTCCGGGGAAGGAAATACCTGATGCCGGGGTCAGGGATTTTTGTGCTCAGGAGGTGAATTTTTTTTTGACCCAAATGAAAAAACGGACCTCGGAATGGGATTCGGGGTTAAATTTTCAGGCTTAAAAATGGTGGTTTTTCTAGTTTTCAAAAATTGAGCCATTTTGGTGTCCAGGGAAGGAAATTCCTGATGCCGGGGTCAGGGATTTTTGTGCTCAGGAGGTGAAAATTTTTTTTGACCCAAATGTGAAAACGGACCTCGGAATGGGATTCGGGGTTAAATTTCAGGCTTAAAAATGGTGTTTTTTCTAGTTTTTAAAAATTGAGCCGTTTTGGTGTCTGGGGAAGGAAATTCCTGATGCCGGGGTCAGGGATTTTTGTGCTCAGGAGGTGAAAAATTTTTTTGACCCAAATGTGAAAACGGACCTCGGAATGGGATTCGGGGTTAAATTTCAGGCTTAAAAATGGTGTTTTCTCTATTTTTTAAAAATTGAGCCGTTTTGGTGTCTGGGGAAGGAAATTCCTGATGCCGGGGTCAGGGATTTTTGTGCTCAGGAGGTGAAAAAATTTTTTTGACCCAAATGTAAAAACGGATCTCTGAATGGGATTCGGGGTTAAATTTCAGGCTTAAAAATGGTGCTTTTTCTAGTTTTTAAAAATTGAGCCTTTTTGGTGTCTGGGGAAGGATATTCCTGATGCCGGGGTCAGGGATTTTTCTGCTCAGGAGGTGAAATTTTTTTTTGACCCAAATGTGAAAACGGACCTCTGAATGGGATTCGGGGTTAAATTTCAGGCTTAAAAATGGTGTTTTCTCTATTTTTTAAAAATTGAGCCGTTTTGGTGTCTGGGGAAGGAAATTCCTGATGCCGGGGTCAGGGATTTTTGTGCTCAGGAGGTGAATATTTTTTTTGACCCAAATGTGAAAACGGACCTCGGAATGGGATTCGAGGTTAAATTTCAGGCTTAAAAATGGTGTTTTTTCTAGTTCTTAAAAATTGAGCCGTTTTGGTGTCTGGGGAAGGAAATTCCTGATGCCGGGGTCAGGGATTTTTGTGCTCAGGAGGTGAAAATTTTTTTTTGACCCAAATGAAATAACGGACCTCGGAATGGGATTCGAGGTTAAATTTCATGCTTAAAAATCGTGCTTTTTCTAGTTCTTAAAAATTGAGCCGTTTTCGTGTCCGGGGCAGGAAATACCTGATGCCGGGATCACGGATTTTTGTGCTCAGGAGGTGTATTTTTTTTTGACCCAAATGAAAAAAAGGACCTCGGAATGGGATTCGGGGTTAAATTTCAGGCTTAAAAATGGTGGTTTTTCTAGTTTTCAAAAATTGAGCCATTTTGGTGTCCAGGGAAGGAAATTCCTGATGCCGGGGTCAGGGATTTTTGTGCTCAGGAGGTGAAAAAATTTTTTTGACCCAAATGTAAAAACGGATCTCTGAATGGGATTCGGGGTTAAATTTCAGGCTTAAAAATGGTGCTTTTTCTAGTTTTTAAAAATTGAGCCTTTTTGGTGTCTGGGGAAGGATATTCCTGATGCCGGGGTCAGGGATTTTTCTGCTCAGGAGGTGAAATTTTTTTTTGACCCAAATGTGAAAACGGACCTCTGAATGGGATTCGGGGTTAAATTTCAGGCTTAAAAATGGTGCTTTTTCTATTTTTAAAAATTGAGTCGTTTTGGTGTCTGGGGAAGGAAATTCCTGATGCCGGGGTCAGGGATTTTTGTGCTCAGGAGGTGAAAAATTTTTTTCACCCAAATGAAAAAACGGACCTCGGAATGAGATTCGGGGTTAAATTTCAGGCTTAAAAATGGTGGTTTCTCTATTTTTTAAAAATTGAGCCGTTTTGGTGTCCGGGGAAGGAAATTCCTGATGCCGGGGTCAGGGATTTTTGTGCTCAGGAGGTGAAAATTTTTTTTCACCCAAATGTAAAAACGGACCTCGGAATGGGATTCGGCGTTAAATTTCATGCTTAAAAATGGTGCTTTTTCTAGTTCTTAAAAATTGAGCCGTTTTTGTGTCCGGGGAAGGAAATTCCTGATGCCGGGGTCAGGGATTTTTGTGCTCAGGAGGTGAAAATTTTTTTTGACTCAAATGAAATAACGGACCTCGGAATGGGATTCGGGGTTAAATTTCATACTTAAAAATGGTGCTTTTTCTAGTTCTTAAAAATTGAGCCGTTTTTGTGTCCGGGGAAGGAAATGCCTGATGCCGGGTCAGGGATTTTTGTGCTCAGGAGGTGAATTTTTTTTTGAACCAAATGAAAAAAAGGACCTCGGAATGGGATTGGGGGTTAAATTTCAGGCTTAAAAATGGTGCTTTTTCTAGTTTTTAAAAATTGAGCCTTTTTGGTGTCTGGGGAAGGATATTCCTGATGCCGGGGTCAGGGATTTTTCTGCTCAGGAGGTGAAATTTTTTTTTGACCCAAATGTGAAAACGGACCTCTGAATGGGATTCGGGGTTAAATTTCAGGCTTAAAAATGGTGCTTTTTCTATTTTTAAAAATTGAGTCGTTTTGGTGTCCGGGGAAGGAAATTCCTGATGCCGGGGTCAGGGATTTTTGTGTTCAGGAGGTGAAAAAATTTTTTCACCCAAATGAAAAAACGGACCTCGGAATGAGATTCGGGGTTAAATTTCAGGCTTAAAAATGGTGGTTTCTCTATTTTTTAAAAATTGAGCCTTTTTGGTGTCTGGGGAAGGAAATTCCTGATGCCGGGGTCAGGGATATTTGTGCTCAGGAGGTGAAAATTTTTTTTGACCCAAATGGGAAAACGGACCTCGGAATGGGATTCGGGGTTAAATTTCAGGCTTAAAAATGGTGTTTTTTCTAGTTTTTAAAAATTGAGCCGTTTTGGTGTCTGGGGAAGGAAATTTCTGATGCCGGGGTCAGGGATTTTTGTGCTCAGGAGGTGAAAATTTTTTTTTGACCCAAATGAAATAACGGACCTCGGAATGGGATTCGGGGTTAAATTTCATGCTTAAAAATGGTGGTTTTTCTAGTTTTCAAAAATTGAGCCATTTTGGTGTCCAGGGAAGGAAATTCCTGATGCCGGGGTCAGGGATTTTTGTGCTCAGGAGGTGAAAATTTTTTTTGACCCAAATGTGAAAACGGACCTCGGAATGGGATTCGGGGTTAAATTTCAGGCTTAAAAATGGTGTTTTTTCTAGTTTTTAAAAATTGAGCCGTTTTGGTGTCTGGGGAAGGAAATTCCTGATGCCGGGGTCAGGGATTTTTGTGCTCAGGAGGTGAAAAATTTTTTTGACCCAAATGTGAAAACGGACCTCGGAATGGGATTCGGGGTTAAATTTCAGGCTTAAAAATGGTGTTTTCTCTATTTTTAAAAAATTGAGCCGTTTTGGTGTCTGGGGAAGGAAATTCCTGATGCCGGGGTCAGGGATTTTTGTGCTCAGGAGGTGAAAAAATTTTTTTGACCCAAATGTAAAATCGGATCTCTGAATGGGATTCGGGGTTAAATTTCATGCTTAAAAATGGTGCTTTTTCTAGTTTTTAAAAATTGAGCCTTTTTGGTGTCTGGGGAAGGATATTCCTGATGCCGGGGTCAAGGATTTTTCTGCTCAGGAGGTGAAATTTTTTTTTGACCCAAATGTGAAAACGGACCTCTGAATGGGATTCGGGGTTAAATTTCAGGCTTAAAAATGGTGCTTTTTCTATTTTTAAAAATTGAGTCGTTTTGGTGTCCGGGGAAGGAAATTCCTGATGCCGGGGTCAGGGATTTTTGTGCTCAGGAGGTGAAAAAATTTTTTCACCCAAATGAAAAAACGGACCTCGGAATGAGATTCGGGGTTAAATTTCAGGCTTAAAAATGGTGGTTTCTCTATTTTTTAAAAATTGAGCCGTTTTTGTGTCTGGGGAAGGAAATTCCTGATGCCGGGGTCAGGGATTTTTGTGCTCAGGAGGTGAAAATTTTTTTTGACTCAAATGAAATAACGGACCTCGGAATGGGATTCGGGGTTAAATTTCATACTTAAAAATGGTGCTTTTTCTAGTTCTTAAAAATTGAGCCGTTTTTGTGTCCGGGGAAGGAAATGCCTGATGCCGGGTCAGGGATTTTTGTGCTCAGGAGGTGAATTTTTTTTTGAACCAAATGAAAAAAAGGACCTCGGAATGGGATTGGGGGTTAAATTTCATGCTTAAAAATGGTGCTTTTTCTAGTTTTTAAAAATTGAGCCTTTTTGGTGTCTGGGGAAGGATATTCCTGATGCCGGGGTCAGGGATTTTTCTGCTCAGGAGGTGAAATTTTTTTTTGACCCAAATGTGAAAACGGACCTCTGAATGGGATTCGGGGTTAAATTTCAGGCTTAAAAATGGTGCTTTTTCTATTTTTAAAAATTGAGTCGTTTTGGTGTCCGGGGAAGGAAATTCCTGATGCCGGAGTCAGGGATTTTTGTGTTCAGGAGGTGAAAAAATTTTTTCACCCAAATGAAAAAACGGACCTCGGAATGAGATTCGGGGTTAAATTTCAGGCTTAAAAATGGTGGTTTCTCTATTTTTTAAAAATTGAGCCTTTTTGGTGTCTGGGGAAGGAAATTCCTGATGCCGGGGTCAGGGATATTTGTGCTCAGGAGGTGAAAATTTTTTTTGACCCAAATGGGAAAACGGACCTCGGAATGGGATTCGGGGTTAAATTTCAGGCTTAAAAATGGTGTTTTTTCTAGTTTTTAAAAATTGAGCCGTTTTGGTGTCTGGGGAAGGAAATTTCTGATGCCGGGGTCAGGGATTTTTGTGCTCAGGAGGTGAAAATTTTTTTTTGACCCAAATGAAATAACGGACCTCGGAATGGGATTCGGGGTTAAATTTCATGCTTAAAAATGGTGCTTTTTCTAGTTTTTAAAAATTGAGCCGTTTTTGTGTCCGGGGAAGGAAATATCTGATGCCGGGGTCAGGGATTTTTGTGCTCAGGAGGTGAATTTTTTTTTGACCCAAATGAAAAAACGGACCTCGGAATGGGATTCGGGGTTAAATTTCAGGCTTAAAAATGGTGGTTTTTCTAGTTTTCAAAAATTGAGCCATTTTGGTGTCCAGGGAAGGAAATTCCTGATGCCGGGGTCAGGGATTTTTGTGCTCAGGAGGTGAAAATTTTTTTTCACCCAAATGTAAAAACGGACCTCGGAATGGGATTCGGCGTTAAATTTCATGCTTAAAAATGGTGCTTTTTCTAGTTCTTAAAAATTGAGCCGTTTTTGTGTCCGGGGAAGGAAATTCCTGATGCCGGGGTCAGGGATTTTTGTGCTCAGGAGGTGAAAATTTTTTTTGACTCAAATGAAATAACGGACCTCGGAATGGGATTCGGGGTTAAATTTCATACTTAAAAATGGTGCTTTTTCTAGTTCTTAAAAATTGAGCCGTTTTTGTGTCCGGGGAAGGAAATGCCTGATGCCGGGTCAGGGATTTTTGTGCTCAGGAGGTGAATTTTTTTTTGAACCAAATGAAAAAAAGGACCTCGGAATGGGATTGGGGGTTAAATTTCAGGCTTAAAAATGGTGCTTTTTCTAGTTTTTAAAAATTGAGCCTTTTTGGTGTCTGGGGAAGGATATTCCTGATGCCGGGGTCAGGGATTTTTCTGCTCAGGAGGTGAAATTTTTTTTTGACCCAAATGTGAAAACGGACCTCTGAATGGGATTCGGGGTTAAATTTCAGGCTTAAAAATGGTGCTTTTTCTATTTTTAAAAATTGAGTCGTTTTGGTGTCCGGGGAAGGAAATTCCTGATGCCGGGGTCAGGGATTTTTGTGTTCAGGAGGTGAAAAAATTTTTTCACCCAAATGAAAAAACGGACCTCGGAATGAGATTCGGGGTTAAATTTCAGGCTTAAAAATGGTGGTTTCTCTATTTTTGAAAAATTGAGCCTTTTTGGTGTCTGGGGAAGGAAATTCCTGATGCCGGGGTCAGGGATATTTGTGCTCAGGAGGTGAAAATTTTTTTTGACCCAAATGGGAAAACGGACCTCGGAATGGGATTCGGGGTTAAATTTCAGGCTTAAAAATGGTGTTTTTTCTAGTTTTTAAAAATTGAGCCGTTTTGGTGTCTGGGGAAGGAAATTTCTGATGCCGGGGTCAGGGATTTTTGTGCTCAGGAGGTGAAAATTTTTTTTTGACCCAAATGAAATAACGGACCTCGGAATGGGATTCGGGGTTAAATTTCATGCTTAAAAATGGTGGTTTTTCTAGTTTTCAAAAATTGAGCCATTTTGGTGTCCAGGGAAGGAAATTCCTGATGCCGGGGTCAGGGATTTTTGTGCTCAGGAGGTGAAAATTTTTTTTGACCCAAATGTGAAAACGGACCTCGGAATGGGATTCGGGGTTAAATTTCAGGCTTAAAAATGGTGTTTTTTCTAGTTTTTAAAAATTGAGCCGTTTTGGTGTCTGGGGAAGGAAATTCCTGATGCCGGGGTCAGGGATTTTTGTGCTCAGGAGGTGAAAAATTTTTTTGACCCAAATGTGAAAACGGACCTCGGAATGGGATTCGGGGTTAAATTTCAGGCTTAAAAATGGTGTTTTCTCTATTTTTAAAAAATTGAGCCGTTTTGGTGTCTGGGGAAGGAAATTCCTGATGCCGGGGTCAGGGATTTTTGTGCTCAGGAGGTGAAAAAATTTTTTTGACCCAAATGTAAAATCGGATCTCTGAATGGGATTCGGGGTTAAATTTCATGCTTAAAAATGGTGCTTTTTCTAGTTTTTAAAAATTGAGCCTTTTTGGTGTCTGGGGAAGGATATTCCTGATGCCGGGGTCAAGGATTTTTCTGCTCAGGAGGTGAAATTTTTTTTTGACCCAAATGTGAAAACGGACCTCTGAATGGGATTCGGGGTTAAATTTCAGGCTTAAAAATGGTGCTTTTTCTATTTTTAAAAATTGAGTCGTTTTGGTGTCCGGGGAAGGAAATTCCTGATGCCGGGGTCAGGGATTTTTGTGCTCAGGAGGTGAAAAAATTTTTTCACCCAAATGAAAAAACGGACCTCGGAATGAGATTCGGGGTTAAATTTCAGGCTTAAAAATGGTGGTTTCTCTATTTTTTAAAAATTGAGCCGTTTTTGTGTCTGGGGAAGGAAATTCCTGATGCCGGGGTCAGGGATATTTGTGCTCAGGAGGTGAAAATTTTTTTTCACCCAAATGTAAAAACGGACCTCGGAATGGGATTCGGCGTTAAATTTCATGCTTAAAAATGGTGCTTTTTCTAGTTCTTAAAAATTGAGCCGTTTTTGTGTCCGGGGAAGGAAATTCCTGATGCCGGGGTCAGGGATTTTTGTGCTCAGGAGGTGAAAATTTTTTTTGACTCAAATGAAATAACGGACCTCGGAATGGGATTCGGGGTTAAATTTCATACTTAAAAATGGTGCTTTTTCTAGTTCTTAAAAATTGAGCCGTTTTTGTGTCCGGGGAAGGAAATGCCTGATGCCGGGTCAGGGATTTTTGTGCTCAGGAGGTGAATTTTTTTTTGAACCAAATGAAAAAAAGGACCTCGGAATGGGATTGGGGGTTAAATTTCAGGCTTAAAAATGGTGCTTTTTCTAGTTTTTAAAAATTGAGCCTTTTTGGTGTCTGGGGAAGGATATTCCTGATGCCGGGGTCAGGGATTTTTCTGCTCAGGAGGTGAAATTTTTTTTTGACCCAAATGTGAAAACGGACCTCTGAATGGGATTCGGGGTTAAATTTCAGGCTTAAAAATGGTGCTTTTTCTATTTTTAAAAATTGAGTCGTTTTGGTGTCCGGGGAAGGAAATTCCTGATGCCGGGGTCAGGGATTTTTGTGTTCAGGAGGTGAAAAAATTTTTTCACCCAAATGAAAAAACGGACCTCGGAATGAGATTCGGGGTTAAATTTCAGGCTTAAAAATGGTGGTTTCTCTATTTTTTAAAAATTGAGCCTTTTTGGTGTCTGGGGAAGGAAATTCCTGATGCCGGGGTCAGGGATATTTGTGCTCAGGAGGTGAAAATTTTTTTTGACCCAAATGGGAAAACGGACCTCGGAATGGGATTCGGGGTTAAATTTCAGGCTTAAAAATGGTGTTTTTTCTAGTTTTTAAAAATTGAGCCGTTTTGGTGTCTGGGGAAGGAAATTTCTGATGCCGGGGTCAGGGATTTTTGTGCTCAGGAGGTGAAAATTTTTTTTTGACCCAAATGAAATAACGGACCTCGGAATGGGATTCGGGGTTAAATTTCATGCTTAAAAATGGTGCTTTTTCTAGTTTTTAAAAATTGAGCCGTTTTTGTGTCCGGGGAAGGAAATATCTGATGCCGGGGTCAGGGATTTTTGTGCTCAGGAGGTGAATTTTTTTTTGACCCAAATGAAAAAACGGACCTCGGAATGGGATTCGGGGTTAAATTTCAGGCTTAAAAATGGTGGTTTTTCTAGTTTTCAAAAATTGAGCCATTTTGGTGTCCAGGGAAGGAAATTCCTGATGCCGGGGTCAGGGATTTTTGTGCTCAGGAGGTGAAAATTTTTTTTGACCCAAATGTGAAAACGGACCTCGGAATGGGATTCGGGGTTAAATTTCAGGCTTAAAAATGGTGTTTTTTCTAGTTTTTAAAAATTGAGCCGTTTTGGTGTCTGGGGAAGGAAATTCCTGATGCCGGGGTCAGGGATTTTTGTGCTCAGGAGGTGAATATTTTTTTTGACCCAAATGTGAAAACGGACCTCGGAATGGGATTCGAGGTTAAATTTCAGGCTTAAAAATGGTGTTTTTTCTAGTTCTTAAAAATTGAGCCGTTTTGGTGTCTGGGGAAGGAAATTCCTGATGCCGGGGTCAGGGATTTTTGTGCTCAGGAGGTGAAAATTTTTTTTTGACCCAAATGAAATAACGGACCTCGGAATGCGATTCGAGGTTAAATTTCATGCTTAAAAATCGTGCTTTTTCTAGTTCTTAAAAATTGAGCCGTTTTTGTGTCCGGGGCAGGAAATACCTGATGCCGGGATCACGGATTTTTGTGCTCAGGAGGTGTATTTTTTTTTGACCCAAATGAAAAAAAGGACCTCGGAATGGGATTCGGGGTTAAATTTCAGGCTTAAAAATGGTGGTTTTTCTAGTTTTCAAAAATTGAGCCATTTTGGTGTCCAGGGAAGGAAATTCCTGATGCCGGGGTCAGGGATTTTTGTGCTCAGGAGGTGAAAAAAATTTTTTGACCCAAATGTAAAAACGGATCTCTGAATGGGATTCGGGGTTAAATTTCAGGCTTAAAAATGGTGCTTTTTCTAGTTTTTAAAAATTGAGCCTTTTTGGTGTCTGGGGAAGGATATTCCTGATGCCGGGGTCAGGGATTTTTCTGCTCAGGAGGGGAAATTTTTTTTTGACCCAAATGTGAAAACGGACCTCTGAATGGGATTCGGGGTTAAATTTCAGGCTTAAAAATGGTGCTTTTTCTATTTTTAAAAATTGAGTCGTTTTGGTGTCTGGGGAAGGAAATTCCTGATGCCGGGGTCAGGGATTTTTGTGCTCAGGAGGTGAAAAATTTTTTTCACCCAAATGAAAAAACGGACCTCGGAATGAGATTCGGGGTTAAATTTCAGGCTTAAAAATGGTGGTTTCTCTATTTTTTAAAAATTGAGCCTTTTTGGTGTCTGGGGAAGGAAATTCCTGATGCCGGGGTCAGGGATATTTGTGCTCAGGAGGTGAAAATTTTTTTTGACCCAAATGGGAAAACGGACCTCGGAATGGGATTCGGGGTTAAATTTCAGGCTTAAAAATGGTGTTTTTTCTAGTTTTTAAAAATTGAGCCGTTTTGGTGTCTGGGGAAGGAAATTTCTGATGCCGGGGTCAGGGATTTTTGTGCTCAGGAGGTGAAAATTTTTTTTTGACCCAAATGAAATAACGGACCTCGGAATGGGATTCGGGGTTAAATTTCATGCTTAAAAATGGTGCTTTTTCTAGTTTTTAAAAATTGAGCCGTTTTTGTGTCCGGGGAAGGAAATATCTGATGCCGGGGTCAGGGATTTTTGTGCTCAGGAGGTGAATTTTTTTTTGACCCAAATGAAAAAACGGACCTCGGAATGGGATTCGGGGTTAAATTTCAGGCTTAAAAATGGTGGTTTTTCTAGTTTTCAAAAATTGAGCCATTTTGGTGTCCAGGGAAGGAAATTCCTGATGCCGGGGTCAGGGATTTTTGTGCTCAGGAGGTGAAAATTTTTTTTGACCCAAATGTGAAAACGGACCTCGGAATGGGATTCGGGGTTAAATTTCAGGCTTAAAAATGGTGTTTTTTCTAGTTTTTAAAAATTGAGCCGTTTTGGTGTCTGGGGAAGGAAATTCCTGATGCCGGGGTCAGGGATTTTTGTGCTCAGGAGGTGAATATTTTTTTTGACCCAAATGTGAAAACGGACCTCGGAATGGGATTCGAGGTTAAATTTCAGGCTTAAAAATGGTGTTTTTTCTAGTTCTTAAAAATTGAGCCGTTTTGGTGTCTGGGGAAGGAAATTCCTGATGCCGGGGTCAGGGATTTTTGTGCTCAGGAGGTGAAAATTTTTTTTTGACCCAAATGAAATAACGGACCTCGGAATGCGATTCGAGGTTAAATTTCATGCTTAAAAATCGTGCTTTTTCTAGTTCTTAAAAATTGAGCCGTTTTTGTGTCCGGGGCAGGAAATACCTGATGCCGGGATCACGGATTTTTGTGCTCAGGAGGTGTATTTTTTTTTGACCCAAATGAAAAAAAGGACCTCGGAATGGGATTCGGGGTTAAATTTCAGGCTTAAAAATGGTGGTTTTTCTAGTTTTCAAAAATTGAGCCATTTTGGTGTCCAGGGAAGGAAATTCCTGATGCCGGGGTCAGGGATTTTTGTGCTCAGGAGGTGAAAAAAATTTTTTGACCCAAATGTAAAAACGGATCTCTGAATGGGATTCGGGGTTAAATTTCAGGCTTAAAAATGGTGCTTTTTCTAGTTTTTAAAAATTGAGCCTTTTTGGTGTCTGGGGAAGGATATTCCTGATGCCGGGGTCAGGGATTTTTCTGCTCAGGAGGGGAAATTTTTTTTTGACCCAAATGTGAAAACGGACCTCTGAATGGGATTCGGGGTTAAATTTCAGGCTTAAAAATGGTGCTTTTTCTATTTTTAAAAATTGAGTCGTTTTGGTGTCTGGGGAAGGAAATTCCTGATGCCGGGGTCAGGGATTTTTGTGCTCAGGAGGTGAAAAATTTTTTTCACCCAAATGAAAAAACGGACCTCGGAATGGGATTCGGGGTTAAATTTCATACTTAAAAATGGTGCTTTTTCTAGTTCTTAAAAATTGAGCCGTTTTTGTGTCCGGGGAAGGAAATGCCTGATGCCGGGTCAGGGATTTTTGTGCTCAGGAGGTGAATTTTTTTTTGAACCAAATGAAAAAAAGGACCTCGGAATGGGATTGGGGGTTAAATTTCAGGCTTAAAAATGGTGCTTTTTCTAGTTTTTAAAAATTGAGCCTTTTTGGTGTCTGGGGAAGGATATTCCTGATGCCGGGGTCAGGGATTTTTCTGCTCAGGAGGTGAAATTTTTTTTTGACCCAAATGTGAAAACGGACCTCTGAATGGGATTCGGGGTTAAATTTCAGGCTTAAAAATGGTGCTTTTTCTATTTTTAAAAATTGAGTCGTTTTGGTGTCCGGGGAAGGAAATTCCTGATGCCGGGGTCAGGGATTTTTGTGTTCAGGAGGTGAAAAAATTTTTTCACCCAAATGAAAAAACGGACCTCGGAATGAGATTCGGGGTTAAATTTCAGGCTTAAAAATGGTGGTTTCTCTATTTTTTAAAAATTGAGCCTTTTTGGTGTCTGGGGAAGGAAATTCCTGATGCCGGGGTCAGGGATATTTGTGCTCAGGAGGTGAAAATTTTTTTTGACCCAAATGGGAAAACGGACCTCGGAATGGGATTCGGGGTTAAATTTCAGGCTTAAAAATGGTGTTTTTTCTAGTTTTTAAAAATTGAGCCGTTTTGGTGTCTGGGGAAGGAAATTTCTGATGCCGGGGTCAGGGATTTTTGTGCTCAGGAGGTGAAAATTTTTTTTTGACCCAAATGAAATAACCGACCTCGGAATGGGATTCGGGGTTAAATTTCATGCTTAAAAATGGTGCTTTTTCTAGTTTTTAAAAATTGAGCCGTTTTTGTGTCCGGGGAAGGAAATACCTGATGCCGGGGTCAGGGATTTTTGTGCTCAGGAGGTGAATTTTTTTTTGACCCAAATGAAAAAACGGACCTCGGAATGGGATTCGGGGTTAAATTTCAGGCTTAAAAATGGTGGTTTTTCTAGTTTTCAAAAATTGAGCCATTTTGGTGTCCAGGGAAGGAAATTCCTGATGCCGGGGTCAGGGATTTTTGTGCTCAGGAGGTGAAAATTTTTTTTGACCCAAATGTGAAAACGGACCTCGGAATGGGATTCGGGGTTAAATTTCAGGCTTAAAAATGGTGTTTTTTCTAGTTTTTAAAAATTGAGCCGTTTTGGTGTCTGGGGAAGGAAATTCCTGATGCCGGGGTCAGGGATTTTTGTGCTCAGGAGGTGAAAAATTTTTTTGACCCAAATGTGAAAACGGACCTCGGAATGGGATTCGGGGTTAAATTTCAGGCTTAAAAATGGTGTTTTCTCTATTTTTAAAAAATTGAGCCGTTTTGGTGTCTGGGGAAGGAAATTCCTGATGCCAGGGTCAGGGATTTTTGTGCTCAGGAGGTGAAAAAATTTTTTTGACCCAAATGTAAAAACGGATCTCTGAATGGGATTCGGGGTTAAATTTCAGGCTTAAAAATGGTGCTTTTTCTAGTTTTTAAAAATTGAGCCTTTTTGGTGTCTGGGGAAGGATATTCCTGATGCCGGGGTCAAGGATTTTTCTGCTCAGGAGGTGAAATTTTTTTTTGACCCAAATGTGAAAACGGACCTCTGAATGGGATTCGGGGTTAAATTTCAGGCTTAAAAATGGTGCTTTTTCTATTTTTAAAAATTGAGTCGTTTTGGTGTCCGGGGAAGGAAATTCCTGATGCCGGGGTCAGGGATTTTTGTGCTCAGGAGGTGAAAAAATTTTTTCACCCAAATGAAAAAACGGACCTCGGAATGAGATTCGGGGTTAAATTTCAGGCTTAAAAATGGTGGTTTCTCTATTTTTTAAAAATTGAGCCGTTTTTGTGTCTGGGGAAGGAAATTCCTGATGCCGGGGTCAGGGATATTTGTGCTCAGGAGGTGAAAATTTTTTTTCACCCAAATGTAAAAACGGACCTCGGAATGGGATTCGGCGTTAAATTTCATGCTTAAAAATGGTGCTTTTTCTAGTTCTTAAAAATTGAGCCGTTCTTGTGTCCGGGGAAGGAAATTCCTGATGCCGGGGTCAGGGATTTTTGTGCTCAGGAGGTGAAAATTTTTTTTGACTCAAATGAAATAATGGACCTCGGAATGGGATTCGGGGTTAAATTTCATACTTAAAAATGGTGCTTTTTCTAGTTCTTAAAAATTGAGCCGTTTTTGTGTCCGGGGAAGGAAATGCCTGATGCCGGGTCAGGGATTTTTGTGCTCAGGAGGTGAATTTTTTTTTGAACCAAATGAAAAAAAGGACCTCGGAATGGGATTGGGGGTTAAATTTCAGGCTTAAAAATGGTGCTTTTTCTAGTTTTTAAAAATTGAGCCTTTTTGGTGTCTGGGGAAGGATATTCCTGATGCCGGGGTCAGGGATTTTTCTGCTCAGGAGGTGAAATTTTTTTTTGACCCAAATGTGAAAACGGACCTCTGAATGGGATTCGGGGTTAAATTTCAGGCTTAAAAATGGTGCTTTTTCTATTTTTAAAAATTGAGTCGTTTTGGTGTCCGGGGAAGGAAATTCCTGATGCCGGGGTCAGGGATTTTTGTGTTCAGGAGGTGAAAAAATTTTTTCACCCAAATGAAAAAACGGACCTCGGAATGAGATTCGGGGTTAAATTTCAGGCTTAAAAATGGTGGTTTCTCTATTTTTTAAAAATTGAGCCTTTTTGGTGTCTGGGGAAGGAAATTCCTGATGCCGGGGTCAGGGATATTTGTGCTCAGGAGGTGAAAATTTTTTTTGACCCAAATGGGAAAACGGACCTCGGAATGGGATTCGGGGTTAAATTTCAGGCTTAAAAATGGTGTTTTTTCTAGTTTTTAAAAATTGAGCCGTTTTGGTGTCTGGGGAAGGAAATTTCTGATGCCGGGGTCAGGGATTTTTGTGCTCAGGAGGTGAAAATTTTTTTTTGACCCAAATGAAATAACGGACCTCGGAATGGGATTCGGGGTTAAATTTCATGCTTAAAAATGGTGCTTTTTCTAGTTTTTAAAAATTGAGCCGTTTTTGTGTCCGGGGAAGGAAATACCTGATGCCGGGGTCAGGGATTTTTGTGCTCAGGAGGTGAATTTTTTTTTGACCCAAATGAAAAAACGGACCTCGGAATGGGATTCGGGGTTAAATTTCAGGCTTAAAAATGGTGTTTTTTCTAGTTTTTAAAAATTGAGCCGTTTTGGTGTCTGGGGAAGGAAATTCCTGATGCCGGGGTCAGGGATTTTTCTGCTCAGGAGGTGAAAAATTTTTTTGACCCAAATGTGAAAACGGACCTCGGAATGGGATTCGGGGTTAAATTTCAGGCTTAAAAATGGTGTTTTCTCTATTTTTAAAAAATTGAGCCGTTTTGGTGTCTGGGGAAGGAAATTCCTGATGCCGGGGTCAGGGATTTTTGTGCTCAGGAGGTGAAAAAATTTTTTTGACCCAAATGTAAAAACGGATCTCTGAATGGGATTCGGGGTTAAATTTCAGGCTTAAAAATGGTGCTTTTTCTAGTTTTTAAAAATTGAGCCTTTTTGGTGTCTGGGGAAGGATATTCCTGATGCCGGGGTCAGGGATTTTTCTGCTCAGGAGGTGAAATTTTTTTTTGACCCAAATGTGAAAACGGACCTCTGAATGGGATTCGGGGTTAAATTTCAGGCTTAAAAATGGTGCTTTTTCTATTTTTAAAAATTGAGTCGTTTTGGTGTCCGGGGAAGGAAATTCCTGATGCCGGGGTCAGGGATTTTTGTGCTCAGGAGGTGAAAAAATTTTTTCACCCAAATGAAAAAACGGACCTCGGAATGAGATTCGGGGTTAAATTTCAGGCTTAAAAATGGTGGTTTCTCTATTTTTTAAAAATTGAGCCGTTTTTGTGTCTGGGGAAGGAAATTCCTGATGCCGGGGTCAGGGATATTTGTGCTCAGGAGGTGAAAATTTTTTTTGACCCAAATGGGAAAACGGATCTCGGAATGGAATTCGGGGTTAAATTTCAGGCTTAAAAATGGTGTTTTTTCTAGTTTTTAAAAATTGAGCCGTTTTGGTGTCTGGGGAAGGAAATTTCTGATGCCGGGGTCAGGGATTTTTGTGCTCAGGAGGTGAAAATTTTTTTTTGACCCAAATGAAATAACGGACCTCGGAATGGGATTCGGGGTTAAATTTCATGCTTAAAAATGGTGCTTTTTCTAGTTTTTAAAAATTGAGCCGTTTTTGTGTCCGGGGAAGGAAATACCTGATGCCGGGGTCAGGGATTTTTGTGCTCAGGAGGTGAATTTTTTTTTGACCCAAATGAAAAAACGGACCTCGGAATGGGATTCGGGGTTAAATTTCAGGCTTAAAAATGGTGTTTTTTCTAGTTTTTAAAAATTGAGCCGTTTTGGTGTCTGGGGAAGGAAATTCCTGATGCCGGGGTCAGGGATTTTTGTGCTCAGGAGGTGAAAAATTTTTTTGACCCAAATGTGAAAACGGACCTCGGAATGGGATTCGGGGTTAAATTTCAGGCTTAAAAATGGTGTTTTCTCTATTTTTAAAAAATTGAGCCGTTTTGGTGTCTGGGGAAGGAAATTCCTGATGCCGGGGTCAGGGATTTTTGTGCTCAGGAGGTGAAAAAATTTTTTTGACCCAAATGTAAAAACGGATCTCTGAATGGGATTCGGGGTTAAATTTCAGGCTTAAAAATGGTGCTTTTTCTAGTTTTTAAAAATTGAGCCTTTTTGGTGTCTGGGGAAGGATATTCCTGATGCCGGGGTCAGGGATTTTTCTGCTCAGGAGGTGAAATTTTTTTTTGACCCAAATGTGAAAACGGACCTCTGAATGGGATTCGGGGTTAAATTTCAGGCTTAAAAATGGTGCTTTTTCTATTTTTAAAAATTGAGTCGTTTTGGTGTCCGGGGAAGGAAATTCCTGATGCCGGGGTCAGGGATTTTTGTGCTCAGGAGGTGAAAAAATTTTTTCACCCAAATGAAAAAACGGACCTCGGAATGAGATTCGGGGTTAAATTTCAGGCTTAAAAATGGTGGTTTCTCTATTTTTTAAAAATTGAGCCGTTTTTGTGTCTGGGGAAGGAAATTCCTGATGCCGGGGTCAGGGATATTTGTGCTCAGGAGGTGAAAATTTTTTTTGACCCAAATGGGAAAACGGATCTCGGAATGGAATTCGGGGTTAAATTTCAGGCTTAAAAATGGTGTTTTTTCTAGTTTTTAAAAATTGAGCCGTTTTGGTGTCTGGGGAAGGAAATTCCTGATGCCGGGGTCAGGGATTTTTGTGCTCAGGAGGTGAAAATTTTTTTTTGACTCAAATGAAATAACGGACCTTGGAATGGGATTCGGGGTTAAATTTCATACTTAAAAATGGTGCTTTTACTAGTTCTTAAAAATTGAGCCGTTTTTGTGTCCGGGGAAGGAAATGCCTGATGCCGGGGTCAGGGATTTTTGTGCTCAGGAGGTGAAAATTTTTTTTGACCCAAATGTGAAAACGGACCTCGGAATGGGATTCGGGGTTAAATTTCAGGCTTAAAAATGGTGTTTTTTCTAGTTTTTAAAAATTGAGCCGTTTTGGTGTCTGCGGAAGGAAATTCCTGATGCCGGGATCAGGGATTTTTGTGCTCAGGAGGTGAAAAATTTTTTTGACCCAAATGTGAAAACGGACCTCGGAATGGGATTCGGGGTTAAATTTCAGGCTTAAAAATGGTGTTTTCTCTATTTTTTAAAAATTGAGCCGCTTTGGTGTCTGGGGAAGGAAATTCCTGATGCCGGGGTCAGGGATTTTTGTGCTCAGGAGGTGAATATTTTTTTTGACCCAAATGTGAAAACGGACCTCGGAATGGGATTCGAGGTTAAATTTCAGGCTTAAAAATGGTGTTTTTTCTAGTTCTTAAAAATTGAGCCGTTTTGGTGTCTGGGGAAGGAAATTCCTGATGCCGGGGTCAGGGATTTTTGTGCTCAGGAGGTGAAAATTTTTTTTTGACCCAAATGAAAAAACGGACCTCGGAATGGGATTCGAGGTTAAATTTCATGCTTAAAAATCGTGCTTTTTCTAGTACTTAAAAATTGAGCCGTTTTTGTGTCCGGGGCAGGAAATACCTGATGCCGGGATCACGGATTTTTGTGCTCAGGAGGTGTATTTTTTTTTGACCCAAATGAAAAAAAGGACCTCGGAATGGGATTCGGGGTTAAATTTCAGGCTTAAAAATGGTGGTTTTTCTAGTTTTCAAAAATTGAGCCATTTTGGTGTCCAGGGAAGGAAATTCCTGATGCCGGGGTCAGGGATTTTTGTGCTCAGGAGGTGAAAAAATTTTTTTGACCCAAATGTAAAAACGGATCTCTGAATGGGATTCGGGGTTAAATTTCAGGCTTAAAAATGGTGCTTTTTCTAGTTTTTAAAAATTGAGCCTTTTTGGTGTCTGGGGAAGGATATTCCTGATGCCGGGGTCAGGGATTTTTCTGCTCAGGAGGTGAAATTTTTTTTTGACCCAAATGTGAAAACGGACCTCTGAATGGGATTCGGGGTTAAATTTCAGGCTTAAAAATGGTGCTTTTTCTATTTTTAAAAATTGAGTCGTTTTGGTGTCTGGGGAAGGAAATTCCTGATGCCGGGGTCAGGGATTTTTGTGCTCAGGAGGTGAAAAATTTTTTTCACCCAAATGAAAAAACGGACCTCGGAATGAGATTCGGGGTTAAATTTCAGGCTTAAAAATGGTGGTTTCTCTATTTTTTAAAAATTGAGCCATTTTGGTGTCCGGGGAAGGAAATTCCTGATGCCGGGGTCAGGGATTTTTGTGCTCAGGAGGTGAAAATTTTTTTTCACCCAAATGTAAAAACGGACCTCGGAATGGGATTCGGCGTTAAATTTCATGCTTAAAAATGGTGCTTTTTCTAGTTCTTAAAAATTTAGCCGTTTTTGTGTCCGGGGAAGGAAATTCCTGATGCCGGGGTCAGGGATTTTTGTGCTCAGGAGGTGAAAATTTTTTTTGACTCAAATGAAATAACGGACCTCGGAATGGGATTCGGGGTTAAATTTCATACTTAAAAATGGTGCTTTTTCTAGTTCTTAAAAATTGAGCCGTTTTTGTGTCCGGGGAAGGAAATGCCTGATGCCGGGGTCAGGGATTTTTGTGCTCAGGAGGTGAATTTTTTTTTGAACCAAATGAAAAAAAGGACCTCGGAATGGGATTGGGGGTTAAATTTCAGGCTTAAAAATGGTGCTTTTTCTAGTTTTTAAAAATTGAGCCTTTTTGGTGTCTGGGGAAGGATATTCCTGATGCCGGGGTCAGGGATTTTTCTGCTCAGGAGGTGAAATTTTTTTTTGACCCAAATGTGAAAACGGACCTCTGAATGGGATTCGGGGTTAAATTTCAGGCTTAAAAATGGTGCTTTTTCTATTTTTAAAAATTGAGTCGTTTTGGTGTCCGGGGAAGGAAATTCCTGATGCTGGGGTCAGGGATTTTTGTGCTCAGGAGGTGAAAAAATTTTTTCACCCAAATGTAAAAACGCACCTCGGAATGGGATTCGGCGTTAAATTTCATGCTTAAAAATGGTGCTTTTTATAGTTCTTAAAAATTGAGCCGTTTTTGTGTCCGGGGAAGGAAATTCCTGATGCCGGGGTCAGGGATTTTTGTGCTCAGGAGGTGAAAATTTTTTTTGACCGAAATGAAAAAATGGACCTCGGAATGGGATTCGGCGTTAAATTTCATGCTTAAAAATGGTGCTTTTTATAGTTCTTAAAAATTGAGCCGTTTTTGTGTCCGGGGAAGGAAATTCCTGATGCCGGGGTCAGGGATTTTTGTGCTCAGGAGGTGAAAATTTTTTTTGACCGAAATGAAAAAATGGACCTCGGAATGAGATTCGGGGTTAAATTTCAGGCTTAAAAATGGTGGTTTTTCTATTTTTTAAAAAATTGAGCCGTTTTGGTGTCCAGGGAAGGAAATACCTGATGCTGGGGTCAGGGATTTTTGTGCTCAGGAGGTGAAAAAAATTTTTTGACCCAAATGTAAAAACGGACTTCGGAATGGGATTCGGGGTTAAATTTCATGCTTAAAAATGGTTCTTTTTCTAGTTTTCAAAAATTGATCCGTTTTGGTGTCTGGGGAAGGAAATTCCTGATGCCGGGGTCAGGGATTTTTGTGCTCAGGAGGTGAAAATTTTTTTTTGACCCAAATGAAATAACGGACCTCGGAATGGGATTCGAGGTTAAATTTCATGCTTAAAAATCGTGCTTTTTCTAGTTCTTAAAAATTGAGCCGTTTTTGTGTCCGGGGCAGGAAATACCTGATGCCGGGATCACGGATTTTTGTGCTCAGGAGGTGAATTTTTTTTTGACCCAAATGAAAAAAAGGACCTCGGAATGGGATTCGGGGTTAAATTTCAGGCTTAAAAATGGTGGTTTTTCTAGTTTTCAAAAATTGAGCCATTTTGGTGTCCAGGGAAGGAAATTCCTGATGCCGGGGTCAGGGATTTTTGTGCTCAGGAGGTGAAAAAATTTTTTTGACCCAAATGTAAAAACGGATCTCTGAATGGGATTCGGGGTTAAATTTCAGGCTTAAAAATGGTGCTTTTTCTAGTTTTTAAAAATTGAGCCTTTTTGGTGTCTGGGGAAGGATATTCCTGATGCCGGGGTCAGGGATTTTTGTGCTCAGGAGGTGAAAATTTTTTTTTGACTCAAATGAAATAACGGACCTCGGAATGGGATTCGGGGTTAAATTTCATACTTAAAAATGGTGCTTTTTCTAGTTCTTAAAAATTGAGCTGTTTTTGTGTCCGGGGAAGGAAATGCCTGATGCCGGGGTCAGGGATTTTTGTGCTCAGGAGGAGAATTTTTTTTTGAACCAAATGAAAAAAAGGACCTCGGAATGGGATTCGGGGTTAAATTTCAGGCTTAAAAATGGTGGTTTTTCTAGTTTTCAAAAATTGAGCCGTTTTGGTGTCCAGGGAAGGAAATTCCTGATGCCGGGGTCAGGGATTTTTGTGCTCAGGAGGTGAAAAAATTTTTTCACCCAAATGTAAAAACGCACCTCGGAATGGGATTCGGCGTTAAATTTCATGCTTAAAAATGGTGCTTTTTCTAGTTTTTAAAAATTGAGCCGTTTTTGTGTCCGGGGAAGGAAATACCTGATGCCGGGGTCAGGGATTTTTGTGCTCAGGAGGTGAATTTTTTTTTGACCCAAATGAAAAAACGGACCTCGGAATGGGATTCGGGGTTAAATTTCAGGCTTAAAAATGGTGGTTTTTCTAGTTTTCAAAAATTGAGCCATTTTGATGTCTGGGGATGGATATTCCTGATGCCGGGGTCAGGGATTTTTGTGCTCAGGAGGTGAAAATTTTTTTTGACCCAAATGTGAAAACGGACCTCGGAATGGGATTCGGGGTTAAATTTCAGGCTTAAAAATGGTGTTTTTTCTAGTTTTTAAAAATTGAGCCGTTTTGGTGTCTGGGGAAGGAAATTCCTGATGCCGGGGTCAGGGATTTTTGTGCTCAGGAGGTGAAAATTTTTTTTGACCCAAATGTGAAAACGGACCTCGGAATGGGATTCGGGGTTAAATTTCAGGCTTAAAAATGGTGCTTTTTCTAGTTTTTAAAAATTGAGCCTTTTTGGTGTCTGGGGAAGGATATTCCTGATGCCGGGGTCAGGGATTTTTCTGCTCAGGAGGTGAAATTTTTTTTTGACCCAAATGTGAAAACGGACCTCTGAATGGGATTCGGGGTTAAATTTCAGGCTTAAAAATGGTGCTTTTTCTATTTTTAAAAATTGAGTCGTTTTGGTGTCCGGGGAAGGAAATTCCTGATGCCGGGGTCAGGGATTTTTGTGCTCAGGAGGTGAAAAATTTTTTTCACCCAAATGAAATACGGACCTCGGAATGAGATTCGGGGTTAAATTTCAGGCTTAAAAATGGTGGTTTTTCTATTTTTTAAAAATTGAGCCGTTTTGGTGTCTGGGGAAGGAAATTCCTGATGCCGGGGTCAGGGATTTTTGTGCTCAGGAGGTGAAAATTTTTTTTCACCCAAATGTAAAAACGGACCTCGGAATGGGATTCGGCGTTAAATTTCATGCTTAAAAATGGTGCTTTTTCTAGTTCTTAAAAATTGAGCCGTTTTTGTGTCCGGGGAAGGAAATTCCTGATGCCGGGGTCAGGGATTTTTGTGCTCAGGAGGTGAAAATTTTTTTTGACCCAAATGAAAAAATGGACCTCGGAATGGGATTCGGGGTTAAATTTCATACTTAAAAATGGTGCTTTTTCTAGTTCTTAAAAATTGAGCCGTTTTTGTGTCCGGGGAAGGAAATGCCTGATGCCGGGGTCAGGGATTTTTGTGCTCAGGAGGTGAATTTTTTTTTGAACCAAATGAAAAAAAGGACCTCGGAATGAGATTCGGGGTTAAATTTCATGCTTAAAAATGGTGCTTTTTCTAGTTCTTAAAAATTGAGCCGTTTTTGTGTCCGGGGAAGGAAATTCCTGATGCCGGGGTCAGGGATTTTTGTGCTCAGGAGGTGAAAATTTTTTTTGACCCAAATGAAAAAATGGACCTCGGAATGAGATTCGGGGTTAAATTTCAGGCTTAAAAATGGTGTTTTTTCTAGTTTTTAAAAATTGAGCCATTTTGGTGTCTGGGGAAGGAAATTCCTGATGCCGGGGTCAGGGATTTTTGTGCTCAGGAGGTGAAAATTTTTTTTTGACCCAAATGTGAAAACGGACCTCTGAATGGGATTCGGGGTTAAATTTCAGGCTTAAAAATGGTGCTTTTTCTATTTTTAAAAATTGAGTCGTTTTGGTGTCCGGGGAAGGAAATTCCTGATGCCGGGGTCAGGGATTTTTGTGCTCAGGAGGTGAAAAATTTTTTTCACCCAAATGAAAAAACGGACCTCGGAATGAGATTCGGGGTTAAATTTCAGGCTTAAAAATGGTGGTTTCTCTATTTTTTAAAAATTGAGCCTTTTTGGTGTCTGGGGAAGGAAATTCCTGATGCCGGGGTCAGGGATATTTGTGCTCAGGAGGTGAAAATTTTTTTTGACCCAAATGGGAAAACGGACCTCGGAATGGGATTCGGGGTTAAATTTCATGCTTAAAAATGGTGTTTTTTCTAGTTTTTAAAAATTGAGCCGCTTTGGTGTCTGGGGAAGGAAATTTCTGATGCCGGGGTCAGGGATTTTTGTGCTCAGGAGGTGAAAATTTTTTTTTGACCCAAATGAAAAAACGGACCTCGGAATGGGATTCGGGGTTAAATTTCAGGCTTAAAAATGGTGGTTTTTCTAGTTTTCAAAAATTGAGCCATTTTGGTGTCCAGGGAAGGAAATTCCTGATGCCGGGGTCAGGGATTTTTGTGCTCAGGAGGTGAAAAATTTTTTTGACCCAAATGTGAAAACGGACCTCGGAATGGGATTCGGGGTTAAATTTCAGGCTTAAAAATGGTGTTTTCTCTATTTTTTAAAAATTGAGCCGTTTTGGTGTCTGGGGAAGGAAATTCCTGATGCCGGGGTCAGGGATTTTTGTGCTCAGGAGGTGAAAAAATTTTTTTCACCCAAATGTAAAAACGGATCTCTGAATGGGATTCGGGGTTAAATTTCAGGCTTAAAAATGGTGCTTTTTCTAGTTTTTAAAAATTGAGCCTTTTTGGTGTCTGGGGAAGGATATTCCTGATGCCGGGGTCAGGGATTTTTCTGCTCAGGAGGTGAATTTTTTTTTTGACCCAAATGTGAAAAGGGATCTCGGAATGGAATTCGGGGTTAAATTTCAGGCTTAAAAATGGTGTTTTTTCTAGTTTTTAAAAATTGAGCCGTTTTGGTGTCTGGGGAAGGAAATTCCTGATGCCGGGGTCAGGGATTTTTGTGCTCAGGAGGTGAAAATTTTTTTTTGACTCAAATGAAATAACGGACCTTGGAATGGGATTCGGGGTTAAATTTCATACTTAAAAATGGTGCTTTTTCTAGTTCTTAAAAATTGAGCCGTTTTTGTGTCCGGGGAAGGAAATGCCTGATGCCGGGGTCAGGGATTTTTGTGCTCAGGAGGTGAATTTTTTTTTGAACCAAATGAAAAAACGGACCTCGGAATGGGATTCGGGGTTAAATTTCAGGCTTAAAAATGGTGGTTTTTCTAGTTTTCAAAAATTGAGCCGTTTTGGTGTCCAGGGAAGGAAATTTCTGATGCCGGGGTCAGGGATTTTTGTGCTCAGGAGGTGAAAATTTTTTTTTGACCCAAATGTAAAAACGGATCTCAGAATGGGATTCGGGGTTAAATTTCATGCTTAAAAATGGTTCTTTTTCTAGTTTTCAAAAATTGATCCGTTTTGGTGTCCAGGGAAGGAAATTCCTGATGCCGGGGTCAGGGATTTTTGGGCTCAGGAGGTGAAAATTTTGTTTTGACCCAAATGTGAAAACGGACCTCGGAATGGGATTCGGGGTTAAATTTCAGGCTTAAAAATGGTGTTTTTTCTAGTTTTTAAAAATTGAGCCGTTTTGGTGTCTGGGGAAGGAAATTTCTGATGCCGGGGTCAGGGATTTTTGTGCTCAGGAGGTGAAAATTTTTTTTTGACCCAAATGAAATAACGGACCTCGGAATGGGATTCGGGGTTAAATTTCATGCTTAAAAATGGTGCTTTTTCTAGTTTTTAAAAATTGAGCCGTTTTTGTGTCCGGGGAAGGAAATACCTGATGCCGGGGTCAGGGATTTTTGTGCTCAGAAGGTGAATTTTTTTTTGACCCAAATGAAAAAACGGACCTCGGAATGGGATTCGGGGTTAAATTTCAGGCTTAAAAATGGTGGTTTTTCTAGTTTTCAAAAATTGAGCCATTTTGGTGTCCAGGGAAGGAAATTCCTGATGCCGGGGTCAGGGATTTTTGTGCTCAGGAGGTGAAAAATTTTTTTGACCCAAATGTGAAAACGGACCTCGGAATGGGATTCGGGGTTAAATTTCAGGCTTAAAAATGGTGTTTTCTCTATTTTTTAAAAATTGAGCCGTTTTGGTGTCTGGGGAAGGAAATTCCTGATGCCGGGGTCAGGGATTTTTGTGCTCAGGAGGTGAAAAAATTTTTTTGACCCAAATGTAAAAACGGATCTCTGAATGGGATTCGGGGTTAAATTTCAGGCTTAAAAATGGTGCTTTTTCTAGTTTTTAAAAATTGAGCCTTTTTGGTGTCTGGGGAAGGATATTCCTGATGCCGGGGTCAGGGATTTTTCTGCTCAGGAGGTGAAATTTTTTTTTGACCCAAATGTGAAAACGGATCTCGGAATGGAATTCGGGGTTAAATTTCAGGCTTAAAAATGGTGTTTTTTCTAGTTTTTAAAAATTGAGCCGTTTTGGTGTCTGGGGAAGGAAATTCCTGATGCCGGGGTCAGGGATTTTTGTGCTCAGGAGGTGAAAATTTTTTTTTGACTCAAATGAAATAACGGACCTTGGAATGGGATTCGGGGTTAAATTTCATACTTAAAAATGGTGTTTTTTCTAGTTCTTAAAAATTGAGCCGTTTTTGTGTCCGGGGAAGGAAATGCCTGATGCCGGGGTCAGGGATTTTTGTGCTCAGGAGGTGAATTTTTTTTTGAACCAAATGAAAAAACGGACCTCGGAATGGGATTCGGGGTTAAATTTCAGGCTTAAAAATGGTGGTTTTTCTAGTTTTCAAAAATTGATCCGTTTTGGTGTCCAGGGAAGGAAATTCCTGATGCCGGGGTCAGGGATTTTTGGGCTCAGGAGGTGAAAATTTTGTATTGACCCAAATGTGAAAACGGACCTCGGAATGGGATTCGGGGTTAAATTTCAGGCTTAAAAATGGTGTTTTTTCTAGTTTTTAAAAATTGAGCCGTTTTGGTGTCTGGGGAAGGAAATTCCTGATGCCGGGGTCAGGGATTTTTGTGCTCAGGAGGTGAAAAATTTTTTTGACCCAAATGTGAAAACGGACTTCGGAATGGGATTCGGGGTTAAATTTCATGCTTAAAAATGGTGTTTTCTCTATTTTTTAAAAATTGAGCCGTTTTGGTGTCTGGGGAAGGAAATTCCTGATGCCGGGGTCAGGGATTTTTGTGCTCAGGAGGTGAATATTTTTTTTGACCCAAATGTGAAAACGGACCTCGGAATGGGATTCGAGGTTAAATTTCAGGCTTAAAAATGGTGTTTTTTCTAGTTCTTAAAAATTGAGCCGTTTTGGTGTCTGGGGAAGGAAATTCCTGATGCCGGGGTCAGGGATTTTTGTGCTCAGGAGGTGAAAATTTTTTTTTGACCCAAATGAAATAACGGACCTCGGAATGGGATTCGAGGTTAAATTTCATGCTTAAAAATCGTGCTTTTTCTAGTTCTTAAAAATTGAGCCGTTTTTGTGTCCGGGGCAGGAAATACCTGATGCCGGGATCACGGATTTTTGTGCTCAGGAGGTGTATTTTTTTTTGACCCAAATGAAAAAAAGGACCTCGGAATGGGATTCGGGGTTAAATTTCAGGCTTAAAAATGGTGGTTTTTCTAGTTTTCAAAAATTGAGCCATTTTGGTGTCCAGGGAAGGAAATTCCTGATGCCGGGGTCAGGGATTTTTCTGCTCAGGAGGTGAAATTTTTTTTTGACCCAAATGTGAAAACGGACCTCTGAATGGGATTCGGGGTTAAATTTCAGGCTTAAAAATGGTGCTTTTTCTATTTTTAAAAATTGAGTCGTTTTGGTGTCTGGGGAAGGAAATTCCTGATGCCGGGGTCAGGGATTTTTGTGCTCAGGAGGTGAAAAATTTTTTTCACCCAAATGAAAAAACGGACCTCGGAATGAGATTCGGGGTTAAATTTCAGGCTTAAAAATGGTGGTTTCTCTATTTTTTAAAAATTGAGCCGTTTTGGTGTCCGGGGAAGGAAATTCCTGATGCCGGGGTCAGGGATTTTTGTGCTCAGGAGGTGAAAATTTTTTTTGACTCAAATGAAATAACGGACCTCGGAATGGAATTCGGGGTTAAATTTCATACTTAAAAATGGTGCTTTTTCTAGTTCTTAAAAATTGAGCCGTTTTTGTGTCCGGGGAAGGAAATGCCTGATGCCGGGGTCAGGGATTTTTGTGCTCAGGAGGTGAATTTTTTTTTGAACCAAATGAAAAAAAGGACCTCGGAATGGGATTGGGGGTTAAATTTCAGGCTTAAAAATGGTGCTTTTTCTAGTTTTTAAAAATTGAGCCTTTTTGGTGTCTGGGGAAGGATATTCCTGATGCCGGGGTCAGGGATTTTTCTGCTCAGGAGGTGAAATTTTTTTTTGACCCAAATGTGAAAACGGACCTCTGAATGGGATTCGGGGTTAAATTTCAGGCTTAAAAATGGTGCTTTTTCTATTTTTAAAAATTGAGTCGTTTTGGTGTCCGGGGAAGGAAATTCCTGATGCCGGGGTCAGGGATTTTTGTGCTCAGGAGGTGAAAATTTTTTTTGACCCAAATGAAAAAATGGACCTCGGAATGGGATTCGGGGTTAAATTTCATACTTAAAAATGGTGCTTTTTCTAGTTCTTAAAAATTGAGCCGTTTTTGTGTCCGGGGAAGGAAATGCCTGATGCCGGGGTCAGGGATTTTTGTGCTCAGGAGGTGAATTTTTTTTTGAACCAAATGAAAAAAAGGACCTCGGAATGGGATTCGGGGTTAAATTTCATGCTTAAAAATGGTGCTTTTTCTAGTTCTTAAAAATTGAGCCGTTTTTGTGTCCGGGGAAGGAAATTCCTGATGCCGGGGTCAGGGATTTTTGTGCTCAGGAGGTGAAAATTTTTTTTGACCCAAATGAAAAAATGGACCTCGGAATGAGATTCGGGGTTAAATTTCAGGCTTAAAAATGGTGTTTTTTCTAGTTTTTAAAAATTGAGCCATTTTGGTGTCTGGGGAAGGAAATTCCTGATGCCGGGGTCAGGGATTTTTGTGCTCAGGAGGTGAAAATTTTTTTTTGACCCAAATGAAATAACGGACCTCGGAATGGGATTCGAGGTTAAATTTCATGCTTAAAAATCGTGCTTTTTCTAGTTCTTAAAAATTGAGCCGTTTTTGTGTCCGGGGAAGGAAATACCTGATGCCGGGATCACGGATTTTTGTGCTCAGGAGGTGTATTTTTTTTTGACCCAAATGAAAAAAAGGACCTCGGAATGGGATTCGGGGTTAAATTTCAGGCTTAAAAATGGTGCTTTTTCTAGTTTTTAAAAATTGAGCCTTTTCGGTGTCTGGGGAAGGATATTCCTGATGCCGGGGTCAGGGATTTTTCTGCTCAGGAGGTGAAATTTTTTTTTGACCCAAATGTGAAAACGGACCTCTGAATGGGATTCGGGGTTAAATTTCAGGCTTAAAAATGGTGCTTTTTCTATTTTTAAAAATTGAGTCGTTTTGGTCTCTGGGGAAGGAAATTCCTGATGCCGGGGTCAGGGATTTTTGTGCTCAGGAGGTGAAAAATTTTTTTCACCCAAATGAAAAAACGGACCTCGGAATGAGATTCGGGGTTAAATTTCAGGCTTAAAAATGGTGGTTTCTCTATTTTTAAAAAATTGAGCCGTTTTGGTGTCCGGGGAAGGAAATTCCTGATGCCGGGGTCAGGGATTTTTGTGCTCAGGAGGTGAAAATTTTTTTTCACCCAAATGTAAAAACGGACCTCGGAATGGGATTCGGCGTTAAATTTCATGCTTAAAAATGGTGCTTTTTCTAGTTCTTAAAAATTGAGCCGTTTTTGTGTCCGGGGAAGGAAATTCCTGATGCCGGGGTCAGGGATTTTTGTGCTCAGGAGGTGAAAATTTTTTTTGACTCAAATGAAATAACGGACCTCGGAATGGGATTCGGGGTTAAATTTCATACTTAAAAATGGTGCTTTTTCTAGTTCTTAAAAATTGAGCCGTTTTTGTGTCCGGGGAAGGAAATGCCTGATGCCGGGGTCAGGGATTTTTGTGCTCAGGAGGTGAATTTTTTTTTGACCCAAATGAAAAAAAGGACCTCGGAATGGGATTCGGGGTTAAATTTCAGGCTTAAAAATGGTGGTTTTTCTAGTTTTCAAAAATTGAGCCATTTTGGTGTCCAGGGAAGGAAATTCCTGATGCCGGGGTCAGGGATTTTTGTGCTCAGGAGGTGAAAAAATTTTTTTGACCCAAATGTAAAAACGGATCTCTGAATGGGATTCGGGGTTAAATTTCAGGCTTAAAAATGGTGCTTTTTCTAGTTTTTAAAAATTGAGCCTTTTTGGTGTCTGGGGAAGGATATTCCTGATGCCGGGGTCAGGGATTTTTCTGCTCAGGAGGTGAAATTTTTTTTTGACCCAAATGTGAAAACGGACCTCTGAATGGGATTCGGGGTTAAATTTCAGGCTTAAAAATGGTGCTTTTTCTATTTTTAAAAATTGAGCCGTTTTGGTGTCTGGGGAAGGAAATTCCTGATGCCGGGGTCAGGGATTATTGTGCTCAGGAGGTGAAAATTTTTTTTCACCCAAATGTAAAAACGGACCTCGGAATGGGATTCGGCGTTAAATTTCATGCTTAAAAATGGTGCTTTTTCTAGTTCTTAAAAATTGAGCCGTTTTTGTGTCCGGGGAAGGAAATTCCTGATGCCGGGGTCAGGGATTTTTGTGCTCAGGAGGTGAAAATTTTTTTTGACCCAAATGAAAAAATGGACCTCGGAATGGGATTCGGGGTTAAATTTCATACTTAAAAATGGTGCTTTTTCTAGTTCTTAAAAATTGAGCCGTTTTTGTGTCCGGGGAAGGAAATGCCTGATGCCGGGGTCAGGGATTTTTGTGCTCAGGAGGTGAATTTTTTTTTGAACCAAATGAAAAAAAGGACCTCGGAATGGGATTCGGGGTTAAATTTCATGCTTAAAAATGGTGCTTTTTCTAGTTCTTAAAAATTGAGCCGTTTTTGTGTCCGGGGAAGGAAATTCCTGATGCCGGGGTCAGGGATTTTTGTGCTCAGGAGGTGAAAATTTTTTGTGACCCAAATGAAAAAATGGACCTCGGAATGAGATTCGGGGTTAAATTTCAGGCTTAAAAATGGTGTTTTTTCTAGTTTTTAAAAATTGAGCCATTTTGGTGTCTGGGGAAGGAAATTCCTGATGCCGGGGTCAGGGATTTTTGTGCTCAGGAGGTGAAAATTTTTTTTTGACTCAAATGAAATAACGGACCTCAGAATGGGATTCGAGGTTAAATTTCATACTTAAAAATGGTGCTTTTTCTAGTTCTTAAAAATTGAGCCGTTTTTGTGTCCGGGGAAGGAAATGCCTGATGCCGGGGTCAGGGATTTTTGTGCTCAGGAGGTGAATTTTTTTTTGAACCAAATGACAAAAAGGACCTCGGAATGGGATTCGGGGTTAAATTTCAGGCTTAAAAATGGTGGTTTTTCTAGTTTTCAAAAATTGAGCCGTTTTGGTGTCCAGGGAAGGAAATTTCTGATGCCGGGGTCAGGGATTTTTGTGCTCAGGAGGTGAAAATTTTTTTTTGACCCAAATGTAAAAACGGATCTCAGAATGGGATTCGGGGTTAAATTTCATGCTTAAAAATGGTTCTTTTTCTAGTTTTCAAAAATTGATCCGTTTTGGTGTCCAGGGAAGGAAATTCCTGATGCCGGGGTCAGGGATTTTTGTGCTCAGGAGGTGAAAAAATTTTTTTACCCAAATGTAAAAACGCACCTCGGAATGGGATTCGGCGTTAAATTTCATGCTTAAAAATGGTGCTTTTTCTAGTTCTTAAAAATTGAGCCGTTTTTGTGTCCGGGGAAGGAAATTCCTGATGCCGGGGTCAGGGATTTTTGTGCTCAGGAGGTGAATTTTTTTTTGAACCAAATGAAAAAAAGGACCTCGGAATGGGATTCGGGGTTAAATTTCATGCTTAAAAATGGTGCTTTTTCTAGTTTTTAAAAATTGAGCCTTTTTGGTGTCTGGGGAAGGATATTCCTGATGCCGGGGTCAGGGATTTTTCTGCTCAGGAGGTGAAATTTTTTTTTGACCCAAATGTGAAAACGGACCTCTGAATGGGATTCGGGGTTAAATTTCAGGCTTAAAAATGGTGCTTTTTCTATTTTTAAAAATTGAGTCGTTTTGGTGTCTGGGGAAGGAAATTCCTGATGCCGGGGTCAGGGATTTTTGTGCTCAGGAGGTGAAAAAATTTTTTCACCCAAATGAAAAAACGGACCTCGGAATGAGATTCGGGGTTAAATTTCAGGCTTAAAAATGGTGGTTTCTCTATTTTTTACAAATTGAGCCGTTTTGGTGTCTGGGGAAGGAAATTCCTGATGCCGGGGTCAGGGATTTTTGTGCTCAGGAGGTGAAAATTTTTTTTCACCCAAATGTAAAAACGGACCTCGGAATGGGATTCGGCGTTAAATTTCATGCTTAAAAATGGTGCTTTTTCTAGTTCTTAAAAATTGAGCCGTTTTTGTGTCCGGGGAAGGAAATTCCTGATGCCGGGGTCAGGGATTTTTGTGCTCAGGAGGTGAAAATTTTTTTTGACCCAAATGAAAAAATGGACCTCGGAATGGGATTCGGGGTTAAATTTCATGCTTAAAAATGGTGCTTTTTCTAGTTCTTAAAAATTGAGCCGTTTTTGTGTCCGGGGAAGGAAATTCCTGATGCCGGGGTCAGGGATTTTTGTGCTCAGGAGGTGAAAATTTTTTTTGACCCAAATGAAAAAATGGACCTCGGAATGAGATTCGGGGTTAAATTTCAGGCTTAAAAATGGTGTTTTTTCTAGTTTTTAAAAATTGAGCCATTTTGGTGTCTGGGGAAGGAAATTCCTGATGCCGGGGTCAGGGATTTTTGTGCTCAGGAGGTGAAAATTTTTTTTTGACTCAAATGAAATAACGGACCTCAGAATGGGATTCGAGGTTAAATTTCATACTTAAAAATGGTGCTTTTTCTAGTTCTTAAAAATTGAGCCGTTTTTGTGTCCGGGGAAGGAAATGCCTGATGCCGGGATCACGGATTTTTGTGCTCAGGAGGTGAATTTTTTTTTGACCCAAATGAAAAAAAGGACCTCGGAATGGGATTCGGGGTTAAATTTCAGGCTTAAAAATGGTGGTTTTTCTAGTTTTCAAAAATTGAGCCATTTTGGTGTCCAGGGAAGGAAATTCCTGATGCCGGGGTCAGGGATTTTTCTGCTCAGGAGGTGAAATTTTTTTTTGACCCAAATGTGAAAACGGACCTCTGAATGGGATTCGGGGTTAAATTTCAGGCTTAAAAATGGTGCTTTTTCTAGTTTTTAAAAATTGAGCCTTTTTGGTGTCTGGGGAAGGATATTCCTGATGCCGGGGTCAGGGATTTTTCTGCTCAGGAGGTGAAATTTTTTTTTGACCCAAATGTGAAAACGGACCTCTGAATGGGATTCGGGGTTAAATTTCAGGCTTAAAAATGGTGCTTTTTCTATTTTTAAAAATTGAGTCGTTTTGGTGTCTGGGGAAGGAAATTCCTGATGCCGGGGTCAGGGATTTTTGTGCTCAGGAGGTGAAAAAATTTTTTCACCCAAATGAAAAAACGGACCTCGGAATGAGATTCGGGGTTAAATTTCAGGCTTAAAAATGGTGGTTTCTCTATTTTTTAAAAATTGAGCCGTTTTGGTGTCTGGGGAAGGAAATTCCTGATGCCGGGGTCAGGGATTTTTGTGCTCAGGAGGTGAAAATTTTTTTTCACCCAAATGTAAAAACGGACCTCGGAATGGGATTCGGCGTTAAATTTCATGCTTAAAAATGGTGCTTTTTCTAGTTCTTAAAAATTGAGCCGTTTTTGTGTCCGGGGAAGGAAATTCCTGATGCCGGGGTCAGGGATTTTTGTGCTCAGGAGGTGAAAATTTTTTTTGACCCAAATGAAAAAATGGACCTCGGAATGGGATTCGGGGTTAAATTTCATACTTAAAAATGGTGCTTTTTCTAGTTCTTAAAAATTGAGCCGTTTTTGTGTCCGGGGAAGGAAATGCCTGATGCCGGGGTCAGGGATTTTTGTGCTCAGGAGGTGAATTTTTTTTTGAACCAAATGAAAAAAAGGACCTCGGAATGGGATTCGGGGTTAAATTTCATGCTTAAAAATGGTGCTTTTTCTAGTTCTTAAAAATTGAGCCGTTTTTGTGTCCGGGGAAGGAAATTCCTGATGCCGGGGTCAGGGATTTTTGTGCTCAGGAGGTGAAAATTTTTTTTGACCCAAATGAAAAAATGGACCTCGGAATGAGATTCGGGGTTAAATTTCAGGCTTAAAAATGGTGTTTTTTCTAGTTTTTAAAAATTGAGCCATTTTGGTGTCTGGGGAAGGAAATTCCTGATGCCGGGGTCAGGGATTTTTGTGCTCAGGAGGTGAAAATTTTTTTTTGACTCAAATGAAATAACGGACCTCAGAATGGGATTCGAGGTTAAATTTCATACTTAAAAATGGTGCTTTTTCTAGTTCTTAAAAATTGAGCCGTTTTTGTGTCCGGGGAAGGAAATGCCTGATGCCGGGGTCAGGGATTTTTGTGCTCAGGAGGTGAATTTTTTTTTGAACCAAATGACAAAAAGGACCTCGGAATGGGATTCGGGGTTAAATTTCAGGCTTAAAAATGGTGGTTTTTCTAGTTTTCAAAAATTGAGCCGTTTTGGTGTCCAGGGAAGGAAATTTCTGATGCCGGGGTCAGGGATTTTTGTGCTCAGGAGGTGAAAATTTTTTTTTGACCCAAATGTAAAAACGGATCTCAGAATGGGATTCGGGGTTAAATTTCATGCTTAAAAATGGTTCTTTTTCTAGTTTTCAAAAATTGATCCGTTTTGGTGTCCAGGGAAGGAAATTCCTGATGCCGGGGTCAGGGATTTTTGTGCTCAGGAGGTGAAAAAATTTTTTCACCCAAATGTAAAAACGCACCTCGGAATGGGATTCGGCGTTAAATTTCATGCTTAAAAATGGTGCTTTTTATAGTTCTTAAAAATTGAGCCGTTTTTGTGTCCGGGGAAGGAAATTCCTGATGCCGGGGTCAGGGATTTTTGTGCTCAGGAGGTGAAAATTTTTTTTGACCGAAATGAAAAAATGGACCTCGGAATGAGATTCGGGGTTAAATTTCAGGCTTAAAAATGGTGGTTTTTCTATTTTTTAAAAAATTGAGCCGTTTTGGTGTCCAGGGAAGGAAATACCTGATGCTGGGGTCAGGGATTTTTGTGCTCAGGAGGTGAATTTTTTTTTGAACCAAATGAAAAAAAGGACCTCGGAATGGGATTCGGGGTTAAATTTCATGCTTAAAAATGGTGCTTTTTCTAGTTCTTAAAAATTGAGCCGTTTTTGTGTCCGGGGAAGGAAATGCCTGATGCCGGGGTCAGGGATTTTTGTGCTCAGGAGGTGAAAATTTTTTTTGACCCAAATGAAAAAATGGACCTCGGAATGAGATTCGGGGTTAAATTTCAGGCTTAAAAATGGTGTTTTTTCTAGTTTTTAAAAATTGAGCCATTTTGGTGTCTGGGGAAGGAAATTCCTGATGCCGGGGTCAGGGATTTTTGTGCTCAGGAGGTGAAAATTTTTTTTTGACTCAAATGAAATAACGGACCTCAGAATGGGATTCGAGGTTAAATTTCATACTTAAAAATGGTGCTTTTTCTAGTTCTTAAAAATTGAGCCGTTTTTGTGTCCGGGGAAGGAAATGCCTGATGCCGGGGTCAGGGATTTTTGTGCTCAGGAGGTGAATTTTTTTTTGAACCAAATGACAAAAAGGACCTCGGAATGGGATTCGGGGTTAAATTTCAGGCTTAAAAATGGTGGTTTTTCTAGTTTTCAAAAATTGAGCCCTTTTGGTGTCCAGGGAAGGAAATTTCTGATGCCGGGGTCAGGGATTTTTGTGCTCAGGAGGTGAAAATTTTTTTTTGACCCAAATGTAAAAACGGATCTCAGAATGGGATTCGGGGTTAAATTTCATGCTTAAAAATGGTTCTTTTTCTAGTTTTCAAAAATTGATCCGTTTTGGTGTCCAGGGAAGGAAATTCCTGATGCCGGGGTCAGGGATTTTTGTGCTCAGGAGGTGAAAAAATTTTTTCACCCAAATGTAAAAACGCACCTCGGAATGGGATTCGGCGTTAAATTTCATGCTTAAAAATGGTGCTTTTTATAGTTCTTAAAAATTGAGCCGTTTTTGTGTCCGGGGAAGGAAATTCCTGATGCCGGGGTCAGGGATTTTTGTGCTCAGGAGGTGAAAATTTTTTTTGACCGAAATGAAAAAATGGACCTCGGAATGAGATTCGGGGTTAAATTTCAGGCTTAAAAATGGTGGTTTTTCTATTTTTTAAAAAATTGAGCCGTTTTGGTGTCCAGGGAAGGAAATACCTGATGCTGGGGTCAGGGATTTTTGTGCTCAGGAGGTGAAAAAATTTTTTTGACCCAAATGTAAAAACGGACCTCGGAATGGGATTCGGGGTTAAATTTCATGCTTAAAAATGGTTCTTTTTCTAGTTTTCAAAAATTGATCCGTTTTGGTGTCTGGGGAAGGAAATTCCTGATGCCGGGGTCAGGGATTTTTGTGCTCAGGAGGTGAAAATTTTTTTTTGACCCAAATGAAATAACGGACCTCGGAATGGGATTCGGGGTTAAATTTCATGCTTAAAAATGGTGCTTTTTCTAGTTTGTAAAAATTGAGCCGTTTTTGTGTCCGGGGAAGGAAATACCTGATGCCGGGGTCAGGGATTTTTGTGCTCAGGAGGTGAATTTTTTTTTGACCCAAACGAAAAAACGGACCTCGGAATGGGATTCGGGGTTAAATTTCAGGCTTAAAAATGGTGTTTTTTCTAGTTTTTAAAAATTGAGCCGTTTTGGTGTCCAGGGAAGGAAATTCCTGATGCCGGGGTCAGGGATTTTTGTGCTCAGGAGGTGAAATTTTTTTTTGACCCAAATGTGAAAACGGACCTCGGAATGGGATTCGGGGTTAAATTTCAGGCTTAAAAATGGTGTTTTCTCTATTTTTTAAAAATTGAGCCGTTTTGGTGTCTGGGGAAGGAAATTCCTGATGCCGGGGTCAGGGATTTTTGTGCTCAGGAGGTGAATATTTTTTTTGACCCAAATGTGAAAACGGACCTCGGAATGGGATTCGAGGTTAAATTTCAGGCTTAAAAATGGTGTTTTTTCTAGTTCTTAAAAATTGAGCCGTTTTGGTGTCTGGGGAAGGAAATTCCTGATGCCGGGGTCAGGGATTTTTGTGCTCAGGAGGTGAAAATTTTTTTTTGACCCAAATGAAATAACGGACCTCGGAATGGGATTCGAGGTTAAATTTCATGCTTAAAAATCGTGCCTTTTCTAGTTCTTAAAAATTGAGCCGTTTTTGTGTCCGGGGAAGGAAATACCTGATGCCGGGATCACGGATTTTTGTGCTCAGGAGGTGAATTTTTTTTTGACCCAAATGAAAAAAAGGACCTCGGAATGGGATTCGGGGTTAAATTTCATGCTTAAAAATGGTGCTTTTTCTAGTTTTTAAAAATTGAGCCTTTTTGGTGTCTGGGGAAGGATATTCCTGATGCCGGGGTCAGGGATTTTTCTGCTCAGGAGGTGAAATTTTTTTTTGACCCAAATGTGAAAACGGACCTCTGAATGGGATTCGGGGTTAAATTTCAGGCTTAAAAATGGTGCTTTTTCTATTTTTAAAAATTGAGTCGTTTTGGTGTCCGGGGAAGGAAATTCCTGATGCCGGGGTCAGGGATTTTTGTGCTCAGGAGGTGAAAAAATTTTTTCACCCAAATGAAAAAACGGACCTCGGAATGAGATTCGGGGTTAAATTTCAGGCTTAAAAATGGTGGTTTCTCTATTTTTTAAAAATTGAGCCGTTTTGGTGTCTGGGGAAGGAAATTCCTGATGCCGGGGTCAGGGATTTTTGTGCTCAGGAGGTGAAAATTTTGTTTGACCCAAATGTGAAAACGGACCTCGGAATGGGATTCGGGGTTAAATTTCAGGCTTAAAAATGGTGTTTTTTCTAGTTTTTAAAAATTGAGCCGTTTTGGTGTCTGGGGAAGGAAATTCCTGATGCCGGGGTCAGGGATTTTTGTGCTCAGGAGGTGAAAATTTTTTTTTGACTCAAATGAAATAACGGACCTCGGAATGGGATTCGGGGTTAAATTTCATAGTTAAAAATGGTGCTTTTTCTAGTTCTTAAAAATTGAGCCGTTTTTGTGTCCGGGGAAGGAAATACCTGATGCCGGGGTCAGGGATTTTTGTGCTCAGGAGGTGAATTTTTTTTGACCCAAATGAAAAAACGGACCTCGGAATGGGATTCGGGGTTAAATTTCAGGCTTAAAAATGGTGGTTTTTCTAGTTTTCAAAAATTGAGCCGTTTTGGTGTCCAGGTAAGGAAATTCCTGATGCCGGGGTCAGGGATTTTTGTGCTCAGGAGGTGAAAATTTTTTTTGACCCAAATGTAAAAACGGACCTCGGAATGGGATTCGGGGTTAAATTTCATGCTTAAAAATGGTTCTTTTTCTAGTTCTTAAAAATTGAGCCGTTTTTGTGTCCAGGGAAGGAAATTCCTGATGCCGGGGTCAGGGATTTTTGTGCTCAGGAGGTGAAAATTTTTTTGGACCCAAATGTGAAAACGGACCTCGGAATGGGATTCGGGGTTAAATTTCAGGCTTAAAAATGGTGGTTTCTCTATTTTTTAAAAATTGAGCCATTTTGGTGTCCAGGGAAGGAAATTCCTGATGCCGGGGTCAGGGATTTTTGTGCTCAGGAGGTGAAAAATTTTTTTCACCCAAATGTAAAAACGGACCTCGGAATGGGATTCGGGGTTAAATTTCATGCTTAAAAATGGTGCTTTTTCTAGTTCTTAAAAATTGAGCCGTTTTTGTGTCCGGGGAAGGAAATTCCTGATGCCGGGGTCAGGGATTTTTGTGCTCAGGAGGTGAAAATTTTTTTTGACCCAAATGTGAAAACGGACCTCGGAATGGGATTCGGGGTTAAATTTCAGGCTTAAAAATGGTGTTTTCTCTATTTTTTAAAAATTGAGCCCTTTTGATGTCTGGGGAAGGAAATTCCTGATGCCGGGGTCAGGGATTTTTGTGCTCAGGAGGTGAAAATTTTTTTTTGACCCAAATGAAATAACAGACCTCGGAATGGGATTCGGGGTTAAATTTCAGGCTTAAAAATGGTGGTTTTTCTAGTTTTCAAAAATTGAGCCGTTTTTGTGTCCGGGGAAGGAAATTCCTGATGCCGGGGTCAGGGATTTTTGTGCTCAGGAGGTGAAAATTTTTTTTGACCCAAATGTAAAAACGGACCTCGGAATGGGATTCGGGGTTAAATTTCATGCTTAAAAATAGTTCTTTTTCTAGTTTTCAAAAATTGATCCGTTTTGGTGTCCAGGGAAGGAAATTCCTGATGCCGGGGTCAGGGATTTTTGTGCTCAGGAGGTGAAAATTTTTTTTGACCCAAATGTGAAAACGGACCTCGGAATGGGATTCGGGGTTAAATTTCAGGCTTAAAAATGGTGGTTTCTCTATTTTTTAAAAATTGAGCCATTTTGGTGTCCAGGGAAGGAAATTCCTGATGCCGGGGTCAGGGATTTTTGTGCTCAGGAGGTGAAAAATTTTTTTCACCCAAATGTAAAAACGGACCTCGGAATGGGATTCGGGGTTAAATTTCATGCTTAAAAATGGTGCTTTTTCTAGTTCTTAAAAATTGAGCCGTTTTTGTGTCCGGGGAGGGAAATTCCTGATGCCGGGGTCAGGGATTTTTGTGCTCAGGAGGTGAAAATTTTTTTTGACCGAAATGAAAAAATGGACCTCGGAATGAGATTCGGGGTTAAATTTCAGGCTTAAAAATGGTGGTTTTTCTAGTTTTCAAAAATTGAGCCGTTTTGGTGTCCAGGGAAGGAAATTTCTGATGCCGGGGTCAGGGATTTTTGTGCTCAGGAGGTGAAAATTTTTTTTTGACCCAAATGTAAAAACGGATCTCAGAATGGGATTCGGGGTTAAATTTCATGCTTAAAAATGGTTCTTTTTCTAGTTTTCAAAAATTGATCCGTTTTGGTGTCCAGGGAAGGAAATTCCTGATGCCGGGGTCAGGGATTTTTGTGCTCAGGAGGTGAAAAAATTTTTTCACCCAAATGTAAAAACGCACCTCGGAATGGGATTCGGCGTTAAATTTCATGCTTAAAAATGGTGCTTTTTATAGTTCTTAAAAATTGAGCCGTTTTTGTGTCCGGGGAAGGAAATTCCTGATGCCGGGGTCAGGGATTTTTGTGCTCAGGAGGTGAAAATTTTTTTTGACCGAAATGAAAAAATGGACCTCGGAATGAGATTTGGGGTTAAATTTCAGGCTTAAAAATGGTGGTTTTTCTATTTTTTAAAAAATTGAGCCGTTTTGGTGTCCAGGGAAGGAAATACCTGATGCTGGGGTCAGGGATTTTTGTGCTCAGGAGGTGAATTTTTTTTTGAACCAAATGAAAAAAAGGACCTCGGAATGGGATTCGGGGTTAAATTTCATGCTTAAAAATGGTGCTTTTTCTAGTTCTTAAAAATTGAGCCGTTTTTGTGTCCGGGGAAGGAAATGCCTGATGCCGGGGTCAGGGATTTTTGTGCTCAGGAGGTGAATTTTTTTTTGAACCAAATGACAAAAAGGACCTCGGAATGAGATTCGGGGTTAAATTTCAGGCTTAAAAATGGTGGTTTTTCTAGTTTTCAAAAATTGAGCCATTTTGGTGTCTGGGGAAGGAAATTCCTGATGCCGGGGTCAGGGATTTTTGTGCTCAGGAGGTGAAAATTTTTTTTTGACCCAAATGTAAAAACGGATCTCAGAATGGGATTCGGGGTTAAATTTCATGCTTAAAAATGGTTCTTTTTCTAGTTTTCAAAAATTGATCCGTTTTGGTGTCCAGGGAAGGAAATTCCTGATGCCGGGGTCAGGGATTTTTGTGCTCAGGAGGTGAAAATTTTTTTTCACCCAAATGTAAAAACGGACCTCGGAATGGGATTCGGCGTTAAATTTCATGCTTAAAAATGGTGCTTTTTCTAGTTCTTAAAAATTGAGCCGTTTTTGTGTCCGGGGAAGGAAATTCCTGATGCCGGGGTCAGGGATTTTTGTGCTCAGGAGGTGAAAATTTTTTTTGACCCAAATGAAAAAATGGACCTCGGAATGGGATTCGGGGTTAAATTTCATACTTAAAAATGGTGCTTTTTCTAGTTCTTAAAAATTGAGCCGTTTTTGTGTCCGGGGAAGGAAATGCCTGATGCCGGGGTCAGGGATTTTTGTGCTCAGGAGGTGAATTTTTTTTTGAACCAAATGAAAAAAAGGACCTCGGAATGGGATTCGGGGTTAAATTTCATGCTTAAAAATGGTGCTTTTTCTAGTTCTTAAAAATTGAGCCGTTTTTGTGTCCGGGGAAGGAAATTCCTGATGCCGGGGTCAGGGATTTTTGTGCTCAGGAGGTGAAAATTTTTTTTGACCCAAATGAAAAAATGGACCTCGGAATGAGATTCGGGGTTAAATTTCAGGCTTAAAAATGGTGTTTTTTCTAGTTTTTAAAAATTGAGCCATTTTGGTGTCTGGGGAAGGAAATTCCTGATGCCGGGGTCAGGGATTTTTGTGCTCAGGAGGTGAAAATTTTTTTTTGACTCAAATGAAATAACGGACCTCAGAATGGGATTCGAGGTTAAATTTCATACTTAAAAATGGTGCTTTTTCTAGTTCTTAAAAATTGAGCCGTTTTTGTGTCCGGGGAAGGAAATGCCTGATGCCGGGGTCAGGGATTTTTGTGCTCAGGAGGTGAATTTTTTTTTGAACCAAATGACAAAAAGGACCTCGGAATGGGATTCGGGGTTAAATTTCAGGCTTAAAAATGGTGGTTTTTCTAGTTTTCAAAAATTGAGCCGTTTTGGTGTCCAGGGAAGGAAATTTCTGATGCCGGGGTCAGGGATTTTTGTGCTCAGGAGGTGAAAATTTTTTTTTGACCCAAATATAAAAACGGATCTCAGAATGGGATTCGGGGTTAAATTTCATGCTTAAAAATGGTTCTTTTTCTAGTTTTCAAAAATTGATCCGTTTTGGTGTCCAGGGAAGGAAATTCCTGATGCCGGGGTCAGGGATTTTTGTGCTCAGGAGGTGAAAAATTTTTTTCACCCAAATGTAAAAACGCACCTCGGAATGGGATTCGGCGTTAAATTTCATGCTTAAAAATGGTGCTTTTTATAGTTCTTAAAAATTGAGCCGTTTTTGTGTCCGGGGAAGGAAATTCCTGATGCCGGGGTCAGGGATTTTTGTGCTCAGGAGGTGAAAATTTTTTTTGACCGAAATGAAAAAATGGACCTCGGAATGAGATTCGGGGTTAAATTTCAGGCTTAAAAATGGTGGTTTTTCTATTTTTTAAAAAATTGAGCCGTTTTGGTGTCCAGGGAAGGAAATACCTGATGCTGGGGTCAGGGATTTTTGTGCTCAGGAGGTGAATTTTTTTTTGAACCAAATGAAAAAAAGGACCTCGGAATGGGATTCGGGGTTAAATTTCATGCTTAAAAATGGTGCTTTTTCTAGTTCTTAAAAATTGAGCCGTTTTTGTGTCCGGGGAAGGAAATTCCTGATGCCGGGGTCAGGGATTTTTGTGCTCAGGAGGTGAAAATTTTTTTTGACCCAAATGAAAAAATGGACCTCGGAATGAGATTCGGGGTTAAATTTCAGGCTTAAAAATGGTGTTTTTTCTAGTTTTTAAAAATTGAGCCATTTTGGTGTCTGGGGAAGGAAATTCCTGATGCCGGACTCAGGGATTTTTGTGCTCAGGAGGTGAAAATTTTTTTTTGACTCAAATGAAATAACGGACCTCAGAATGGGATTCGAGGTTAAATTTCATACTTAAAAATGGTGCTTTTTCTAGTTCTTAAAAATTGAGCCGTTTTTGTGTCCGGGGAAGGAAATGCCTGATGCCGGGGTCAGGGATTTTTGTGCTCAGGAGGTGAATTTTTTTTTGAACCAAATGACAAAAAGGACCTCGGAATGGGATTCGGGGTTAAATTTCAGGCTTAAAAATGGTGGTTTTTCTAGTTTTCAAAAATTGAGCCGTTTTGGTGTCCAGGGAAGGAAATTTCTGATGCCGGGGTCAGGGATTTTTGTGCTCAGGAGGTGAAAATTTTTTTTTGACCCAAATGTAAAAACGGATCTCAGAATGGGATTCGGGGTTAAATTTCATGCTTAAAAATGGTTCTTTTTCTAGTTTTCAAAAATTGATCCGTTTTGGTGTCCAGGGAAGGAAATTCCTGATGCCGGGGTCAGGGATTTTTGTGCTCAGGAGGTGAAAAAATTTTTTCACCCAAATGTAAAAACGCACCTCGGAATGGGATTCGGCGTTAAATTTCATGCTTAAAAATGGTGCTTTTTATAGTTCTTAAAAATTGAGCCGTTTTTGTGTCCGGGGAAGGAAATTCCTGATGCCGGGGTCAGGGATTTTTGTGCTCAGGAGGTGAAAATTTTTTTTGACCGAAATGAAAAAATGGACCTCGGAATGAGATTCGGGGTTAAATTTCAGGCTTAAAAATGGTGGTTTTTCTATTTTTTAAAAAATTGAGCCGTTTTGGTGTCCAGGGAAGGAAATACCTGATGCTGGGGTCAGGGATTTTTGTGCTCAGGAGGTGAAAAAATTTTTTTGACCCAAATGTAAAAACGGACCTCGGAATGGGATTCGGGGTTAAATTTCATGCTTAAAAATGGTTCTTTTTCTAGTTTTCAAAAATTGATCCGTTTTGGTGTCTGGGGAAGGAAATTCCTGATGCCGGGGTCAGGGATTTTTGTGCTCAGGAGGTGAAAATTTTTTTTTGACCCAAATGAAATAACGGACCTCGGAATGGGATTCGGGGTTAAATTTCATGCTTAAAAATGGTGCTTTTTCTAGTTTGTAAAAATTGAGCCGTTTTTGTGTCCGGGGAAGGAAATACCTGATGCCGGGGTCAGGGATTTTTGTGCTCAGGAGGTGAATTTTTTTTTGACCCAAACGAAAAAACGGACCTCGGAATGGGATTCGGGGTTAAATTTCAGGCTTAAAAATGGTGTTTTTTCTAGTTTTTAAAAATTGAGCCGTTTTGGTGTCCAGGGAAGGAAATTCCTGATGCCGGGGTCAGGGATTTTTGTGCTCAGGAGGTGAAATTTTTTTTTGACCCAAATGTGAAAACGGACCTCGGAATGGGATTCGGGGTTAAATTTCAGGCTTAAAAATGGTGTTTTCTCTATTTTTTAAAAATTGAGCCGTTTTGGTGTCTGGGGAAGGAAATTCCTGATGCCGGGGTCAGGGATTTTTGTGCTCAGGAGGTGAATATTTTTTTTGACCCAAATGTGAAAACGGACCTCGGAATGGGATTCGAGGTTAAATTTCAGGCTTAAAAATGGTGTTTTTTCTAGTTCTTAAAAATTGAGCCGTTTTGGTGTCTGGGGAAGGAAATTCCTGATGCCGGGGTCAGGGATTTTTGTGCTCAGGAGGTGAAAATTTTTTTTTGACCCAAATGAAATAACGGACCTCGGAATGGGATTCGAGGTTAAATTTCATGCTTAAAAATCGTGCCTTTTCTAGTTCTTAAAAATTGAGCCGTTTTTGTGTCCGGGGAAGGAAATACCTGATGCCGGGATCACGGATTTTTGTGCTCAGGAGGTGAATTTTTTTTTGACCCAAATGAAAAAAAGGACCTCGGAATGGGATTCGGGGTTAAATTTCATGCTTAAAAATGGTGCTTTTTCTAGTTTTTAAAAATTGAGCCTTTTTGGTGTCTGGGGAAGGATATTCCTGATGCCGGGGTCAGGGATTTTTCTGCTCAGGAGGTGAAATTTTTTTTTGACCCAAATGTGAAAACGGACCTCTGAATGGGATTCGGGGTTAAATTTCAGGCTTAAAAATGGTGCTTTTTCTATTTTTAAAAATTGAGTCGTTTTGGTGTCCGGGGAAGGAAATTCCTGATGCCGGGGTCAGGGATTTTTGTGCTCAGGAGGTGAAAAATTTATTTCACCCAAATGAAAAAACGGACCTCGGAATGAGATTCGGGGTTAAATTTCAGGCTTAAAAATGGTGGTTTCTCTATTTTTTAAAAATTGAGCCGTTTTGGTGTCTGGGGAAGGAAATTCCTGATGCCGGGGTCAGGGATTTTTGTGCTCAGGAGGTGAAAATTTTTTTTGACCCAAATGTGAAAACGGACCTCGGAATGGGATTCGGGGTTAAATTTCAGGCTTAAAAATGGTGTTTTTTCTAGTTTTTAAAAATTGAGCCGTTTTGGTGTCTGGGGAAGGAAATTCCTGATGCCGGGGTCAGGGATTTTTGTGCTCAGGAGGTGAAAATTTTTTTTTGACCCAAATGAAATAACGGACCTCGGAATGGGATTCGAGGTTAAATTTCATGCTTAAAAATGGTGCTTTTTCTAGTTCTTAAAAATTGAGCCGTTTTTGTGTCCGGGGAAGGAAATACCTGATGCCGGGATCACGGATTTTTGTGCTCAGGAGGTGAATTTTTTTTTGACCCAAATGAAAAAAAGGACCTCGGAATGGGATTCGGGGTTAAATTTCAGGCTTAAAAATGGTTCTTTTTCTAGTTTTCAAAAATTGATCCGTTTGGTGTCCGGGGAAGGAAATTCCTGATGCCGGGGTCAGGGATTTTTGTGCTCAGGAGGTGAAAAATTTTTTTGACCCCAAATGAAAAAATGGACCTCGGAATGAGATTCGGGGTTAAATTTCAGGCTTAAAAATGGTGGTTTCTCTATTTTTTAAAATTGAGCCGTTTTGGTGTCTGGGGAAGGAAATTCCTGATGCCGGGGTCAGGGATTTTTTGTGCTCAGGAGGTGAAAATTTTTTTTGACCCAAATGTGAAAACGGACCTCGGAATGGGATTCGGGTTAAATTTCAGGCTTAAAAATGGTGTTTTTTCTAGTTTTTTAAAAATTGAGCCGTTTTGGTGTCTGGGGAAGGAAATTCCTGATGCCGGGGTCAGGGATTTTTGTGCTCAGGAGTTGAAAAATTTTTTTTTGACTCAAATGAAATAACGGACCTCGGAATGGGATTCGGGGTTAAATTTCATAGTTAAAAATGGTGCTTTTTCTAGTTCTTAAAAATTGAGCCGTTTTTGTGTCCGGGGAAGGAAATACCTGATGCCGGGGGTCAGGATTTTTGTGCTCAGGAGGTGAATTTTTTTTTGACCCAAATGAAAAAACGGACCTCGGAATGGGATTCGGGGTTAAATTTCAGGCTTAAAAAATGGTGGTTTTCTAGTTTTCAAAAATTGAGCCGTTTTGGTGTCCAGGTAAGGAAATTCCTGATGCCGGGGTCAGGGATTTTTGTGCTCAGGAGGTGAAAATTTTTTTTGGACCCAAATGTAAAAACGGACCTCGGAATGGGATTCGGGGTTAAATTTCATGCTTAAAAATGGTGCTTTTTCTAGTTCTTAAAAATTGAGCCGTTTTTGTGTCCGGGGAAGGAAATTCCTGATGCCGGGGTCAGGGATTTTTGTGCTCAGGAGGTGAAAATTTTTTTTGACCCAAATGTAAAAACGGACCTCGGAATGGGATTCGGGGTTAAATTTCATGCTTAAAAATAGTTCTTTTTCTAGTTTTCAAAAATTGATCCGTTTTGGTGTCCAGGGAAGGAAATTCCTGATGCCGGGGTCAGGGATTTTTGTGCTCAGGAGGTGAAAATTTTTTTTGACCCAAATGTGAAAACGGACCTCGGAATGGGATTCGGGGTTAAATTTCAGGCTTAAAAATGGTGTTTTCTCTATTTTTTAAAAATTGAGCCCTTTTGATGTCTGGGGAAGGAAATTCCTGATGCCGGGGTCAGGGATTTTTGTGCTCAGGAGGTGAAAATTTTTTTTTGACCCAAATGAAATAACAGACCTCGGAATGGGATTCGGGGTTAAATTTCAGGCTTAAAAATGGTGGTTTTTCTAGTTTTCAAAAATTGAGCCGTTTTTTGTGTCCGGGGAAGGAAATTCCTGATGCCGGGGTCAGGGATTTTTGTGCTCAGGAGGTGAAAATTTTTTTTGACCAAATGTAAAAACGACCTCGGGAATGGCATTCGGGGTTAAATTTCATGCTTAAAAATAGTTCTTTTTCTAGTTTTCAAAAATTGATCCGTTTGGTGTCCAGGGAAGGAAATTCCTGATGCCGGGGTCAGGGATTTTTGTGCTCAGGAGGTGAAAATTTTTTTTGACCCAAATGTGAAAACGGACCTCGGAATGGGATTCGGGGTTAAATTTCAGGCTTAAAATGGTGGTTTCTCTATTTTTTAAAAATTGAGCCATTTTGGTGTCCAGGGAAGGAAATTCCTGATGCCGGGGTCAGGATTTTTGTGCTCAGGAGGTGAAAATTTTTTTTCACCCAAATGTAAAAACGGACCTCGGATTGGGATTCGGGGTTAAATTTCATGCTTAAAAATGGTGCTTTTTCTAGTTCTTAAAAATTGAGCCGTTTTTGTGTCCGGGGAGGGAAATTCCTGATGCCGGGGTCAGGGATTTTTGTGCTCAGGAGGTGAAAATTTTTTTTGACCCAAATGTGAAAACGGACCTCGGAATGGGATTCGGGGTTAAATTTCAGGCTTAAAAATGGTGTTTTCTCTATTTTTTAAAAATTGAGCCCTTTTGGTGTCTGGGGAAGGAAATTCCTGATGCCGGGGTCAGGGATTTTTGTGCTCAGGAGGTGAAAATTTTTTTTTGACCCAAATGAAATAACAGACCTCGGAATGGGATTCGGGGTTAAATTTCAGGCTTAAAAATGGTGCTTTTTCTAGTTTTCAAAAATTGAGCCGTTTTGGTGTCCAGGTAAGGAAATTCCTGATGCCGGGGTCAGGGATTTTTGTGCTCAGGAGGTGAAAATTTTTTTGGGACCCAAATGTAAAAACGGACCTCGGAATGGGATTCGGGGTTAAATTTCATGCTTAAAAATGGTGCTTTTTCTAGTTCTTAAAAATTGAGCCGTTTTTGTGTCCGGGGAAGGAAATTCCTGATGCCGGGGTCAGGGATTTTTGTGCTCAGGAGGTGAAAATTTTTTTTGACCCAAATGTAAAACGGACCTCGGAATGGGATTCGGGGTTAAATTTCATGCTTAAAAATAGTTCTTTTTCTAGTTTTCAAAAATTGATCCGTTTTGGTGTCCAGGGAAGGAAATTCCTGATGCCGGGGGTCAGGGATTTTTGTGCTCAGGAGGTGAAAAATTTTTTTCACCCAAATGTAAAAACGGACCTCGGAATGGGATTCGGGGTTAAATTTCATGCTTAAAAATGGTGCTTTTTCTAGTTCTTAAAAATTGAGCCGTTTTTGTGTCCGGGGAAGGAAATTCCTGATGCCGGGGTCAGGGATTTTTGTGCTCAGGAGGTGAAAATTTTTTTTGACCCAAATGTGAAAACGGACCTCGGAATGGGATTCGGGGTTAAATTTCAGGCTTAAAAATGGTGTTTTCTCTATTTTTTAAAAATTGAGCCCTTTTGATGTCTGGGGAAGGAAATTCCTGATGCCGGGGTCAGGGATTTTTGTGCTCAGGAGGTGAAAATTTTTTTTTGACCCAAATGAAATAACAGACCTCGGAATGGGATTCGGGGTTTAAATTTCAGGCTTAAAAATGGTGGTTTTTCTAGTTTTCAAAAATTGAGCCGTTTTTGTGTCCGGGGAAGGAAATTCCTGATGCCGGGGTCAGGGATTTTTGTGCTCAGGAGGTGAAAATTTTTTTTGACCCAAATGTAAAAACGGACCTCGGAATGGGATTCGGGGTTAAATTTCAGGCTTAAAAATGGTGTTTTCTCTATTTTTTAAAATTGAGCCCTTTTGATGTCTGGGGAAGGAAATTCCTGATGCCGGGGTCAGGGATTTTTGTGCTCAGGAGGTGAAAATTTTTTTTTGACCCAAATGAAATAACAGACCTCGGAATGGGATTCGGGGTTAAATTTCAGGCTTAAAAATGGTGGTTTTTCTAGTTTTCAAAAATTGAGCCGTTTTTGTGTCCGGGGAAGGAAATTCCTGATGCCGGGGTCAGGGATTTTTGTGCTCAGGAGGTGAAAATTTTTTTTTGACCCAAATGAAATAACAGACCTCGGAATGGGATTCGGGGTTAAATTTCATGCTTAAAAATAGTTCTTTTTCTAGTTTTCAAAAATTGATCCGTTTTGGTGTCCAGGGAAGGAAATTCCTGATGCCGGGGTCAGGGATTTTTGTGCTCAGGAGGTGAAAATTTTTTTTGACCCAAATGTGAAAACGGACCTCGGAATGGGATTCGGGGTTAAATTTCAGGCTTAAAAATGGTGGTTTCTCTATTTTTTAAAAATTGAGCCATTTTGGTGTCCAGGGAAGGAAATTCCTGATGCCGGGGTCAGGGATTTTTGTGCTCAGGAGGTGAAAAATTTTTTTCACCCAAATGTAAAAACGGACCTCGGAATGGGATTCGGGGTTAAATTTCATGCTTAAAAATGGTGCTTTTTCTAGTTCTTAAAAATTGAGCCGTTTTTGTGTCCGGGGAGGGAAATTCCTGATGCCGGGGTCAGGGATTTTTGTGCTCAGGAGGTGAAAATTTTTTTTGACCCAAATGTGAAAACGGACCTCGGAATGGGATTCGGGGTTAAATTTCAGGCTTAAAAATGGTGTTTTCTCTATTTTTTAAAAATTGAGCCCTTTTGGTGTCTGGGGAAGGAAATTCCTGATGCCGGGGTCAGGGATTTTTGTGCTCAGGAGGTGAAAATTTTTTTTGACCCAAATGTAAAAACGGACCTCGGAATGGGATTCGGGGTTAAATTTCATGCTTAAAAATAGTTCTTTTTCTAGTTTTCAAAAATTGATCCGTTTTGGTGTCCAGGGAAGGAAATTCCTGATGCCGGGGTCAGGGATTTTTGTGCTCAGGAGGTGAAAAATTTTTTTCACCCAAATGTAAAAACGGACCTCGGAATGGGATTCGGGGTTAAATTTCATGCTTAAAAATGGTGCTTTTTCTAGTTCTTAAAAATTGAGCCGTTTTTGTGTCCGGGGAAGGAAATTCCTGATGCCGGGGTCAGGGATTTTTGTGCTCAGGAGGTGAAAATTTTTTTTGACCCAAATGTGAAAACGGACCTCGGAATGGGATTCGGGGTTAAATTTCAGGCTTAAAAATGGTGTTTTCTCTATTTTTTAAAAATTGAGCCCTTTTGATGTCTGGGGAAGGAAATTCCTGATGCCGGGGTCAGGGATTTTTGTGCTCAGGAGGTGAAAATTTTTTTTTGACCCAAATGAAATAACAGACCTCGGAATGGGATTCGGGGTTAAATTTCAGGCTTAAAAATGGTGGTTTTTCTAGTTTTCAAAAATTGAGCCGTTTTTGTGTCCGGGGAAGGAAATTCCTGATGCCGGGGTCAGGGATTTTTGTGCTCAGGAGGTGAAAATTTTTTTTGACCCAAATGTAAAAACGGACCTCGGAATGGGATTCGGGGTTAAATTTCAGGCTTAAAAATGGTGTTTTCTCTATTTTTTAAAAATTGAGCCCTTTTGATGTCTGGGGAAGGAAATTCCTGATGCCGGGGTCAGGGATTTTTGTGCTCAGGAGGTGAAAATTTTTTTTTGACCCAAATGAAATAACAGACCTCGGAATGGGATTCGGGGTTAAATTTCAGGCTTAAAAATGGTGGTTTTTCTAGTTTTCAAAAATTGAGCCGTTTTTGTGTCCGGGGAAGGAAATTCCTGATGCCGGGGTCAGGGATTTTTGTGCTCAGGAGGTGAAAATTTTTTTTTGACCCAAATGAAATAACAGACCTCGGAATGGGATTCGGGGTTAAATTTCATGCTTAAAAATAGTTCTTTTTCTAGTTTTCAAAAATTGATCCGTTTTGGTGTCCAGGGAAGGAAATTCCTGATGCCGGGGTCAGGGATTTTTGTGCTCAGGAGGTGAAAATTTTTTTTGACCCAAATGTGAAAACGGACCTCGGAATGGGATTCGGGGTTAAATTTCAGGCTTAAAAATGGTGGTTTCTCTATTTTTTAAAAATTGAGCCATTTTGGTGTCCAGGGAAGGAAATTCCTGATGCCGGGGTCAGGGATTTTTGTGCTCAGGAGGTGAAAAATTTTTTTCACCCAAATGTAAAAACGGACCTCGGAATGGGATTCGGGGTTAAATTTCATGCTTAAAAATGGTGCTTTTTCTAGTTCTTAAAAATTGAGCCGTTTTTGTGTCCGGGGAGGGAAATTCCTGATGCCGGGGTCAGGGATTTTTGTGCTCAGGAGGTGAAAATTTTTTTTGACCCAAATGTGAAAACGGACCTCGGAATGGGATTCGGGGTTAAATTTCAGGCTTAAAAATGGTGTTTTCTCTATTTTTTAAAAATTGAGCCCTTTTGGTGTCTGGGGAAGGAAATTCCTGATGCCGGGGTCAGGGATTTTTGTGCTCAGGAGGTGAAAATTTTTTTTTGACCCAAATGAAATAACAGACCTCGGAATGGGATTCGGGGTTAAATTTCAGGCTTAAAAATGGTGCTTTTTCTAGTTTTCAAAAATTGAGCCGTTTTGGTGTCCAGGTAAGGAAATTCCTGATGCCGGGGTCAGGGATTTTTGTGCTCAGGAGGTGAAAATTTTTTTGGGACCCAAATGTAAAAACGGACCTCGGAATGGGATTCGGGGTTAAATTTCATGCTTAAAAATGGTGCTTTTTCTAGTTCTTAAAAATTGAGCCGTTTTTGTGTCCGGGGAAGGAAATTCCTGATGCCGGGGTCAGGGATTTTTGTGCTCAGGAGGTGAAAATTTTTTTTGACCCAAATGTAAAAACGGACCTCGGAATGGGATTCGGGGTTAAATTTCATGCTTAAAAATAGTTCTTTTTCTAGTTTTCAAAAATTGATCCGTTTTGGTGTCCAGGGAAGGAAATTCCTGATGCCGGGGTCAGGGATTTTTGTGCTCAGGAGGTGAAAAATTTTTTTCACCCAAATGTAAAAACGGACCTCGGAATGGGATTCGGGGTTAAATTTCATGCTTAAAAATGGTGCTTTTTCTAGTTCTTAAAAATTGAGCCGTTTTTGTGTCCGGGGAAGGAAATTCCTGATGCCGGGGTCAGGGATTTTTGTGCTCAGGAGGTGAAAATTTTTTTTGACCCAAATGTGAAAACGGACCTCGGAATGGGATTCGGGGTTAAATTTCAGGCTTAAAAATGGTGTTTTCTCTATTTTTTAAAAATTGAGCCCTTTTGATGTCTGGGGAAGGAAATTCCTGATGCCGGGGTCAGGGATTTTTGTGCTCAGGAGGTGAAAATTTTTTTTTGACCCAAATGAAATAACAGACCTCGGAATGGGATTCGGGGTTAAATTTCAGGCTTAAAAATGGTGGTTTTTCTAGTTTTCAAAAATTGAGCCGTTTTTGTGTCCGGGGAAGGAAATTCCTGATGCCGGGGTCAGGGATTTTTGTGCTCAGGAGGTGAAAATTTTTTTTGACCCAAATGTAAAAACGGACCTCGGAATGGGATTCGGGGTTAAATTTCATGCTTAAAAATAGTTCTTTTTCTAGTTTTCAAAAATTGATCCGTTTTGGTGTCCAGGGAAGGAAATTCCTGATGCCGGGGTCAGGGATTTTTGTGCTCAGGAGGTGAAAATTTTTTTTGACCCAAATGTGAAAACGGACCTCGGAATGGGATTCGGGGTTAAATTTCAGGCTTAAAAATGGTGGTTTCTCTATTTTTTAAAAATTGAGCCATTTTGGTGTCCAGGGAAGGAAATTCCTGATGCCGGGGTCAGGGATTTTTGTGCTCAGGAGGTGAAAAATTTTTTTCACCCAAATGTAAAAACGGACCTCGGAATGGGATTCGGGGTTAAATTTCATGCTTAAAAATGGTGCTTTTTCTAGTTCTTAAAAATTGAGCCGTTTTTGTGTCCGGGGAGGGAAATTCCTGATGCCGGGGTCAGGGATTTTTGTGCTCAGGAGGTGAAAATTTTTTTTGACCCAAATGTGAAAACGGACCTCGGAATGGGATTCGGGGTTAAATTTCAGGCTTAAAAATGGTGTTTTCTCTATTTTTTAAAAATTGAGCCCTTTTGGTGTCTGGGGAAGGAAATTCCTGATGCCGGGGTCAGGGATTTTTGTGCTCAGGAGGTGAAAATTTTTTTTGACCCAAATGTGAAAACGGACCTCGGAATGGGATTCGGGGTTAAATTTCAGGCTTAAAAATGGTGCTTTTTCTAGTTTTCAAAAATTGAGCCGTTTTGGTGTCCAGGTAAGGAAATTCCTGATGCCGGGGTCAGGGATTTTTGTGCTCAGGAGGTGAAAATTTTTTTGGGACCCAAATGTAAAAACGGACCTCGGAATGGGATTCGGGGTTAAATTTCATGCTTAAAAATAGTTCTTTTTCTAGTTTTCAAAAATTGATCCGTTTTGGTGTCCAGGGAAGGAAATTCCTGATGCCGGGGTCAGGGATTTTTGTGCTCAGGAGGTGAAAATTTTTTTTGACCCAAATGTGAAAACGGACCTCGGAATGGGATTCGAGGTTAAATTTCATGCTTAAAAATGGTGCTTTTTCTAGTTCTTAAAAATTGAGCCGTTTTGGTGTCTGGGGAAGGAAATTCCTGATGCCGGGGTCAGGGATTTTTGTGCTCAGGAGGTGAAAATTTTTTTTTGACCCAAATGAAATAATGGACCACGGAATGGGATTCGAGGTTAAATTTCATGCTTAAAAATGGTGCTTTTTCTAGTTCTTAAAAATTGAGCCGTTTTTGTGTCCGGGGAAGGAAATACCTGATGCCGGGATCACGGATTTTTGTGCTCAGGAGGTGAATTTTTTTTTGACCCAAATGAAAAAAAGGACCTCGGAATGGGATTCGGGGTTAAATTTCAGGCTTAAAAATAGTTCTTTTTCTAGTTTTCAAAAATTGATCCGTTTTGGTGTCCAGGTAAGGAAATTCCTGATGCCGGGGTCAGGGATTTTTGTGCTCAGGAGGTGAAAATTTTTTTGGGACCCAAATGTAAAAACGGACCTCGGAATGGGATTCGGGGTTAAATTTCATGCTTAAAAATAGTTCTTTTTCTAGTTTTCAAAAATTGATCCGTTTTGGTGTCCAGGGAAGGAAATTCCTGATGCCGGGGTCAGGGATTTTTGTGCTCAGGAGGTGAAAATTTTTTTTGACCCAAATGTGAAAACGGACCTCGGAATGGGATTCGAGGTTAAATTTCATGCTTAAAAATGGTGCTTTTTCTAGTTCTTAAAAATTGAGCCGTTTTTGTGTCCGGGGAAGGAAATTCCTGATGCCGGGGTCAGGGATTTTTGTGCTCAGGAGGTGAAAATTTTTTTTGACCCAAATGTAAAAACGGACCTCGGAATGGGATTCGGGGTTAAATTTCATGCTTAAAAATAGTTCTTTTTCTAGTTTTCAAAAATTGATCCGTTTTGGTGTCCAGGGAAGGAAATTCCTGATGCCGGGGTCAGGGATTTTTGTGCTCAGGAGGTGAAAATTTTTTTTGACCCAAATGTGAAAACGGACCTCGGAATGGGATTCGAGGTTAAATTTCATGCTTAAAAATGGTGCTTTTTCTAGTTCTTAAAAATTGAGCCGTTTTGGTGTCTGGGGAAGGAAATTCCTGATGCCGGGGTCAGGGATTTTTGTGCTCAGGAGGTGAAAATTTTTTTTTGACCCAAATGAAATAATGGACCACGGAATGGGATTCGAGGTTAAATTTCATGCTTAAAAATGGTGCTTTTTCTAGTTCTTAAAAATTGAGCCGTTTTTGTGTCCGGGGAAGGAAATACCTGATGCCGGGATCACGGATTTTTGTGCTCAGGAGGTGAATTTTTTTTTGACCCAAATGAAAAAAAGGACCTCGGAATGGGATTCGGGGTTAAATTTCAGGCTTAAAAATAGTTCTTTTTCTAGTTTTCAAAAATTGATCCGTTTTGGTGTCCGGGGAAGGAAATTCCTGATGCCGGGGTCAGGGATTTTTGTGCTCAGGAGGTGAAAATTTTTTTTTGACCCAAATGTGAAAACGGACCTCGGAATGGGATTCGGGGTTAAATTTCAGGCTTAAAAATGGTGTTTTTTCTAGTTCTTAAAAATTGAGCCGTTTTGGTGTCTGGGGAAGGAAATTCCTGATGCCGGGGTCAGGGATTTTTGTGCTCAGGAGGTGAAAATTTTTTTTTGACCCAAATGAAATAACGGACCTCGGAATGGGATTCGAGGTTAAATTTCATGCTTAAAAATGGTGCTTTTTCTAGTTCTTAAAAATTGAGCCGTTTTTGTGTCCGGGGAAGGAAATACCTGATGCCGGGATCACGGATTTTTGTGCTCAGGAGGTGAATTTTTTTTTGGACCCAAATGTAAAAACGGACCTTGGAATGGGATTCGGGGTTAAATTTCATGCTTAAAAATGGTGCTTTTTCTAGTTCTTAAAAATTGAGCCGTTTTTGTGTCCGGGGAAGGAAATTCCTGATGCCGGGGTCAGGGATTTTTGTGCTCAGGAGGTGAAAATTTTTTTTGACCCAAATGTAAAAACGGACCTCGGAATGGGATTCGGGGTTAAATTTCATGCTTAAAAATAGTTCTTTTTCTAGTTTTCAAAAATTGATCCGTTTTGGTGTCCAGGGAAGGAAAATCGTGATGCCGGGGTCAGGGATTTTTGTGCTCAGGAGGTGAAAATTTTTTTTGACCCAAATGTGAAAACGGACCTCGGAATGGGATTCGGGGTTAAATTTCAGGCTTAAAAATGGTGGTTTCTCTATTTTTAAAAAATTGAGCCATTTTGGTGTCCAGGGAAGGAAATTCCTGATGCCGGGGTCAGGGATTTTTGTGCTCAGGAGGTGAAAAATTTTTTTGACCCAAATGTAAAAACGGACCTCGGAATGGGATTCGGGGTTAAATTTCAGGCTTAAAAATGGTGTTTTCTCTATTTTTTAAAAATTGAGCCGTTTTGGTGTCTGGGGAAGGAAATTCCTGATGCCGGGGTCAGGGATTTTTGTGCTCAGGAGGTGAAAATTTTTTTTTGACCCAAATGAAATAACAGACCTCGGAATGGGATTCGGGGTTAAATTTCATGCTTAAAAATGGTGCTTTTTCTAGTTCTTAAAAATTGAGCCGTTTTTGTGTCCGGGGAAGGAAATACCTGATGCCGGGGTCAGGGATTTTTGTGCTCAGGAGGTGAATTTTTTTTTGACCCAAATGAAAAAACGGACCTCGGAATGGGATTCGGGGTTAAATTTCAGGCTTAAAAATGGTGGTTTTTCTAGTTTTCAAAAATTGAGCTGTTTTGGTGTCCAGGTAAGGAAATTCCTGATGCCGGGGTCAGGGATTTTTGTGCTCAGGAGGTGAAAATTTTTTTTTGACCCAAATGTGAAAACGGACCTCGGAATGGGATTCGGGGTTAAATTTCAGGCTTAAAAATGGTGTTTTTTCTAGTTCTTAAAAATTGAGCCGTTTTGGTGTCTGGGGAAGGAAATTCCTGATGCCGGGGTCAGGGATTTTTGTGCTCAGGAGGTGAAAATTTTTTTTTGACCCAAATGAAATAACGGACCTCGGAATGGGATTCGAGGTTAAATTTCATGCTTAAAAATGGTGCTTTTTCTAGTTCTTAAAAATTGAGCCGTTTTTGTGTCCGGGGAAGGAAATACCTGATGCCGGGATCACGGATTTTTGTGCTCAGGAGGTGAATTTTTTTTTGACCCAAATGAAAAAAAGGACCTCGGAATGGGATTCGGGGTTAAATTTCAGGCTTAAAAATGGTGGTTTTTCTAGTTTTCAAAAATTGAGCCGTTTTGGTGTCCAGGTAAGGAAATTCCTGATGCCGGGGTCAGGGATTTTTGTGCTCAGGAGGTGAAAATTTTTTTTGGACCCAAATGTAAAAACGGACCTCGGAATGGGATTCGGGGTTAAATTTCAGGCTTAAAAATGGTGCTTTTTCTAGTTCTTAAAAATTGAGCCGTTTTTGTGTCCGGGGAAGGAAATTCCTGATGCCGGGGTCAGGGATTTTTGTGCTCAGGAGGTGAAAATTTTTTTTGACCCAAATGTAAAAACGGACCTCGGAATGGGATTCGGGGTTAAATTTCATGCTTAAAAATAGTTCTTTTTCTAGTTTTCAAAAATTGATCCGTTTTGGTGTCCAGGGAAGGAAATTCGTGATGCCGGGGTCAGGGATTTTTGTGCTCAGGAGGTGAAAATTTTTTTTGACCCAAATGTGAAAACGGACCTCGGAATGGGATTCGGGGTTAAATTTCAGGCTTAAAAATGGTGGTTTCTCTATTTTTTAAAAATTGAGCCATTTTGGTGTCCAGGGAAGGAAATTCCTGATGCCGGGGTCAGGGATTTTTGTGCTCAGGAGGTGAAAATTTTTTTTTGACCCAAATGAAATAACAGACCTCGGAATGGGATTCGGGGTTAAATTTCATGCTTAAAAATGGTGCTTTTTCTAGTTCTTAAAAATTGAGCCGTTTTTGTGTCCGGGGAAGGAAATACCTGATGCCGGGGTCAGGGATTTTTGTGCTCAGGAGGTGAATTTTTTTTTGACCCAAATGAAAAAACGGACCTCGGAATGGGATTCGGGGTTAAATTTCAGGCTTAAAAATGGTGTTTTTTCTAGTTCTTAAAAATTGAGCCGTTTTGGTGTCTGGGGAAGGAAATTCCTGATGCCGGGGTCAGGGATTTTTGTGCTCAGGAGGTGAAAATTTTTTTTTGACCCAAATGAAATAACGGACCTCGGAATGGGATTCGAGGTTAAATTTCATGCTTAAAAATGGTGCTTTTTCTAGTTCTTAAAAATTGAGCCGTTTTTGTGTCCGGGGAAGGAAATACCTGATGCCGGGATCACGGAATTTTGTGCTCAGGAGGTGAATTTTTTTTTGACCCAAATGAAAAAAAGGACCTCGGAATGGGATTCGGGGTTAAATTTCAGGCTTAAAAATGGTAGTTTTTCTAGTTTTCAAAAATTGAGCCGTTTTGGTGTCCAGGTAAGGAAATTCCTGATGCCGGGGTCAGGGATTTTTGTGCTCAGGAGGTGAAAATTTTTTTTGGACCCAAATGTAAAAACGGACCTCGGAATGGGATTCGGGGTTAAATTTCATGCTTAAAAATGGTGCTTTTTCTAGTTCTTAAAAATTGAGCCGTTTTTGTGTCCGGGGAAGGAAATTCCTGATGCCGGGGTCAGGGATTTTTGTGCTCAGGAGGTGAAAATTTTTTTTGACCCAAATGTAAAAACGGACCTCGGAATGGGATTCGGGGTTAAATTTCATGCTTAAAAATAGTTCTTTTTCTAGTTTTCAAAAATTGATCCGTTTTGGTGTCCAGGGAAGGAAATTCGTGATGCCGGGGTCAGGGATTTTTGTGCTCAGGAGGTGAAAATTTTTTTTGACCCAAATGTGAAAACGGACCTCGGAATGGGATTCGGGGTTAAATTTCAGGCTTAAAAATGGTGGTTTCTCTATTTTTTAAAAATTGAGCCATTTTGGTGTCCAGGGAAGGAAATTCCTGATGCCGGGGTCAGGGATTTTTGTGCTCAGGAGGTGAAAAATTTTTTTGACCCAAATGTAAAAACGGACCTCGGAATGGGATTCGGGGTTAAATTTCAGGCTTAAAAATGGTGTTTTCTCTATTTTTTAAAAATTGAGCCGTTTTGGTGTCTGGGGAAGGAAATTCCTGATGCCGGGGTCAGGGATTTTTGTGCTCAGGAGGTGAAAATTTTTTTTTGACCCAAATGAAATAACAGACCTCGGAATGGGATTCGGGGTTAAATTTCATGCTTAAAAATGGTGCTTTTTCTAGTTCTTAAAAATTGAGCCGTTTTTGTGTCCGGGGAAGGAAATACCTGATGCCGGGGTCAGGGATTTTTGTGCTCAGGAGGTGAATTTTTTTTTGACCCAAATGAAAAAACGGACCTCGGAATGGGATTCGGGGTTAAATTTCAGGCTTAAAAATGGTGGTTTTTCTAGTTTTCAAAAATTGAGCCGTTTTGGTGTCCAGGTAAGGAAATTCCTGATGCCGGGGTCAGGGATTTTTGTGCTCAGGAGGTGAAAATTTTTTTTTGACCCAAATGAAATAACAGACCTCGGAATGGGATTCGGGGTTAAATTTCATGCTTAAAAATGGTGCTTTTTCTAGTTCTTAAAAATTGAGCCGTTTTTGTGTCCGGGGAAGGAAATACCTGATGCCGGGGTCAGGGATTTTTGTGCTCAGGAGGTGAATTTTTTTTTGACCCAAATGAAAAAACGGACCTCGGAATGGGATTCGGGGTTAAATTTCAGGCTTAAAAATGGTGGTTTTTCTAGTTTTCAAAAATTGAGCCGTTTTGGTGTCCAGGTAAGGAAATTCCTGATGCCGGGGTCAGGGATTTTTGTGCTCAGGAGGTGAAAATTTTTTTTGGACCCAAATGTAAAAACGGACCTCGGAATGGGATTCGGGGTTAAATTTCATGCTTAAAAATGGTGCTTTTTCTAGTTCTTAAAAATTGAGCCGTTTTGGTGTCCGGGGAAGGAAATTCCTGATGCCGGGGTCAGGGATTTTTGTGCTCAGGAGGTGAAAATTTTTTTTGACCCAAATGTAAAAACGGACCTCGGAATGGGATTCGGGGTTAAACTTCATGCTTAAAAATAGTTCTTTTTCTAGTTTTCAAAAATTGATCCGTTTTGGTGTCCAGGGAAGGAAATTCGTGATGCCGGGGTCAGGGATTTTTGTGCTCAGGAGGTGAAAATTTTTTTTGACCCAAATGTGAAAACGGACCTTGGAATGGGATTCGGGGTTAAATTTCAGGCTTAAAAATGGTGGTTTCTCTATTTTTTAAAAATTGAGCCATTTTGGTGTCCAGGGAAGGAAATTCCTGATGCCGGGGTCAGGGATTTTTGTGCTCAGGAGGTGAAAATTTTTTTTGACCCAAATGTGAAAACGGACCTCGGAATGGGATTCGGGGTTAAATTTCAAGCTTAAAAATGGTGTTTTTTCTAGTTTTTAAAAATTGAGCCGTTTTGGTGTCTGGGGAAGGAAATTCCTGATGCCGGGGTCAGGGATTTTTGTGCTCAGGAGGTGAAAAATTTTTTTTGACCCAAATGTGAAAACGGACCTCGGAATGGGATTCGGGGTTAAATTTCAGGCTTAAAAATGGTGTTTTTTCTAGTTCTTAAAAATTGAGCCGTTTTGGTGTCTGGGGAAGGTAATTCCTGATGCCGGGGTCAGGGATTTTTGTGCTCAGGAGGTGAAAATTTTTTTTTTACCCAAATGAAATAACGGACCTCGGAATGGGATTCGAGGTTAAATTTCATGCTTAAAAATGGTGCTTTTTCTAGTTCTTAAAAATTGAGCCGTTTTTGTGTCCGGGGAAGGAAATACCTGATGCCGGGATCACGGATTTTTGTGCTCAGGAGGTGAATTTTTTTTTGACCCAAATATAAAAACGGACCTCGGAATGGGATTCGGGGTTAAATTTCATGCTTAAAAATAGTTCTTTTTCTAGTTTTCAAAAATTGATCCGTTTTGGTGTCCAGGGAAGGAAATTCGTGATGCCGGGGTCAGGGATTTTTGTGCTCAGGAGGTGAAAATTTTTTTTGACCCAAATGTGAAAACGGACCTCGGAATGGGATTCGGGGTTAAATTTCAGGCTTAAAAATGGTGGTTTCTCTATTTTTTAAAAATTGAGCCATTTTGGTGTCCAGGGAAGGAAATTCCTGATGCCGGGGTCAGGGATTTTTGTGCTCAGGAGGTGAAAATTTTTTTTTGACCCAAATGAAATAACAGACCTCGGAATGGGATTCGGGGTTAAATTTCATGCTTAAAAATGGTGCTTTTTCTAGTTCTTAAAAATTGAGCCGTTTTTGTGTCCGGGGAAGGAAATACCTGATGCCGGGGTCAGGGATTTTTGTGCTCAGGAGGTGAATTTTTTTTTGACCCAAATGAAAAAACGGACCTCGGAATGGGATTCGGGGTTAAATTTCAGGCTTAAAAATGGTGGTTTTTCTAGTTTTCAAAAATTGAGCCGTTTTGGTGTCCAGGTAAGGAAATTCCTGATGCCGGGGTCAGGGATTTTTGTGCTCAGGAGGTGAAAATTTTTTTTTGACCCAAATGTGAAAACGGACCTCGGAATGGGATTCGGGGTTAAATTTCAGGCTTAAAAATGGTGTTTTTTCTAGTTCTTAAAAATTGAGCCGTTTTGGTGTCTGGGGAAGGAAATTCCTGATGCCGGGGTCAGGGATTTTTGTGCTCAGGAGGTGAAAATTTTTTTTTGACCCAAATGAAATAACGGACCTCGGAATGGGATTCGAGGTTAAATGTCATGCTTAAAAATGGTGCTTTTTCTAGTTCTTAAAAATTGAGCCGTTTTTGTGTCCGGGGAAGGAAATACCTGATGCCGGGATCACGGATTTTTGTGCTCAGGAGGTGAATTTTTTTTTGACCCAAATGAAAAAAAGGACCTCGGAATGGGATTCGGGGTTAAATTTCAGGCTTAAAAATGGTGGTTTTTCTAGTTTTCAAAAATTGAGCCGTTTTGGTGTCCAGGTAAGGAAATTCCTGATGCCGGGGTCAGGGATTTTTGTGCTCAGGAGGTGAAAATTTTTTTGGGACCCAAATGTAAAAACGGACCTCGGAATGGGATTCGGGGTTAAATTTCATGCTTAAAAATGGTGCTTTTTCTAGTTCTTAAAAATTGAGCCGTTTTTGTGTCCGGGGAAGGAAATTCCTGATGCCGGGGTCAGGGATTTTTGTGCTCAGGAGGTGAAAATTTTTTTTGACCCAAATGTAAAAACGGACCTCGGAATGGGATTCGGGGTTAAATTTCATGCTTAAAAATAGTTCTTTTTCTAGTTTTCAAAAATTGATCCGTTTTGGTGTCCAGGGAAGGAAATTCGTGATGCCGGGGTCAGGGATTTTTGTGCTCAGGAGGTGAAAATTTTTTTTGACCCAAATGTGAAAACGGACCTCGGAATGGGATTCGGGGTTAAATTTCAGGCTTAAAAATGGTGGTTTCTCTATTTTTTAAAAATTGAGCCATTTTGGTGTCCAGGGAAGGAAATTCCTGATGCCGGGGTCAGGGATTTTTGTGCTCAGGAGGTGAAAAATTTTTTGGACCCAAATGTAAAAACGGACCTCGGAATGGGATTCGGGGTTAAATTTCAGGCTTAAAAATGGTGTTTTCTCTATTTTTTAAAAATTGAGCCGTTTTGGTGTCCAGGTAAGGAAATTCCTGATGCCGGGGTCAGGGATTTTTGTGCTCAGGAGGTGAAAATTTTTTTTTGACCCAAATGAAATAACAGACCTCGGAATGGGATTCGGGGTTAAATTTCATGCTTAAAAATGGTGCTTTTTCTAGTTCTTAAAAATTGAGCCGTTTTTGTGTCCGGGGAAGGAAATACCTGATGCCGGGGTCAGGGATTTTTGTGCTCAGGAGGTGAATTTTTTTTTGACCCAAATGAAAAAACGGACCTCGGAATGGGATTCGGGGTTAAATTTCAGGCTTAAAAATGGTGGTTTTTCTAGTTTTCAAAAATTGAGCCGTTTTGGTGTCCAGGTAAGGAAATTCCTGATGCCGGGGTCAGGGATTTTTGTGCTCAGGAGGTGAAAATTTTTTTTGGACCCAAATGTAAAAACGGACCTCGGAATGGGATTCGGGGTTAAATTTCATGCTTAAAAATGGTGCTTTTTCTAGTTCTTAAAAATTGAGCCGTTTTGGTGTCCGGGGAAGGAAATTCCTGATGCCGGGGTCAGGGATTTTTGTGCTCAGGAGGTGAAAATTTTTTTTGACCCAAATGTAAAAACGGACCTCGGAATGGGATTCGGGGTTAAACTTCATGCTTAAAAATAGTTCTTTTTCTAGTTTTCAAAAATTGATCCGTTTTGGTGTCCAGGGAAGGAAATTCGTGATGCCGGGGTCAGGGATTTTTGTGCTCAGGAGGTGAAAATTTTTTTTGACCCAAATGTGAAAACGGACCTCGGAATGGGATTCGGGGTTAAATTTCAGGCTTAAAAATGGTGGTTTCTCTATTTTTTAAAAATTGAGCCATTTTGGTGTCCAGGGAAGGAAATTCCTGATGCCGGGGTCAGGGATTTTTGTGCTCAGGAGGTGAAAATTTTTTTTGACCCAAATGTGAAAACGGACCTCGGAATGGGATTCGGGGTTAAATTTCAAGCTTAAAAATGGTGTTTTTTCTAGTTTTTAAAAATTGAGCCGTTTTGGTGTCCGGGGAAGGAAATTCCTGATGCCGGGGTCAGGGATTTTTGTGCTCAGGAGGTGAAAATTTTTTTTGACCCAAATGTGAAAACGGACCTCGGAATGGGATTCGGGGTTAAATTTCAGGCTTAAAAATGGTGGTTTCTCTATTTTTTAAAAATTGAGCCATTTTGGTGTCCAGGGAAGGAAATTCCTGATGCCGGGGTCAGGGATTTTTGTGCTCAGGAGGTGAAAATTTTTTTTGACCCAAATGTGAAAACGGACCTCGGAATGGGATTCGGGGTTAAATTTCAAGCTTAAAAATGGTGTTTTTTCTAGTTTTTAAAAATTGAGCCGTTTTGGTGTCTGGGGAAGGAAATTCCTGATGCCGGGGTCAGGGATTTTTGTGCTCAGGAGGTGAAAAATTTTTTTTGACCCAAATGTGAAAACGGACCTCGGAATGGGATTCGGGGTTAAATTTCAGGCTTAAAAATGGTGTTTTTTCTAGTTCTTAAAAATTGAGCCGTTTTGGTGTCTGGGGAACGTAATTCCTGATGCCGGGGTCAGGGATTTTTGTGCTCAGGAGGTGAAAATTTTTTTTTGACCCAAATGAAATAACGGACCTCGGAATGGGATTCGAGGTTAAATTTCATGCTTAAAAATGGTGCTTTTTCTAGTTCTTAAAAATTGAGCCGTTTTTGTGTCCGGGGAAGGAAATACCTGATGCCGGGATCACGGATTTTTGTGCTCAGGAGGTGAATTTTTTTTGGACCCAAATGAAAAAAAGGACCTCGGAATGGGATTCGAGGTTAAATTTCATGCTTAAAAATGGTGCTTTTTCTAGTTCTTAAAAATTGAGCCGTTTTTGTGTCCGGGGAAGGAAATTCCTGATGCCGGGGTCAGGGATTTTTGTGCTCAGGAGGTGAAAATTTTTTTTTGACCCAAATGAAATAACAGACCTCGGAATGGGATTCGGGGTTAAATTTCATGCTTAAAAATGGTGCTTTTTCTAGTTCTTAAAAATTGAGCCGTTTTTGTGTCCGGGGAAGGAAATACCTGATGCCGGGGTCAGGGATTTGTGTGCTCAGGAGGTGAATTTTTTTTTGACCCAAATGAAAAAACGGACCTCGGAATGGGATTCGGGGTTAAATTTCAGGCTTAAAAATGGTGGTTTTTCTAGTTTTCAAAATTGAGCCGTTTTGGTGTCCAGGTAAGGAAATTCCTGATGCCGGGGTCAGGGATTTTTGTGCTCAGGAGGTGAAAATTTTTTTTGGACCCAAATGTAAAAACGGACCTCGGAATGGGATTCGGGGTTAAATTTCATGCTTAAAAATGGTGCTTTTTCTAGTTCTTAAAAATTGAGCCGTTTTGGTGTCCGGGGAAGGAAATTCCTGATGCCGGGGTCAGGGATTTTTGTGCTCAGGAGGTGAAAATTTTTTTTGACCCAAATGTAAAAACGGACCTCGGAATGGGATTCGGGGTTAAACTTCATACTTAAAAATAGTTCTTTTTCTAGTTTTCAAAAATTGATCCGTTTTGGTGTCCAGGGAAGGAAATTCGTGATGCCGGGGTCAGGGATTTTTGTGCTCAGGAGGTGAAAATTTTTTTTGACCCAAATGTGAAAACGGACCTCGGAATGGGATTCGGGGTTAAATTTCAGGCTTAAAAATGGTGGTTTCTCTATTTTTTAAAAATTGAGCCATTTTGGTGTCCAGGGAAGGAAATTCCTGATGCCGGGGTCAGGGATTTTTGTGCTCAGGAGGTGAAAATTTTTTTTGACCCAAATGTGAAAACGGACCTCGGAATGGGATTCGGGGTTAAATTTCAAGCTTAAAAATGGTGTTTTTTCTAGTTTTTAAAAATTGAGCCGTTTTGGTGTCTGGGGAAGGAAATTCCTGATGCCGGGGTCAGGGATTTTTGTGCTCAGGAGGTGAAAAATTTTTTTTGACCCAAATGTGAAAACGGACCTCGGAATGGGATTCGGGGTTAAATTTCAGGCTTAAAAATGGTGTTTTTTCTAGTTCTTAAAAATTGAGCCGTTTTGGTGTCTGGGGAAGGTAATTCCTGATTCCGGGGTCAGGGATTTTTGTGCTCAGGAGGTGAAAATTTTTTTTTGACCCAAATGAAATAACGGACCTCGGAATGGTATTCGAGGTTAAATTTCATGCTTAAAAATGGTGCTTTTTCTAGTTCTTAAAAATTGAGCCGTTTTTGTGTCCGGGGAAGGAAATACCTGATGCCGGGATCACGGATTTTTGTGCTCAGGAGGTGAATTTTTTTTTGACCCAAATGTAAAAACGGACCTCGGAATGGGATTCGGGGTTAAATTTCATGCTTAAAAATAGTTCTTTTTCTAGTTTTCAAAAATTGATCCGTTTTGGTGTCCAGGGAAGGAAATTCGTGATGCCGGGGTCAGGGATTTTTGTGCTCAGGAGGCGAAAAATTTTTTTGACCCAAATGTAAAAACGGACCTCGGAATGGGATTCGGGGTTAAATTTCAGGCTTAAAAATGGTGTTTTCTCTATTTTTTAAAAATTGAGCCGTTTTGGTGTCTGGGGAAGGAAATTCCTGATGCCGGGGTCAGGGATTTTTGTGCTCAGGAGGTGAAAATTTTTTTTTGACCCACATGAAATAACAGACCTCGGAATGGGATTCGGGGTTAAATTTCAGGCTTAAAAATGGTGTTTTTTCTAGTTCTTAAAAATTGAGCCGTTTTGGTGTCTGGGGAAGGAAATTCCTGATGCCGGGGTCAGGGATTTTTGTGCTCAGGAGGTGAAAATTTTTTTTTGACCCACATGAAATAACAGATCTCGGAATGGGATTCGGGGTTAAATTTCATGCTTAAAAATGGTGCTTTTTCTAGTTCTTAAAAATTGAGCCGTTTTTGTGTCCGGGGAAGGAAATACCTGATGCCGGGGTCAGGGATTTTTGTGCTCAGGAGGTGAATTTTTTTTTGACCCAAATGAAAAAACGGACCTCGGAATGGGATTCGGGGTTAAATTTCAGGCTTAAAAATGGTGGTTTTTCTAGTTTTCAAAAATTGAGCCGTTTTGGTGTCCAGGTAAGGAAATTCCTGATGCCGGGGTCAGGGATTTTTGTGCTCAGGAGGTGAAAATTTTTTTTGACCCAAATGTGAAAACGGACCTCGGAATGGGATTCGGGGTTAAATTTCAGGCTTAAAAATGGTGTTTTTTCTAGTTCTTAAAAATTGAGCCGTTTTGGTGTCTGGGGAAGGAAATTCCTGATGCCGGGGTCAGGGATTTTTGTGCTCAGGAGGTGAAAAATTTTTTTTGACCCAAATGAAATAACGGACCTCGGAATGGGATTCGAGGTTAAATTTCATGCTTAAAAATGGTGCTTTTTCTAGTTCTTAAAAATTGAGCCGTTTTTGTGTCCGGGGAAGGAAATACCTGATGCCGGGGTCAGGGATTTTTGTGCTCAGGAGGTGAAAATTTTTTTTGACCCAAATGTAAAAACGGACCTCGGAATGGGATTCGGGGTTAAATTTCATGCTTAAAAATAGTTCTTTTTCTAGTTTTCAAAAATTGATCCGTTTTGGTGTCCAGGGAAGGAAATTCGTGATGCCGGGGTCAGGGATTTTTGTGCTCAGGAGGTGAAAATTTTTTTTGACCCAAATGTGAAAACGGACCTCGGAATGGGATTCGGGGTTAAATTTCAGGCTTAAAAATGGTGGTTTCTCTATTTTTTAAAAATTGAGCCATTTTGGTGTCCAGGGAAGGAAATTCCTGATGCCGGGGTCAGGGATTTTTGTGCTCAGGAGGTGAAAAATTTTTTTGACCCAAATGTAAAAACGGACCTCGGAATGGGATTCGGGGTTAAATTTCAGGCTTAAAAATGGTGGTTTTTCTAGTTTTCAAAATTGAGCCGTTTTGGTGTCCAGGTAAGGAAATTCCTGATGCCGGGGTCAGGGATTTTTGTGCTCAGGAGGTGAAAATTTTTTTTTGACCCAAATGAAATAACAGACCTCGGAATGGGATTCGGGGTTAAATTTCATGCTTAAAAATGGTGCTTTTTCTAGTTCTTAAAAATTGAGCCGTTTTTGTGTCCAGGTAAGGAAATTCCTGATGCCGGGGTCAGGGATTTTTGTGCTCAGGAGGTGAAAATTTTTTTTGGACCCAAATGTAAAAACGGACCTCGGAATGGGATTCGGGGTTAAATTTCATGCTTAAAAATGGTGCTTTTTCTAGTTCTTAAAAATTGAGCCGTTTTGGTGTCCGGGGAAGGAAATTCCTGATGCCGGGGTCAGGGATTTTTGTGCTCAGGAGGTGAAAATTTTTTTTTGACCCACATGAAATAACAGACCTCGGAATGGGATTTGGGGTTAAATTTCATGCTTAAAAATGGTGCTTTTTCTAGTTCTTAAAAATTGAGCCGTTTTTGTGTCCGGGGAAGGAAATACCTGATGCCGGGGTCAGGGATTTTTGTGCTCAGGAGGTGAAAATTTTTTTTGACCCAAATGTGAAAACGGACCTCGGAATGGGATTCGGGGTTAAATTTCAAGCGTAAAAATGGTGTTTTTTCTAGTTTTTAAAAATTGAGCCGTTTTGGTGTCTGGGGAAGGAAATTCCTGATGCCGGGGTCAGGGATTTTTGTGCTCAGGAGGTGAAAATTTTTTTTTGACCCACATGAAATAACAGACCTCGGAATGGGATTTGGGGTTAAATTTCATGCTTAAAAATGGTGCTTTTTCTAGTTCTTAAAAATTGAGCCGTTTTTGTGTCCGGGGAAGGAAATACCTGATGCCGGGGTCAGGGATTTTTGTGCTCAGGAGGTGAAAATTTTTTTTGACCCAAATGTGAAAACGGACCTCGGAATGGGATTCGGGGTTAAATTTCAAGCGTAAAAATGGTGTTTTTTCTAGTTTTTAAAAATTGAGCCGTTTTGGTGTCTGGGGAAGGAAATTCCTGATGCCGGGGTCAGGGATTTTTGTGCTCAGGAGGTGAAAAAATTTTTTTGACCCAAATGTGAAAACGGACCTCGGAATGGGATTCGGGGTTAAATTTCAGGCTTAAAAATGGTGTTTTTTCTAGTTCTTAAAAATTGAGCCGTTTTGGTGTCTGGGGAAGGTAATTCCTGATGCCGGGGTCAGGGATTTTTGTGCTCAGGAGGTGAAAATTTTTTTTGACCCAAATGAAATAACGGACCTCGGAATGGGATTCGAGGTTAAATTTCATGCTTAAAAATGGTGCTTTTTCTAGTTCTTAAAAATTGAGCCGTTTTTGTGTCCGGGGAAGGAAATACCTGATGCCGGGATCACGGATTTTTGTGCTCAGGAGGTGAATTTTTTTTTGACCCAAATGTAAAAACGGACCTCGGAATGGGATTCGGGGTTAAATTTCATGCTTAAAAATAGTTCTTTTTCTTGTTTTCAAAAATTGATCCGTTTTGGTGTCCAGGGAAGGAAATTCGTGATGCCGGGGTCAGGGATTTTTGTGCTCAGGAGGTGAAAATTTTTTTTGACCCAAATGTGAAAACGGACCTCGGAATGGGATTCGGGGTTAAATTTCAGGCTTAAAAATGGTGGTTTCTCTATTTTTTAAAAATTGAGCCATTTTGGTGTCCAGGGAAGGAAATTCCTGATGCCGGGGTCAGGGATTTTTGTGCTCAGGAGGTGAAAAATTTTTTTGACCCAAATGTAAAAACGGACCTCGGAATGGGATTCGGGGTTAAATTTCAGGCTTAAAAATGGTGTTTTCTCTATTTTTTAAAAATTGAGCCGTTTTGGTGTCTGGGGAAGGAAATTCCTGATGCTGGGGTCAGGGATTTTTGTGCTCAGGAGGTGAAAATTTTTTTTTGACCCACATGAAATAACAGACCTCGGAATGGGATTCGGGGTTAAATTTCATGCTTAAAAATGGTGCTTTTTCTAGTTCTTAAAAATTGAGCCGTTTTTGTGTCCGGGGAAGGAAATACCTGATGCCGGGGTCAGGGATTTTTGTGCTCAGGAGGTGAATTTTTTTTTGACCCAAATGAAAAAACGGACCTCGGAATGGTATTCGGGGTTAAATTTCAGGCTTAAAAATGGTGGTTTTTCTAGTTTTCAAAAATTGAGCCGTTTTGGTGTCCAGGTAAGGAAATTCCTGATGCCGGGGTCAGGGATTTTTGTGCTCAGGAGGTGAAAATTTTTTTTTGACCCAAATGTGAAAACGGACCTCGGAATGGGATTCCGGGTTAAATTTCAGGCTTAAAAATGGTGTTTTTTCTAGTTCTTAAAAATTGAGCCGTTTTGGTGTCTGGGGAAGGAAATTCCTGATGCCGGGGTCAGGGATTTTTGTGCTCAGGAGGTGAAAAATTTTTTTTGACCCAAATGAAATAACGGACCTCGGAATGGGATTCGAGGTTAAATTTCATGCTTAAAAATGGTGCTTTTTCTAGTTCTTAAAAATTGAGCCATTTTTGTGTCCGGGGAAGGAAATACCTGATGCCGGGATCACGGATTTTTGTGCTCAGGAGGTGAATTTTTTTTGACCCAAATGAAAAAAAGGACCTCGGAATGGAATTCGGGGTTAAATTTCAGGCTTAAAAATGGTGGTTTTTCTAGTTTTCAAAAATTGAGCCGTTTTGGTGTCCAGGTAAGGAAATTCCTGATGCCGGGGTCAGGGATTTTTGTGCTCAGGAGGTGAAAATTTTTTTGGGACCCAAATGTAAAAACGGACCTCGGAATGGGATTCGGGGTTAAATTTCATGCTTAAAAATGGTGCTTTTTCTAGTTCTTAAAAATTGAGCCGTTTTTGTGTCCGGGGAAGGAAATTCCTGATGCCGGGGTCAGGGATTTTTGTGCTCAGGAGGTGAAAATTTTTTTTGACCCAAATGTAAAAACGGACCTCGGAATGGGATTCGGGGTTAAATTTCATGCTTAAAAATAGTTCTTTTTCTAGTTTTCAAAAATTGATCCGTTTTGGTGTCCAGGGAAGGAAATTCGTGATGCCGGGGTCAGGGATTTTTGTGCTCAGGAGGTGAAAATTTTTTTTGACCCAAATGTGAAAACGGACCTCGGAATGGGATTCGGGGTTAAATTTCAGGCTTAAAAATGGTGGTTTCTCTATTTTTTAAAAATTGAGCCATTTTGGTGTCCAGGGAAGGAAATTCCTGATGCCGGGGTCAGGGATTTTTGTGCTCAGGAGGTGAAAAAATTTTTTGACCCAAATGTAAAAACGGACCTCGGAATGGGATTCGGGGTTAAATTTCAGGCTTAAAAATGGTGTTTTCTCTATTTTTTAAAAATTGAGCCGTTTTGGTGTCTGGGGAAGGAAATTCCTGATGCCGGGGTCAGGGATTTTTGTGCTCAGGAGGTGAAAATTTTTTTTTGACCCAAATGAAATAACAGACCTCGGAATGGGATTCGGGGTTAAATTTCATGCTTAAAAATGGTGCTTTTTCTAGTTCTTAAAAATTGAGCCGTTTTTGTGTCCAGGTAAGGAAATTCCTGATGCCGGGGTCAGGGATTTTTGTGCTCAGGAGGTGAAAATTTTTTTTGGACCCAAATGTAAAAACGGACCTCGGAATGGGATTCGGGGTTAAATTTCATGCTTAAAAATGGTGCTTTTTCTAGTTCTTAAAAATTGAGCCGTTTTGGTGTCCGGGGAAGGAAATTCCTGATGCCGGGGTCAGGGATTTTTGTGCTCAGGAGGTGAAAATTTTTTTTGACCCAAATGTAAAAACGGACCTCGGAATGGGATTCGGGGTTAAACTTCATGCTTAAAAATAGTTCTTTTTCTAGTTTTCAAAAATTGATCCGTTTTGGTGTCCAGGGAAGGAAATTCCTGATGCCGGGGTCAGGGATTTTTGTGCTCAGGAGGTGAAAATTTTTTTTGACCCAAATGTGAAAACGGACCTCGGAATGGGATTCGGGGTTAAATTTCAAGCTTAAAAATGGTGTTTTTTCTAGTTTTTAAAAATTGAGCCGTTTTGGTGTCTGGGGAAGGAAATTCCTGATGCCGGGGTCAGGGATTTTTGTGCTCAGGAGGTGAAAAATTTTTTTTGACCCAAATGTGAAAACGGACCTCGGAATGGGATTCGGGGTTAAATTTCAGGCTTAAAAATGGTGTTTTTTCTAGTTCTTAAAAATTGAGCCGTTTTGGTGTCTGGGGAAGGTAATTCCTGATGCCGGGGTCAGGGATTTTTGTGCTCAGGAGGTGAAAATTTTTTTTTGACCCAAATGAAATAACGGACCTCGGAATGGGATTCGAGGTTAAATTTCATGCTTAAAAATGGTGCTTTTTCTAGTTCTTAAAAATTGAGCCGTTTTTGTGTCCGGGGAAGGAAATTCCTGATGCCGGGGTCAGGGATTTTTGTGCTCAGGAGGTGAAAATTTTTTTTGACCCAAATGTAAAAACGGACCTCGGAATGGGATTCGGGGTTAAATTTCATGCTTAAAAATAGTTCTTTTTCTAGTTTTCAAAAATTGATCCGTTTTGGTGTCCAGGGAAGGAAATTCCTGATGCCGGGGTCAGGGATTTTTGTGCTCAGGAGGTGAAAATTTTTTTTGACCCAAATGTGAAAACGGACCTCGGAATGGGATTCGGGGTTAAATTTCAGGCTTAAAAATGGTGTTTTCTCTATTTTTTAAAAATTGAGCCATTTTGGTGTCCAGGGAAGGAAATTCCTGATGCCGGGGTCAGGGATTTTTGTGCTCAGGAGGTGAAAATTTCTTTTTGACCCAAATGAAATAACAGACCTCGGAATGGGATTCGGGGTTAAATTTCATGCTTAAAAATGGTGCTTTTTCTAGTTCTTAAAAATTGAGCCATTTTTGTGTCCGGGGAAGGAAATACCTGATGCCGGGGTCAGGGATTTTTGTGCTCAGGAGGTGAATTTTTTTTTGACCCAAATGAAAAAACGGACCTCGGAATGGGATTCGGGGTTAAATTTCAGGCTTAAAAATGGTGGTTTTTCTAGTTTTCAAAAATTGAGCCGTTTTGGTGTCCAGGTAAGGAAATTCCTGATGCCGGGGTCAGGGATTTTTGTGCTCAGGAGGTGAAAATTTTTTTTGACCCAAATGTAAAAACGGACCTCGGAATGGGATTCGGGGTTAAATTTCATGCTTAAAAATAGTTCTTTTTCTAGTTTTCAAAAATTGATCCGTTTTGGTGTCCAGGGAATGAAATTCCTGATGCCGGGGTCAGGGATTTTTGTGCTCAGGAGGTGAAAATTTTTTTTGACCCAAATGTGAAAACGGACCTCGGAATGGGATTCGGGGTTAAATTTCAGGCTTAAAAATGGTGGTTTCTCTATTTTTTAAAAATTGAGCCATTTTGGTGTCTGGGGAAGGAAATTCCTGATGCCGGGGTCAGGGATTTTTGTGCTCAGGAGGTGAAAAATTTTTTTCACCCAAATGTAAAAACGGACCTCGGAATGGGATTCAGGGTTAAATTTCATGCTTAAAAATGGTGCTTTTTCTAGTTCTTAAAAATTGAGCCATTTTTGTGTCCGGGGAAGGAAATACCTGATGCCGGGGTCAGGGATTTTTGTGCTCAGGAGGTGAATTTTTTTTTGACCCAAATGAAAAAACGGACCTCGGAATGGGATTCGGGGTTAAATTTCAGGCTTAAAAATGGTGGTTTTTCTAGTTTTCAAAAATTGAGCCGTTTTGGTGTCCAGGTAAGGAAATTCCTGATGCCGGGGTCAGGGATTTTTGTGCTCAGGAGGTGAAAATTTTTTTTGGACCCAAATGTAAAAACGGACCTCGGAATGGGATTCGGGGTTAAATTTCATGCTTAAAAATGGTGCTTTTTCTAGTTCTTAAAAATTGAGCCGTTTTTGTGTCCGGGGAAGGAAATTCCTGATGCCGGGGTCAGGGATTTTTGTGCTCAGGAGGTGAAAATTTTTTTTGACCCAAATGTAAAAACGGACCTCGGAATGGGATTCGGGGTTAAATTTCATGCTTAAAAATAGTTCTTTTTCTAGTTTTCAAAAATTGATCCGTTTTGGTGTCCAGGGAAGGAAATTCCTGATGCCGGGGTCAGGGATTTTTGTGCTCAGGAGGTGAAAATTTTTTTTGACCCAAATGTGAAAACGGACCTCGGAATGGGATTCGGGGTTAAATTTCAGGCTTAAAAATGGTGGTTTCTCTATTTTTTAAAAATTGAGCCATTTTGGTGTCTGGGGAAGGAAATTCCTGATGCTGGGGTCAGGGATTTTTGTGCTCAGGAGGTGAAAAATTTTTTTCACCCAAATGTAAAAACGGACCTCGGAATGGGATTCGGGGTTAAATTTAATGCTTAAAAATGGTGCTTTTTCTAGTTCTTAAAAATTGAGCCGTTTTTGTGTCCGGGGAAGGAAATTCCTGATGCCGGGGTCAGGGATTTTTGTGCTCAGGAGGTGAAAATTTTTTTTGACCCAAATGTGAAAACGGACCTCGGAATGGGATTCGGGGTTAAATTTCAGGCTTAAAAATGGTGTTTTTTCTAGTTTTTAAAAATTGAGCCGTTTTGGTGTCTGGGGAAGGAAATTCCTGATGCCGGGGTCAGGGATTTTTGTGCTCAGGAGGTGAAAATTTTTTTTTGACCCAAATGTGAAAACGGACCTCGGAATGGGATTCGGGGTTAAATTTCAGGCTTAAAAATGGTGTTTTTTCTAGTTCTTAAAAATTGAGCCGTTTTGGTGTCTGGGGAAGGAAATTCCTGATGCCGGGGTCAGGGATTTTTGTGCTCAGGAGGTGAAAAATTTTTTTTGACTCAAATGCAATAACGGACCTCGGAATGGGATTCGGGGTTAAATTTCATACTTAAAAATGGTGCTTTTTCTAGTTCTTAAAAATTGAGCCGTTTTTGTGTCCGGGGAAGGAAATGCCTGATGCCGGGGTCAGGGATTTTTGTGCTCAGGAGGTGAATTTTTTTTTGAACCAAATGAAAAAACGGACCTCGGAATGAGATTCGGGGTTAAATTTCAGGCTTAAAAATGGTGGTTTTTCTAGTTTTCAAAAATTGAGCCGTTTTGGTGTCCAGGTAAGGAAATTCCTGATGCCGGGGTCAGGGATTTTTGTGCTCAGGAGGTGAAAATTTTTTTGGGACCCAAATGTAAAAACGGACCTCGGAATGGGATTCGGGGTTAAATTTCATGCTTAAAAATGGTGCTTTTTCTAGTTCTTAAAAATTGAGCCGTTTTTGTGTCCAGGGAAGGAGATTTCTGATGCCGGGGTCAGGGATTTTTGTGCTCAGGAGGTGAAAATTTTTTTTTGACCCAAATGTAAAAACGGACCTCAGAATGGGATTCGGGGTTAAATTTCATGCTTAAAAATGGTTCTTTTTCTAGTTTTCAAAAATTTATCCGTTTTGGTGTCCAGGGAAGGAAATACCTGATGCCGGGATCACGGATTTTTGTGCTCAGGAGGTGAATTTTTTTTGACCCAAATGAAAAAAAGGACCTCGGAATGGAATTCGGGGTTAAATTTCAGGCTTAAAAATGGTGGTTTTTCTAGTTTTCAAAAATTGAGCCGTTTTGGTGTCCAGGTAAGGAAATTCCTGATGCCGGGGTCAGGGATTTTTGTGCTCAGGAGGTGAAAATTTTTTTGGGACCCAAATGTAAAAACGGACCTCGGAATGGGATTCGGGGTTAAATTTCATGCTTAAAAATGGTGCTTTTTCTAGTTCTTAAAAATTGAGCCGTTTTTGTGTCCGGGGAAGGAAATTCCTGATGCCGGGGTCAGGGATTTTTGTGCTCAGGAGGTGAAAAATTTTTTTGACCCAAATGTAAAAACGGACCTCGGAATGGGATTCGGGGTTAAATTTCATGCTTAAAAATAGTTCTTTTTCTAGTTTTCAAAAATTGATCCGTTTTGGTGTCCAGGGAAGGAAATTCGTGATGCCGGGGTCAGGGATTTTTGTGCTCAGGAGGTGAAAATTTTTTTTGACCCAAATGTGAAAACGGACCTCGGAATGGGATTCGGGGTTAAATTTCAGGCTTAAAAATGGTGGTTTCTCTATTTTTTAAAAATTGAGCCATTTTGGTGTCCAGGGAAGGAAATTCCTGATGCCGGGGTCAGGGATTTTTGTGCTCAGGAGGTGAAAAAATTTTTTGACCCAAATGTAAAAACGGACCTCGGAATGGGATTCGGGGTTAAATTTCAGGCTTAAAAATGGTGTTTTCTCTATTTTTTAAAAATTGAGCCGTTTTGGTGTCTGGGGAAGGAAATTCCTGATGCCGGGGTCAGGGATTTTTGTGCTCAGGAGGTGAAAATTTTTTTTTGACCCAAATGAAATAACAGACCTCGGAATGGGATTCGGGGTTAAATTTCATGCTTAAAAATGGTGCTTTTTCTAGTTCTTAAAAATTGAGCCGTTTTTGTGTCCAGGTAAGGAAATTCCTGATGCCGGGGTCAGGGATTTTTGTGCTCAGGAGGTGAAAATTTTTTTTGGACCCAAATGTAAAAACGGACCTCGGAATGGGATTCGGGGTTAAATTTCATGCTTAAAAATGGTGCTTTTTCTAGTTCTTAAAAATTGAGCCGTTTTGGTGTCCGGGGAAGGAAATTCCTGATGCCGGGGTCAGGGATTTTTGTGCTCAGGAGGTGAAAATTTTTTTTGACCCAAATGTAAAAACGGACCTCGGAATGGGATTCGGGGTTAAACTTCATGCTTAAAAATAGTTCTTTTTCTAGTTTTCAAAAATTGATCCGTTTTGGTGTCCAGGGAAGGAAATTCCTGATGCCGGGGTCAGGGATTTTTGTGCTCAGGAGGTGAAAATTTTTTTTGACCCAAATGTGAAAACGGACCTCGGAATGGGATTCGGGGTTAAATTTCAAGCTTAAAAATGGTGTTTTTTCTAGTTTTTAAAAATTGAGCCGTTTTGGTGTCTGGGGAAGGAAATTCCTGATGCCGGGGTCAGGGATTTTTGTGCTCAGGAGGTGAAAAATTTTTTTTGACCCAAATGTGAAAACGGACCTCGGAATGGGATTCGGGGTTAAATTTCAGGCTTAAAAATGGTGTTTTTTCTAGTTCTTAAAAATTGAGCCGTTTTGGTGTCTGGGGAAGGTAATTCCTGATGCCGGGGTCAGGGATTTTTGTGCTCAGGAGGTGAAAATTTTTTTTTGACCCAAATGAAATAACGGACCTCGGAATGGGATTCGAGGTTAAATTTCATGCTTAAAAATGGTGCTTTTTCTAGTTCTTAAAAATTGAGCCGTTTTTGTGTCCGGGGAAGGAAATACCTGATGCCGGGATCACGGATTTTTGTGCTCAGGAGCTGAATTTTTTTTGGACCCAAATGAAAAAAAGGACCTCGGAATGGGATTCGGGGTTAAATTTCATGCTTAAAAATGGTGCTTTTTCTAGTTCTTAAAAATTGAGCCGTTTTTGTGTCCGGGGAAGGAAATTCCTGATGCCGGGGTCAGGGATTTTTGTGCTCAGGAGGTGAAAATTTTTTTTGACCCAAATGTAAAAACGGACCTCGGAATGGGATTCGGGGTTAAATTTCATGCTTAAAAATAGTTCTTTTTCTAGTTTTCAAAAATTGATCCGTTTTGGTGTCCAGGGAAGGAAATTCCTGATGCCGGGGTCAGGGATTTTTGTGCTCAGGAGGTGAAAATTTTTTTTGACCCAAATGTGAAAACGGACCTCGGAATGGGATTCGGGGTTAAATTTCAGGCTTAAAAATGGTGTTTTCTCTATTTTTTAAAAATTGAGCCATTTTGGTGTCCAGGGAAGGAAATTCCTGATTCCGGGGTCAGGGATTTTTGTGCTCAGGAGGTGAAAATTTCTTTTTGACCCAAATGAAATAACAGACCTCGGAATGGGATTCGGGGTTAAATTTCATGCTTAAAAATGGTGCTTTTTCTAGTTCTTAAAAATTGAGCCATTTTTGTGTCCGGGGAAGGAAATACCTGATGCCGGGGTCAGGGATTTTTGTGCTCAGGAGGTGAATTTTTTTTTGACCCAAATGAAAAAACGGACCTCGGAATGGGATTCGGGGTTAAATTTCAGGCTTAAAAATGGTGGTTTTTCTAGTTTTCAAAAATTGAGCCGTTTTGGTGTCCAGGTAAGGAAATTCCTGATGCCGGGGTCAGGGATTTTTGTGCTCAGGAGGTGAAAATTTTTTTTGACCCAAATGTAAAAACGGACCTCGGAATGGGATTCGGGGTTAAATTTCATGCTTAAAAATAGTTCTTTTTCTAGTTTTCAAAAATTGATCCGTTTTGGTGTCCAGGGAATGAAATTCCTGATGCCGGGGTCAGGGATTTTTGTGCTCAGGAGGTGAAAATTTTTTTTGACCCAAATGTGAAAACGGACCTCGGAATGGGATTCGGGGTTAAATTTCAGGCTTAAAAATGGTGGTTTCTCTATTTTTTAAAAATTGAGCCATTTTGGTGTCTGGGGAAGGAAATTCCTGATGCCGGGGTCAGGGATTTTTGTGCTCAGGAGGTGAAAAATTTTTTTCACCCAAATGTAAAAACGGACCTCGGAATGGGATTCAGGGTTAAATTTCATGCTTAAAAATGGTGCTTTTTCTAGTTCTTAAAAATTGAGCCATTTTTGTGTCCGGGGAAGGAAATACCTGATGCCGGGGTCAGGGATTTTTGTGCTCAGGAGGTGAATTTTTTTTTGACCCAAATGAAAAAACGGACCTCGGAATGGGATTCGGGGTTAAATTTCAGGCTTAAAAATGGTGTTTTTTCTAGTTCTTAAAAATTGAGCCGTTTTGGTGTCTGGGGAAGGAAATTCCTGATGCCGGGGTCAGGGATTTTTGTGCTCAGGAGGTGAAAATTTTTTTTTGACTCAAATGCAATAACGGACCTCGGAATGGGATTCGGGGTTAAATTTCATACTTAAAAATGGTGCTTTTTCTAGTTCTTAAAAATTGAGCCGTTTTTGTGTCCGGGGAAGGAAATGCCTGATGCCGGGGTCAGGGATTTTTGTGCTCAGGAGGTGAATTTTTTTTTGAACCAAATGAAAAAACGGACCTCGGAATGAGATTCGGGGTTAAATTTCAGGCTTAAAAATGGTGGTTTTTCTAGTTTTCAAAAATTGAGCCGTTTTGGTGTCCAGGTAAGGAAATTCCTGATGCCGGGGTCAGGGATTTTTGTGCTCAGGAGGTGAAAATTTTTTTGGGACCCAAATGTAAAAACGGACCTCGGAATGGGATTCGGGGTTAAATTTCATGCTTAAAAATGGTGCTTTTTCTAGTTCTTAAAAATTGAGCCGTTTTTGTGTCCAGGGAAGGAGATTTCTGATGCCGGGGTCAGGGATTTTTGTGCTCAGGAGGTGAAAATTTTTTTTTGACCCAAATGTAAAAACGGACCTCAGAATGGGATTCGGGGTTAAATTTCATGCTTAAAAATGGTTCTTTTTCTAGTTTTCAAAAATTTATCCGTTTTGGTGTCCAGGGAAGGAAATACCTGATGCCGGGATCACGGATTTTTGTGCTCAGGAGGTGAATTTTTTTTGACCCAAATGAAAAAAAGGACCTCGGAATGGAATTCGGGGTTAAATTTCAGGCTTAAAAATGGTGGTTTTTCTAGTTTTCAAAAATTGAGCCGTTTTGGTGTCCAGGTAAGGAAATTCCTGATGCCGGGGTCAGGGATTTTTGTGCTCAGGAGGTGAAAATTTTTTTGGGACCCAAATGTAAAAACGGACCTCGGAATGGGATTCGGGGTTAAATTTCATGCTTAAAAATGGTGCTTTTTCTAGTTCTTAAAAATTGAGCCGTTTTTGTGTCCGGGGAAGGAAATTCCTGATGCCGGGGTCAGGGATTTTTGTGCTCAGGAGGTGAAAATTTTTTTTGACCCAAATGTAAAAACGGACCTCGGAATGGGATTCGGGGTTAAATTTCATGCTTAAAAATAGTTCTTTTTCTAGTTTTCAAAAATTGATCCGTTTTGGTGTCCAGGGAAGGAAATTCGTGATGCCGGGGTCAGGGATTTTTGTGCTCAGGAGGTGAAAATTTTTTTTGACCCAAATGTGAAAACGGACCTCGGAATGGGATTCGGGGTTAAATTTCAGGCTTAAAAATGGTGGTTTCTCTATTTTTTAAAAATTGAGCCATTTTGGTGTCCAGGGAAGGAAATTCCTGATGCCGGGGTCAGGGATTTTTGTGCTCAGGAGGTGAAAAAATTTTTTGACCCAAATGTAAAAACGGACCTCGGAATGGGATTCGGGGTTAAATTTCAGGCTTAAAAATGGTGTTTTCTCTATTTTTTAAAAATTGAGCCGTTTTGGTGTCTGGGGAAGGAAATTCCTGATGCCGGGGTCAGGGATTTTTGTGCTCAGGAGGTGAAAATTTTTTTTTGACCCAAATGAAATAACAGACCTCGGAATGGGATTCGGGGTTAAATTTCATGCTTAAAAATGGTGCTTTTTCTAGTTCTTAAAAATTGAGCCGTTTTTGTGTCCAGGTAAGGAAATTCCTGATGCCGGGGGTCAGGGATTTTTGTGCTCAGGAGGTGAAAATTTTTTTTGGACCCAAATGTAAAAACGGACCTCGGAATGGGATTCGGGGTTAAATTTCATGCTTAAAAATGGTGCTTTTTCTAGTTCTTAAAAATTGAGCCGTTTTGGTGTCCGGGGAAGGAAATTCCTGATGCCGGGGTCAGGGATTTTTGTGCTCAGGAGGTGAAAATTTTTTTTGACCCAAATGTAAAAACGGACCTCGGAATGGGATTCGGGGTTAAACTTCATGCTTAAAAATAGTTCTTTTTCTAGTTTTCAAAAATTGATCCGTTTTGGTGTCCAGGGAAGGAAATTCCTGATGCCGGGGTCAGGGATTTTTGTGCTCAGGAGGTGAAAATTTTTTTTGACCCAAATGTGAAAACGGACCTCGGAATGGGATTCGGGGTTAAATTTCAAGCTTAAAAATGGTGTTTTTTCTAGTTTTTAAAAATTGAGCCGTTTTGGTGTCTGGGGAAGGAAATTCCTGATGCCGGGGTCAGGGATTTTTGTGCTCAGGAGGTGAAAAATTTTTTTTGACCCAAATGTGAAAACGGACCTCGGAATGGGATTCGGGGTTAAATTTCAGGCTTAAAAATGGTGTTTTTTCTAGTTCTTAAAAATTGAGCCGTTTTGGTGTCTGGGGAAGGTAATTCCTGATGCCGGGGTCAGGGATTTTTGTGCTCAGGAGGTGAAAATTTTTTTTTGACCCAAATGAAATAACGGACCTCGGAATGGGATTCGAGGTTAAATTTCATGCTTAAAAATGGTGCTTTTTCTAGTTCTTAAAAATTGAGCCGTTTTTGTGTCCGGGGAAGGAAATACCTGATGCCGGGATCACGGATTTTTGTGCTCAGGAGCTGAATTTTTTTTGGACCCAAATGAAAAAAAGGACCTCGGAATGGGATTCGGGGTTAAATTTCATGCTTAAAAATGGTGCTTTTTCTAGTTCTTAAAAATTGAGCCGTTTTTGTGTCCGGGGAAGGAAATTCCTGATGCCGGGGTCAGGGATTTTTGTGCTCAGGAGGTGAAAATTTTTTTTGACCCAAATGTAAAAACGGACCTCGGAATGGGATTCGGGGTTAAATTTCATGCTTAAAAATAGTTCTTTTTCTAGTTTTCAAAAATTGATCCGTTTTGGTGTCCAGGGAAGGAAATTCCTGATGCCGGGGTCAGGGATTTTTGTGCTCAGGAGGTGAAAATTTTTTTTGACCCAAATGTGAAAACGGACCTCGGAATGGGATTCGGGGTTAAATTTCAGGCTTAAAAATGGTGTTTTCTCTATTTTTTAAAAATTGAGCCATTTTGGTGTCCAGGGAAGGAAATTCCTGATGCCGGGGTCAGGGATTTTTGTGCTCAGGAGGTGAAAATTTCTTTTTGACCCAAATGAAATAACAGACCTCGGAATGGGATTCGGGGTTAAATTTCATGCTTAAAAATGGTGCTTTTTCTAGTTCTTAAAAATTGAGCCATTTTTGTGTCCGGGGAAGGAAATACCTGATGCCGGGGGTCAGGGATTTTTGTGCTCAGGAGGTGAATTTTTTTTTGACCCAAATGAAAAAACGGACCTCGGAATGGATTCGGGGTTAAATTTCAGGCTTAAAAATGGTGGTTTTTTCTAGTTTTCAAAAATTGAGCCGTTTTGGTGTCCAGGTAAGGAAATTCCTGATGCCGGGGTCAGGGATTTTTGTGCTCAGGAGGTGAAAATTTTTTTTGACCCAAATGTAAAAACGGACCTCGGAATGGGATTCGGGGTTAAATTTCATGCTTAAAAATAGTTCTTTTTCTAGTTTTCAAAAATTGATCCGTTTTGGTGTCCAGGGAATGAAATTCCTGATGCCGGGGTCAGGGATTTTTGTGCTCAGGAGGTGAAAATTTTTTTTGACCCAAATGTGAAAACGGACCTCGGAATGGGATTCGGGGTTAAATTTCAGGCTTAAAAATGGTGGTTTCTCTATTTTTTAAAAATTGAGCCATTTTGGTGTCTGGGGAAGGAAATTCCTGATGCCGGGGTCAGGGATTTTTGTGCTCAGGAGGTGAAAAATTTTTTTTCACCCAAATGTAAAAACGGACCTCGGAATGGGATTCAGGGTTAAATTTCATGCTTAAAAATGGTGCTTTTTCTAGTTCTTAAAAATTGAGCCATTTTTGTGTCCGGGGAAGGAAATACCTGATGCCGGGGTCAGGGATTTTTGTGCTCAGGAGGTGAATTTTTTTTTGACCCAAATGAAAAAACGGACCTCGGAATGGGATTCGGGGTTAAATTTCAGGCTTAAAAATGGTGGTTTTTCTAGTTTTCAAAAATTGAGCCGTTTTGGTGTCCAGGTAAGGAAATTCCTGATGCCGGGGTCAGGGATTTTTGTGCTCAGGAGGTGAAAATTTTTTTGGACCCAAATGTAAAAACGGACCTCGGAATGGGATTCGGGGTTAAATTTCATGCTTAAAAATGGTGCTTTTTCTAGTTCTTAAAAATTGAGCCGTTTTTGTGTCCGGGGAAGGAAATTCCTGATGCCGGGGTCAGGGATTTTTGTGCTCAGGAGGTGAAAATTTTTTTTGACCCAAATGTAAAAACGGACCTCGGAATGGGATTCGGGGTTAAATTTCATGCTTAAAAATAGTTCTTTTTCTAGTTTTCAAAAATTGATCCGTTTTGGTGTCCAGGGAAGGAAATTCCTGATGCCGGGGTCAGGGATTTTTGTGCTCAGGAGGTGAAAATTTTTTTTGACCCAAATGTGAAAACGGACCTCGGAATGGGATTCGGGGTTAAATTTCAGGCTTAAAAATGGTGGTTTCTCTATTTTTTAAAAATTGAGCCATTTTGGTGTCTGGGGAAGGAAATTCCTGATGCCGGGGTCAGGGATTTTTGTGCTCAGGAGGTGAAAAATTTTTTTTCACCCAAATGTAAAAACGGACCTCGGAATGGGATTCGGGGTTAAATTTAATGCTTAAAAATGGTGCTTTTTCTAGTTCTTAAAAATTGAGCCGTTTTTTGTGTCCGGGGAAGGAAATTCCTGATGCCGGGGTCAGGGATTTTTGTGCTCAGGAGGTGAAAATTTTTTTTGACCCAAATGTGAAAACGGACCTCGGAATGGGATTCGGGGTTAAATTTCAGGCTTAAAAATGGTGTTTTTTCTAGTTTTTAAAAATTGAGCCGTTTTGGTGTCTGGGGAAGGAAATTCCTGATGCCGGGGTCAGGGATTTTTGTGCTCAGGAGGTGAAAATTTTTTTTTGACCCAAATGTGAAAACGGACCTCGGAATGGGATTCGGGGTTAAATTTCAGGCTTAAAAATGGTGTTTTTTCTAGTTCTTAAAAATTGAGCCGTTTTGGTGTCTGGGGAAGGAAATTCCTGATGCCGGGGTCAGGGATTTTTGTGCTCAGGAGGTGAAAATTTTTTTTTGACTCAAATGCAATAACGGACCTCGGAATGGGATTCGGGGTTAAATTTCATACTTAAAAATGGTGCTTTTTCTAGTTCTTAAAAATTGAGCCGTTTTTGTGTCCGGGGAAGGAAATGCCTGATGCCGGGGGTCAGGGATTTTTGTGCTCAGGAGGTGAATTTTTTTTTGAACCAAATGAAAAAACGGACCTCGGAATGAGATTCGGGGTTAAATTTCAGGCTTAAAAATGGTGGTTTTTCTAGTTTTCAAAAATTGAGCCGTTTTGGTGTCCAGGTAAGGAAATTCCTGATGCCGGGGTCAGGGATTTTTGTGCTCAGGAGGTGAAAATTTTTTTGGGACCCAAATGTAAAAACGGACCTCGGAATGGGATTCGGGGTTAAATTTCATGCTTAAAAATGGTGCTTTTTCTAGTTCTTAAAAATTGAGCCGTTTTTGTGTCCAGGGAAGGAGATTTCTGATGCCGGGGTCAGGGATTTTTGTGCTCAGGAGGTGAAAATTTTTTTTTGACCCAAATGTAAAAACGGACCTCAGAATGGGATTCGGGGTTAAATTTCATGCTTAAAAATGGTTCTTTTTCTAGTTTTCAAAAATTTATCCGTTTTGGTGTCCAGGGAAGGAAATTCCTGATGCTGGGGTCAGGGATTTTTGTGCTCAGGAGGTGAAAAAATTTTTTCACCCAAATGTAAAAACGGACCTCGGAATGGGATTCAGCGTTAAATTTCATGCTTAATAATGGTGCTTTTTCTAGTTCTTAAAAATTGAGCCATTTTTGTGTCCGGGGAAGGAAATTCCTGATGCCGGGGTCAGGGATTTTTGTGCTCAGGAGGTGAAAATTTTTTTTTGACCCAAATGTGAAAACGGACCTCGGAATGGGATTCGGGGTTAAATTTCAGGCTTAAAAATGGTGTTTTGTCTAGTTTTTAAAAATTGAGCCGTTTTGGTGTCCAGGGAAGGAAATTCCTGATGCCGGGGTCAGGGATTTTTGTGCTCAGGAGGTGAAAATTTTTTTTTGACTCAAATGAAATAACGGACCTCGGAATGGGATTCGGGGTTAAATTTCATACTTAAAAATGGTGCTTTTTCTAGTTCTTAAAAATTGAGCCGTTTTTGTGTCTGGGGAAGGAAATTCCTGATGCCGGGTTCAGGGATTTTTGTGCTCAGGAGGTGAAAATTTTTTTTGACCCAAATGAAATAACGGACCTCGGAATGGGATTCGAGGTTAAATTTCATGCTTAAAAATGGTGCTTTTTCTAGTTCTTAAAAATTGAGCCGTTTTTGTGTCTGGGGAAGGAAATACCTGATGCCGGGATCAAGGATTTTTGTGCTCAGGAGGTGAATTTTTTTTTGACCCAAATGAAAAAAAGGACCTCGGAATGGGATTCGGGGTTAAATTTCAGGCTTAAAAATGGTGGTTTTTCTAGTTTTCAAAAATTGAGCCGTTTTGGTGTCCAGGTAAGGAAATTCCTGATGCCGGGGTCAGGGATTTTTGTGCTCAGGAGGTGAAAATTTTTTTTGGACCCAAATGTAAAAACGGACCTAGGAATGGGATTCGGGGTTAAATTTCATGCTTAAAAATGGTGCTTTTTCTAGTTCTTAAAAATTGAGCCGTTTTTGTGTCCGGGGAAGGAAATTCCTGATGCCGGGGTCAGGGATTTTTGTGCTCAGGAGGTGAAAATTTTTTTTGACCAAAATGTAAAAACGGACCTCGGAATGGGATTCGGGGTTAAATTTCATGCTTAAAAATGGTTCTTTTTCTAGTTTTCAAAAATTGATCCGTTTTGGTGTCCAGGGAAGGAAATTCCTGATGCCGGGGTCAGGGATTTTTGTGCTCAGGAGGTGAAAAAATTTTTTCACCCAAATGTAAAAACGGACCTCGGAATGGGATTCAGCGTTAAATTTCATGCTTAATAATGGTGCTTTTTCTAGTTCTTAAAAATTGAGCCATTTTTGTGTCCGGGGAAGGAAATTTGTGATGCCGGGGTCAGGGATTTTTGTGCTCAGGAGGTGAAAATTTTTTTTGACCCAAATGAAAAAATGGACCTCGGAATGAGATTCGGGGTTAAATTTCAGGCTTAAAAATGGTGGTTTTTCTAGTTTTTAAAAATTGAGCCGTTTTGGTGTCCAGGGAAGGAAATTTCTGATGCCGGGGTCAGGGATTTTTGTGCTCAGGAGGTGAAAAAATTTTTTTGACCCAAATGTAAAAACGGACCTCGGAATGGGATTCGGGGTTAAATTTCATGCTTAAAAATGGTTCTTTTTCTAGTTTTCAAAAATTGATCCGTTTTGGTGTCCAGGGAAGGAAATTCCTGATACCGGGGTCAGGGATTTTTGTGCTCAGGAGGTGAAAATTTTTTTTGACCCAAATGTGAAAACGGACCTCGGAATGGGATTCGGGGTTAAATTTCAGGCTTAAAAATGGTGGTTTCTCTATTTTTAAAAATTGAGCCATTTTGGTGTCCAGGGAAGGAAATTCCTGATGCCGGGGTCAGGGATTTTTGTGCTCAGGAGGTGAATTTTTTTTTGACCCAAATGAAAAAACGGACCTCGGAATGGGATTCGGGGTTAAATTTCAGGCTTAAAAATGGTGGTTTTTCTAGTTTTCAAAAATTGAGCCGTTTTGGTGTCTAGGTAAGGAAATTCCTGATGCCGGGGTCAGGGATTTTTGTGCTCAGGAGGTGAAATTTTTTTTGACCCAAATGAAAAAATGGACCTCGGAATGAGATTCGGGGTTAAATTTCAGGCTTAAAAATGGTGGTTTTTCTAGTTTTTAAAAATTGAGCCGTTTTGGTGTCCAGGGAAGGAAATTTCTGATGCCGGGGTCAGGGATTTTTGTGCTCAGGAGGTGAAAAAATTTTTTTGACCCAAATGTAAAAACGGAGGATTCGGGGTTTAAATTTCATGCTTAAAAATGGTTCTTTTTCTAGTTTTCAAAAATTGATCCGTTTTGGTGTCCAGGGAAGGAAATTCCTGATACCGGGGTCAGGGATTTTTGTGCTCAGGAGGTGAAAATTTTTTTTGACCCAAATGTGAAAACGGACCTCGGAATGGGATTCGGGGTTAAATTTCAGGCTTAAAAATGGTGGTTTCTCTATTTTTTAAAAATTGAGCCATTTTGGTGTCCAGGTAAGGAAATTCCTGATGCCGGGGTCAGGGATTTTTGTGCTCAGGAGGTGAATTTTTTTTTTGACCCAAATGAAAAAACGGACCTCGGAATGGGATTCGGGGTTAAATTTCAGGCTTAAAAATGGTGGTTTTTCTAGTTTTCAAAAATTGAGCCGTTTTGGTGTCCAGGTAAGGAAATTCCTGATGCCGGGGTCAGGGATTTTTGTGCTCAGGAGGTGAAAATTTTTTTTGGACCCAAATGTAAAAACGGACCTCGGAATGGGATTCGGGGTTAAATTTCATGCTTAAAAATGGTGCTTTTTCTAGTTCTTAAAAATTGAGCCGTTTTTGTGTCCGGGGAAGGAAATTCCTGATGCCGGGGTCAGGGATTTTTGTGCTCAGGAGGTGAAAATTTTTTTTGACCCAAATGTGAAAACGGACCTCGGAATGGGATTCGGGGTTAAATTTCAGGCTTAAAAATGGTGTTTTTTCTAGTTTTTAAAAATTGAGCCGTTTTGGTGTCTGGGGAAGGAAATTCCTGATGCCGGGGTCAGGGATTTTTGTGCTCAGGAGGTGAAAATTTTTTTTGACCCAAATGTGAAAACGGACCTCGGAATGGGATTCGGGGTTAAATTTCAGGCTTAAAAATGGTGTTTTTTCTAGTTCTTAAAAATTGAGCCGTTTTGGTGTCTGGGGAAGGAAATTCCTGATGCCGGGGTCAGGGATTTTTGTGCTCAGGAGGTGAAAATTTTTTTTTGACCCAAATGTGAAAACGGACCTCGGAATGGGATTCGGGGTTAAATTTCAGGCTTAAAAATGGTGTTTTTTCTAGTTCTTAAAAATTGAGCCGTTTTGGTGTCTGGGGAAGGAAATTCCTGATGCCGGGGTCAGGGATTTTTGTGCTCAGGAGGTGAAAATTTTTTTTTGACTCAAATGAAATAACGGACCTCGGAATGGGATTCGGGGTTAAATTTCATACTTAAAAATGGTGCTTTTTCTAGTTCTTAAAAATTGAGCCGTTTTTGTGTCTGGGGAAGGAAATTCCTGATGCCGGGTTCAGGGATTTTTGTGCTCAGGAGGTGAAAATTTTTTTTTGACCCAAATGAAATAACGGACCTCGGAATGGGATTCGAGGTTAAATTTCATGCTTAAAAATGGTGCTTTTTCTAGTTCTTAAAAATTGAGCCGTTTTTGTGTCCGGGGAAGGAAATACCTGATGCCGGGATCACGGATTTTTGTGCTCAGGAGGTGAATTTTTTTTTGACCCAAATGAAAAAAAGGACCTCGGAATGGGATTCGGGGTTAAATTTCAGGCTTAAAAATGGTGGTTTTTCTAGTTTTCAAAAATTGAGCCGTTTTGGTGTCCAGGTAAGGAAATTCCTGATGCCGGGGACAGGGATTTTTGTGCTCAGGAGGTGAAAATTTTTTTTGGACCCAAATGTAAAAACGGACCTCGGAATGGGATTCGGGGTTAAATTTCATGCTTAAAAATGGTGCTTTTTCTAGTTCTTAAAAATTGAGCCATTTTTGTGTCCGGGGAAGGAAATTTGTGATGCCGGGGTCAGGGATTTTTGTGCTCAGGAGGTGAAAATTTTTTTTGACCCAAATGAAAAAATGGACCTCGGAATGAGATTCGGGGTTAAATTTCAGGCTTACAAATGGTGGTTTTTCTAGTTTTTAAAAATTGAGCCGTTTTGGTGTCCAGGGAAGGAAATTTCTGATGCCGGGGTCAGGGATTTTTGTGCTCAGGAGGTGAAAAAATTTTTTTGACCCAAATGTAAAAACGGACCTCGGAATGGGATTCGGGGTTAAATTTCATGCTTAAAAATGGTTCTTTTTCTAGTTTTCAAAAATTGATCCGTTTTGGTGTCCAGGGAAGGAAATTCCTGATGCCGGGGTCAGGGATTTTTGTGCTCAGGAGGTGAAAATTTTTTTTTGACCCAAATGTGAAAACGGACCTCGGAATGGGATTCGGGGTTAAATTTCAGGCTTAAAAATGGTGGTTTCTCTATTTTTTAAAAATTGAGCCATTTTGGTGTCCAGGGAAGGAAATTCCTGATGCCGGGGTCAGGGATTTTTGTGCTCAGGAGGTGAATTTTTTTTTGACCCAAATGAAAAAATGGACCTCGGAATGAGATTCGGGGTTAAATTTCAGGCTTAAAAATGGTGTTTTTTCTAGTTTTTAAAAATTGAGCCGTTTTGGTGTCTGGGGAAGGAAATTCCTGATGCCGGGGTCAGGGATTTTTGTGCTCAGGAGGTGAAAATTTTTTTTTGACCCAAATGTGAAAACGGACCTCGGAATGGGATTCGGGGTTAAATTTCAGGCTTAAAAATGGTGTTTTTTCTAGTTCTTAAAAATTGAGCCGTTTTGGTGTCTGGGGAAGGAAATTCCTGATGCCGGGGTCAGGGATTTTTGTGCTCAGGAGGTGAAAATTTTTTTTTGACTCAAATGAAATAACGGACCTCGGAATGGGATTCGGGGTTAAATTTCATACTTAAAAATGGTGCTTTTTCTAGTTCTTAAAAATTGAGCCGTTTTTGTGTCTGGGGAAGGAAATTCCTGATGCCGGGTTCAGGGATTTTTGTGCTCAGGAGGTGAAAATTTTTTTTTGACCCAAATGAAATAACGGACCTCGGAATGGGATTCGAGGTTAAATTTCATGCTTAAAAATGGTGCTTTTTCTAGTTCTTAAAAATTGAGCCGTTTTTGTGTCCGGGGAAGGAAATACCTGATGCCGGGATCACGGATTTTTGTGCTCAGGAGGTGAATTTTTTTTTGACCCAAATGAAAAAAAGGACCTCGGAATGGGATTCGGGGTTAAATTTCAGGCTTAAAAATGGTGGTTTTTCTAGTTTTCAAAAATTGAGCCGTTTTGGTGTCCAGGTAAGGAAATTCCTGATGCCGGGGACAGGGATTTTTGTGCTCAGGAGGTGAAAATTTTTTTTGGACCCAAATGTAAAAACGGACCTCGGAATGGGATTCGGGGTTAAATTTCATGCTTAAAAATGGTGCTTTTTCTAGTTCTTAAAAATTGAGCCGTTTTTGTGTCCGGGGAAGGAAATTCCTGATGCCGGGGTCAGGGATTTTTGTGCTCAGGAGGTGAAAATTTTTTTTGACCAACATGTAAAAACGGACCTCGGAATGGGATTCGGGGTTAAATTTCATGCTTAAAAATAGTTCTTTTTCTAGTTTTCAAAAATTGATCCGTTTTGGTGTCCAGGGAAGGAAATTCCTGATGCCAGGGTCAGGGATTTTTGTGCTCAGGAGGTGAAAATTTTTTTTGACCCAAATGTGAAAACGGACCTCGGAATGGGATTCGGGGTTAAATTTCAGGCTTAAAAATGGTGGTTTCTCTATTTTTTAAAAATTGAGCCATTTTGGTGTCCAGGGAAGGAAATTCCTGATGCCGGGGTCAGGGATTTTTGTGCTCAGGAGGTGAAAATTTTTTTTTGACCCAAATGAAATAACAGACCTCGGAATGGGATTCGGGGTTAAATTTCATGCTTAAAAATGGTGCTTTTTCTAGTTCTTAAAAATTGAGCCGTTTTTGTGTCCGGGGAAGGAAATACCTGATGCCGGGGTCAGGGATTTTTGTGCTCAGGAGGTGAAAATTTTTTTTGGACCCAAATGTAAAAACGGACCTCGGAATGGGATTCGGGGTTAAATTTTATGCTTAAAAATGGTGCTTTTTCTAGTTCTTAAAAATTGAGCCGTTTTTGTGTCCGGGGAAGGAAATTCCTGATGCCGGGGTCAGGGATTTTTGTGCTCAGGAGGTGAAAATTTTTTTGACTCAAATGTAAAAACGGACCTTGGAATGGGATTCGGGGTTAAATTTCATGCTTAAAAATACTTCTTTTTCTAGTTTTCAAAAATTGATCCGTTTTGGTGTCCAGGGAAGGAAATTCCTGATGCCGGGGTCAGGGATTTTTGTGCTCAGGAGGTGAAAATTTTTTTTGACCCAAATGTGAAAACGGACCTCGGAATGGGATTCGGGGTTAAATTTCAGGCTTAAAAATGGTGGTTTCTCTATTTTTTAAAAATTGAGCCATTTTGGTGTCCAGGGAAGGAAATTCCTGATGCCGGGGTCAGGGATTTTTGTGCTCAGGAGGTGAAAATTTTTTTTTGACCCAAATGAAATAACAGACCTCGAATGGGATTCGGGGTTAAATTTCATGCTTAAAAAATGGTGCTTTTTCTAGTTCTTAAAAATTGAGCCGTTTTTGTGTCCGGGGAAGGAAATACCTGATGCCGGGGTCAGGGATTTTTGTGCTCAGGAGGTGAATTTTTTTTTGACCCAAATGAAAAAACGGACCTCGGAATGGGATTCGGGGTTAAATTTCAGGCTTAAAAATGGTGGTTTTTCTAGTTTTCAAAAATTGAGCCGTTTGGTGTCCAGGTAAGGAAATTCCTGATGCCGGGGTCAGGGATTTTTGTGCTCAGGAGGTGAAAATTTTTTTGGGACCCAAATGTAAAAACGGACCTCGGAATGGGATTCGGGGTTAAATTTCATGCTTAAAAATGGTGCTTTTACTAGTTCTTAAAAATTGAGCCGTTTTTGTGTCCGGGGAAGGAAATTCCTGATGCCGGGGTCAGGGATTTTTGTGCTCAGGAGGTGAAAATATTTTTTTGACCCAAATGTAAAAACGGACCTCGGAATGGGATTCGGGGTTAAATTTCATGCTTAAAAATAGTTCTTTTTCTAGTTTTCAAAAATTGATCCGTTTTGGTGTCCAGGGAAGGAAAGTCCTGATGCCGGGGTCAGGGATTTTTGTGCTCAGGAGGTGAAAATTTTTTTTGACCCAAATGTGAAAACGGACCTCGGAATGGGATTCGGGGTTAAATTTCAGGCTTAAAAATGGTGGTTTCTCTATTTTTTAAAAATTGAGCCATTTTGGTGTCTGGGGAAGGAAATTCCTGATGCCGGGGTCAGGGATTTTTGTGCTCAGGAGGTGAAAATTTTTTTTGACCAAAATGTAAAAACGGACCTCGGAATGGGATTCGGGGTTAAATTTCATGCTTAAAAATAGTTCTTTTTCTAGTTTTCAAAAATTGATCCGTTTTGGTGTCCAGGGAAGGAAATTCCTGATGCCAGGGTCAGGGATTTTTGTGCTCAGGAGGTGAAAATTTTTTTTGACCCAAATGTGAAAACGGACCTCGGAATGGGATTCGGGGTTAAATTTCAGGCTTAAAAATGGTGGTTTCTCTATTTTTTAAAAATTGAGCCATTTTGGTGTCCAGGGAAGGAAATTCCTGATGCCGGGGTCAGGGATTTTTGTGCTCAGGAGGTGAAAATTTTTTTTTGACCCAAATGAAATAACAGACCTCGGAATGGGATTCGGGGTTAAATTTCATGCTTAAAAATGGTGCTTTTTCTAGTTCTTAAAAATTGAGCCGTTTTTGTGTCCGGGGAAGGAAATACCTGATGCCGGGGTCAGGGATTTTTGTGCTCAGGAGGTGAAAAATTTTTTTGGACCCAAATGTAAAAACGGACCTCGGAATGGGATTCGGGGTTAAATTTTATGCTTAAAAATGGTGCTTTTTCTAGTTCTTAAAAATTGAGCCGTTTTTGTGTCCGGGGAAGGAAATTCCTGATGCCGGGGTCAGGGATTTTTGTGCTCAGGAGGTGAAAATTTTTTTTGACTCAAATGTAAAAACGGACCTTGGAATGGGATTCGGGGTTAAATTTCATGCTTAAAAATACTTCTTTTTCTAGTTTTCAAAAATTGATCCGTTTTGGTGTCCAGGGAAGGAAATTCCTGATGCCGGGGTCAGGGATTTTTGTGCTCAGGAGGTGAAAATTTTTTTTGACCCAAATGTGAAAACGGACCTCGGAATGGGATTCGGGGTTAAATTTCAGGCTTAAAAATGGTGGTTTCTCTATTTTTTAAAAATTGAGCCATTTTGGTGTCCAGGGAAGGAAATTCCTGATGCCGGGGTCAGGGATTTTTGTGCTCAGGAGGTGAAAATTTTTTTTTGACCCAAATGAAATAACAGACCTCGGAATGGGATTCGGGGTTAAATTTCATGCTTAAAAATGGTGCTTTTTCTAGTTCTTAAAAATTGAGCCGTTTTTGTGTCCGGGGAAGGAAATACCTGATGCCGGGGTCAGGGATTTTTGTGCTCAGGAGGTGAATTTTTTTTTGACCCAAATGAAAAAACGGACCTCGGAATGGGATTCGGGGTTAAATTTCAGGCTTAAAAATGGTGGTTTTTCTAGTTTTCAAAAATTGAGCCGTTTTGGTGTCCAGGTAAGGAAATTCCTGATGCCGGGGTCAGGGATTTTTGTGCTCAGGAGGTGAAAATTTTTTTGGGACCCAAATGTAAAAACGGACCTCGGAATGGGATTCGGGGTTAAATTTCATGCTTAAAAATGGTGCTTTTACTAGTTCTTAAAAATTGAGCCGTTTTTGTGTCCGGGGAAGGAAATTCCTGATGCCGGGGTCAGGGATTTTTGTGCTCAGGAGGTGAAAATATTTTTTTGACCCAAATGTAAAAACGGACCTCGGAATGGGATTCGGGGTTAAATTTCATGCTTAAAAATAGTTCTTTTTCTAGTTTTCAAAAATTGATCCGTTTTGGTGTCCAGGGAAGGAAAGTCCTGATGCCGGGGTCAGGGATTTTTGTGCTCAGGAGGTGAAAATTTTTTTTGACCCAAATGTGAAAACGGACCTCGGAATGGGATTCGGGGTTAAATTTCAGGCTTAAAAATGGTGGTTTCTCTATTTTTTAAAAATTGAGCCATTTTGGTGTCTGGGGAAGGAAATTCCTGATGCCGGGGTCAGGGATTTTTGTGCTCAGGAGGTGAAAATTTTTTTTGACCCAAATGTGAAAACGGACCTCGGAATGGGATTCGGGGTTAAATTTCATGCTTAAAAATGGTGTTTTTTCTAGTTTTTAAAAATTGAGCCGTTTTGGTGTCTGGGGAAGGAAATTCCTGATGCCGGGGTCAGGGATTTTTGTGCTCAGGAGGTGAAAATTTTTTTTTGACCCAAATGTGAAAACGGACCTCGGAATGGGATTCGGGGTTAAATTTCAGGCTTAAAAATGGTGTTTTTTCTAGTTCTTAAAAATTGAGCCGTTTTGGTGTCTGGGGAAGGAAATTCCTGATGCCGGGGTCAGGGATTTTTGTGCTCAGGAGGTGAAAATTTTTTTTTGACTCAAATGAAATAACGGACCTCGGAATGGGATTCGGGGTTAAATTTCATACTTAAAAATGGTGCTTTTTCTAGTTCTTAAAAATTGAGCCGTTTTTGTGTCTGGGGAAGGAAATTCCTGATGCCGGGTTCAGGGATTTTTGTGCTCAGGAGGTGAAAATTTTTTTTTGACCCAAATGAAATAACGGACCTCGGAATGGGATTCGAGGTTAAATTTCATGCTTAAAAATGGTGCTTTTTCTAGTTCTTAAAAATTGAGCCGTTTTTGTGTCCGGGGAAGGAAATACCTGATGCCGGGATCAAGGATTTTTGTGCTCAGGAGGTGAATTTTTTTTTGACCCAAATGAAAAAAAGGACCTCGGAATGGGATTCGGGGTTAAATTTCAGGCTTAAAAATGGTGGTTTTTCTAGTTTTCAAAAATTGAGCCGTTTTGGTGTCCAGGTAAGGAAATTCCTGATGCCGTGGTCAGGGATTTTTGTGCTCAGGAGGTGAAAATTTTTTTTGGACCCAAATGTAAAAGCGGACCTCGGAATGGGATTCGGGGTTAAATTTCATGCTTAAAAATGGTGCTTTTTCTTGTTTTCAAAAATTGATCCGTTTTGGTGTCCAGGGAAGGAAATTCCTGATGCCGGGGTCAGGGATTTTTGTGCTCAGGAGGTGAAAATTTTTTTTGACCAAAATGTAAAAACGGACCTCGGAATGGGATTCGGGGTTAAATTTCATGCTTAAAAATAGTTCTTTTTCTTGTTTTCAAAAATTGATCCGTTTTGGTGTCCAGGGAAGGAAATTCCTGATGCCGGGGTCAGGGATTTTTGTGCTCAGGAGGTGAAAATTTTTTTTGACCCAAATGTGAAAACGGACCTCGGAATGGGATTCGGGGTTAAATTTCAGGCTTAAAAATGGTGGTTTCTCTATTTTTTAAAAATTGAGCCATTTTGGTGTCCAGGGAAGGAAATTCCTGATGCCGGGGTCAGGGATTTTTGTGCTCAGGAGGTGAAAATTTTTTTTTGACCCAAATGAAATAACAGACCTCGGAATGGGATTCGGGGTTAAATTTCATGCTTCAAAATGGTGCTTTTTCTAGTTCTTAAAAATTGAGCCGTTTTTGTGTCCGGGGAAGGAAATACCTGATGCCGGGGTCAGGGATTTTTGTGCTCAGGAGGTGAAAATTTTTTTTGGACCCAAATGAAAAAAAGGACCTCGGAATGGGATTCGGGGTTAAATTTCAGGCTTAAAAATGGTGGTTTTTCTAGTTTTCAAAAATTGAGCCGTTTTGGTGTCCAGGTAAGGAAATTCCTGATGCCGTGGTCAGGGATTTTTGTGCTCAGGAGGTGAAAATTTTTTTTGGACCCAAATGTAAAAACGGACCTCAGAATGGGATTCGGGGTTAAATTTCATGCTTAAAAATGGTGCTTTTTCTAGTTCTTAAAAATTGAGCCGTTTTTGTGTCCGGGGAAGGAAATTCCTGATGCCGGGGTCAGGGATTTTTGTGCTCAGGAGGTGAAAATTTTTTTTGACCAAAATGTAAAAACGGACCTCGGAATGGGATTCGGGGTTAAATTTCATGCTTAAAAATAGTTCTTTTTCTTGTTTTCAAAAATTGATCCGTTTTGGTGTCCAGGGAAGGAAATTCCTGATGCCGGGGTCAGGGATTTTTGTGCTCAGGAGGTGAAAATTTTTTTTGACCCAAATGTGAAAACGGACCTCGGAATGGGATTCGGGGTTAAATTTCAGGCTTAAAAATGGTGGTTTCTCTATTTTTTAAAAATTGAGCCATTTTGGTGTCCAGGGAAGGAAATTCCTGATGCCGGGGTCAGGGATTTTTGTGCTCAGGAGGTGAAAATTTTTTTTTGACCCAAATGAAATAACAGACCTCGGAATGGGATTCGGGGTTAAATTTCATGCTTCAAAATGGTGCTTTTTCTAGTTCTTAAAAATTGAGCCGTTTTTGTGTCCGGGGAAGGAAATACCTGATGCCGGGGTCAGGGATTTTTGTGCTCAGGAGGTGAAAATTTTTTTTGGACCCAAATGTAAAAACGGACCTCGGAATGGGATTCGGGGTTAAATTTCATGCTTAAAAATGGTGCTTTTTCTAGTTCTTAAAAATTGAGCCGTTTTTGTGTCCGGGGAAGGAAATTCCTGATGCCGGGGTCAGGGATTTTTGTGCTCAGGAGGTGAAAATTTTTTTTGACCCAAATGTAAAAACGGACCTTGGAATGGGATTCGGGGTTAAATTTCATGCTTAAAAATACTTCTTTTTCTAGTTTTCAAAAATTGATCCGTTTTGGTGTCCAGGGAAGGAAATTCCTGATGCCGGGGTCAGGGATTTTTGTGCTCAGGAGGTGAAAATTTTTTTTGACCCAAATGTGAAAACGGACCTCGGAATGGGATTCGGGGTTAAATTTCAGGCTTAAAAATGGTGGTTTCTCTATTTTTTAAAAATTGAGCCATTTTGGTGTCCAGGGAAGGAAATTCCTGATGCCAGGGTCAGGGATTTTTGTGCTCAGGAGGTGAAAATTTTTTTTCACCCAAATGTAAAAACGGACCTCAGAATGGGATTCGGGGTTAAATTTCATGCTTAAAAATGGTGCTTTTTCTAGTTCTTAAAAATTGAGCCGTTTTTGTGTCCGGGGAAGGAAATTCCTGATGCCGGGGTCAGGGATTTTTGTGCTCAGGAGGTGAAAATTTTTTTTGGACCCAAATGTAAAAACGGACCTCGGAATGGGATTCGGGGTTAAATTTCATGCTTAAAAATGGTGCTTTTTCTAGTTCTTAAAAATTGAGCCGTTTTTGTGTCCGGGGAAGGAAATACCTGATGCCGGGATCAAGGATTTTTGTGCTCAGGAGGTGAATTTTTTTTTGACCCAAATGAAAAAAAGGACCTCGGAATGGGATTCGGGGTTAAATTTCAGGCTTAAAAATGGTGGTTTTTCTAGTTTTCAAAAATTGAGCCGTTTTGGTGTCCAGGTAAGGAAATTCCTGATGCCGTGGTCAGGGATTTTTGTGCTCAGGAGGTGAAAATTTTTTTTGGACCCAAATGTAAAAACGGACCTCAGAATGGGATTCGGGGTTAAATTTCATGCTTAAAAATGGTGCTTTTTCTAGTTCTTAAAAATTGAGCCGTTTTTGTGTCCGGGGAAGGAAATTCCTGATGCCGGGGTCAGGGATTTTTGTGCTCAGGAGGTGAAAATTTTTTTTGACCAAAATGTAAAAACGGACCTCGGAATGGGATTCGGGGTTAAATTTCATGCTTAAAAATAGTTCTTTTTCTTGTTTTCAAAAATTGATCCGTTTTGGTGTCCAGGGAAGGAAATTCCTGATGCCGGGGTCAGGGATTTTTGTGCTCAGGAGGTGAAAATTTTTTTTGACCCAAATGTGAAAACGGACCTCGGAATGGGATTCGGGGTTAAATTTCAGGCGCTTAAAAATGGTGCTTTTTCTAGTTCTTAAAAATTGAGCCGTTTTTGTGTCCGGGGAAGGAAATTCCTGATGCCGGGGTCAGGGATTTTTGTGCTCAGGAGGTGAAAATTTTTTTTGACCCAAATGTAAAAACGGACCTTGGAATGGGATTCGGGGTTAAATTTCATGCTTAAAAATACTTCTTTTTCTAGTTTTCAAAAATTGATCCGTTTTGGTGTCCAGGGAAGGAAATTCCTGATGCCGGGGTCAGGGATTTTTGTGCTCAGGAGGTGAAAATTTTTTTTGACCCAAATGTGAAAACGGACCTTGGAATGGGATTCGGGGTTAAATTTCAGGCTTAAAAATGGTGGTTTCTCTATTTTTTAAAAATTGAGCCATTTTGGTGTCCAGGGAAGGAAATTCCTGATGCCGGGGTCAGGGATTTTTGTGCTCAGGAGGTGAAAATTTTTTTTCACCCAAATGTAAAAACGGACCTCAGAATGGGATTCGGGGTTAAATTTCATGCTTAAAAATGGTGCTTTTTCTAGTTCTTAAAAATTGAGCCGTTTTTGTGTCCGGGGAAGGAAATTCCTGATGCCGGGGTCAGGGATTTTTGTGCTCAGGAGGTGAAAATTTTTTTTGACCCAAATGTGAAAACGGACCTCGGAATGGGATTCGGGGTTAAATTTCAGGCTTAAAAATGGTGTTTTTTCTAGTTTTTAAAAATTGAGCCGTTTTGGTGTCTGGGGAAGGAAATTCCTGATGCCGGGGTCAGGGATTTTTGTGCTCAGGAGGTGAAAATTTTTTTTTGACCCAAATGTGAAAACGGACCTCGGAATGGGATTCGGGGTTAAATTTCAGGCTTAAAAATGGTGTTTTTTCTAGTTCTTAAAAATTGAGCCGTTTTGGTGTCTGGGGAAGGAAATTCCTGATGCCGGGGTCAGGGATTTTTGTGCTCAGGAGGTGAAAAAATTTTTTCACCCAAATGAAAAAACGGACCTCGGAATGAGATTCGGGGTTAAATTTCAGGCTTAAAAATGGTGGTTTCTCTACTTTTTAAAAATTGAGCCGTTTTGGTGTCTGGGGAAGGAAATTCCTGATGCCGGGGTCAGGGATTTTTGTGCTCAGGAGGTGAAAATTTTTTTTGACCCAAATGTGAAAACGGACCTCGGAATGGGATTCGGGGTTAAATTTCAGGCTTAAAAATGGTGTTTTTTCTAGTTTTTAAAAATTGAGCCGTTTTGGTGTCTGGGGAAGGAAATTCCTGATGCCGGGGTCAGGGATTTTTGTGCTCAGGAGGTGAAAATTTTTTTTGACTCAAATGAAATAACGGACCTCGGAATGGGATTCGGGGTTAAATTTCATACTTAAAAATGGTGCTTTTTCTAGTTCTTAAAAATTGAGCCGTTTTTGTGTCCGGGGAAGGAAATGCCTGATGCCGGGGTCAGGGATTTTTGTGCTCAGGAGGTGAATTTTTTTTTGAACCAAATGAAAAAACGGACCTCGGAATGAGATTCGGGGTTAAATTTCAGGCTTCAAAATGGTGGTTTCTCTATTTTTTAAAAATTGAGCCGTTTTGGTGTCTGGGGAAGGAAATTCCTGATGCCGGGGTCAGGGATTTTTGTGCTCAGGAGGTGAAAATTTTTTTTGACCCAAATGTGAAAACGGACCTTGGAATGGGATTCGGGGTTAAATTTCAGGCTTAAAAATGGTGTTTTCTCTATTTTTTAAAAATTGAGCCGTTTTGGTGTCTGGGGAAGGAAATTCCTGATGCCGGGGTCAGGGATTTTTGTGCTCAGGAGGTGAAAATTTTTTTTTGACCCAAATGAAATAACGGACCTCGGAATGGGATTCGGGGTTAAATTTCATGCTTAAAAATGGTGCTTTTTCTAGTTCTTAAAAATTGAGCCGTTTTTGTGTCCGGGGAAGGAAATACCTGATGCCGGGGTCAGGGATTTTTGTGCTCAGGAAGTGAATTTTTTTTTGACCCAAATGAAAAAACGGACCTCGGAATGGGATTCGGGGTTAAATTTCAGGCTTAAAAATAGTTCTTTTTCTAGTTTTCAAAAATTGATCCGTTTTGGTGTCCAGGGAAGGAAATTCCTGATGCCGGGGTCAGGGATTTTTGTGCTCAGGAGGTGAAAATTTTTTTTGACCCAAATGTGAAAACGGACCTCGGAATGGGATTCGGGGTTAAATTTCAGGCTTAAAAATGGTGGTTTCTCTATTTTTTAAAAATTGAGCCATTTTGGTGTCCAGGGAAGGAAATTCCTGATGCCGGGGTCAGGGATTTTTGTGCTCAGGAGGTGAAAAATTTTTTTCACCCAAATGTAAAAACGGACCTCGGAATGGGATTCGGCGTTAAATTTCATGCTTAAAAATGGTGCTTTTTCTAGTTCTTAAAAATTGAGCCGTTTTTGTGTCCGGGGAAGGAAATTCCTGATGCCGGGGTCAGGGATTTTTGTGCTCAGGAGGTGAAAATTTTTTTTGACCCAAATGAAATAACAGACCTCGGAATGGGATTCGGGGTTAAATTTCATGCTTCAAAATGGTGCTTTTTCTAGTTCTTAAAAATTGAGCCGTTTTTGTGTCCGGGGAAGGAAATACCTGATGCCGGGGTCAGGGATTTTTGTGCTCAGGAGGTGAAAATTTTTTTTGGACCCAAATGAAAAAAAGGACCTCGGAATGGGATTCGGGGTTAAATTTCAGGCTTAAAAATGGTGGTTTTTCTAGTTTTCAAAAATTGAGCCGTTTTGGTGTCCAGGTAAGGAAATTCCTGATGCCGTGGTCAGGGATTTTTGTGCTCAGGAGGTGAAAATTTTTTTTGGACCCAAATGTAAAAACGGACCTCAGAATGGGATTCGGGGTTAAATTTCATGCTTAAAAATGGTGCTTTTTCTAGTTCTTAAAAATTGAGCCGTTTTTGTGTCCGGGGAAGGAAATTCCTGATGCCGGGGTCAGGGATTTTTGTGCTCAGGAGGTGAAAATTTTTTTTGACCAAAATGTAAAAACGGACCTCGGAATGGGATTCGGGGTTAAATTTCATGCTTAAAAATAGTTCTTTTTCTTGTTTTCAAAAATTGATCCGTTTTGGTGTCCAGGGAAGGAAATTCCTGATGCCGGGGTCAGGGATTTTTGTGCTCAGGAGGTGAAAATTTTTTTTGACCCAAATGTGAAAACGGACCTCGGAATGGGATTCGGGGTTAAATTTCAGGCTTAAAAATGGTGGTTTCTCTATTTTTTAAAAATTGAGCCATTTTGGTGTCCAGGGAAGGAAATTCCTGATGCCGGGGTCAGGGATTTTTGTGCTCAGGAGGTGAAAATTTTTTTTTGACCCAAATGAAATAACAGACCTCGGAATGGGATTCGGGGTTAAATTTCATGCTTCAAAATGGTGCTTTTTCTAGTTCTTAAAAATTGAGCCGTTTTTGTGTCCGGGGAAGGAAATACCTGATGCCGGGGTCAGGGATTTTTGTGCTCAGGAGGTGAAAATTTTTTTTGGACCCAAATGTAAAAACGGACCTCGGAATGGGATTCGGGGTTAAATTTCATGCTTAAAAATGGTGCTTTTTCTAGTTCTTAAAAATTGAGCCGTTTTTGTGTCCGGGGAAGGAAATTCCTGATGCCGGGGTCAGGGATTTTTGTGCTCAGGAGGTGAAAATTTTTTTTGACCCAAATGTAAAAACGGACCTTGGAATGGGATTCGGGGTTAAATTTCATGCTTAAAAATACTTCTTTTTCTAGTTTTCAAAAATTGATCCGTTTTGGTGTCCAGGGAAGGAAATTCCTGATGCCGGGGTCAGGGATTTTTGTGCTCAGGAGGTGAAAATTTTTTTTGACCCAAATGTGAAAACGGACCTCGGAATGGGATTCGGGGTTAAATTTCAGGCTTAAAAATGGTGGTTTCTCTATTTTTTAAAAATTGAGCCATTTTGGTGTCCAGGGAAGGAAATTCCTGATGCCAGGGTCAGGGATTTTTGTGCTCAGGAGGTGAAAATTTTTTTTCACCCAAATGTAAAAACGGACCTCAGAATGGGATTCGGGGTTAAATTTCATGCTTAAAAATGGTGCTTTTTCTAGTTCTTAAAAATTGAGCCGTTTTTGTGTCCGGGGAAGGAAATTCCTGATGCCGGGGTCAGGGATTTTTGTGCTCAGGAGGTGAAAATTTTTTTTGGACCCAAATGTAAAAACGGACCTCGGAATGGGATTCGGGGTTAAATTTCATGCTTAAAAATGGTGCTTTTTCTAGTTCTTAAAAATTGAGCCGTTTTTGTGTCCGGGGAAGGAAATACCTGATGCCGGGATCAAGGATTTTTGTGCTCAGGAGGTGAATTTTTTTTTGACCCAAATGAAAAAAAGGACCTCGGAATGGGATTCGGGGTTAAATTTCAGGCTTAAAAATGGTGGTTTTTCTAGTTTTCAAAAATTGAGCCGTTTTGGTGTCCAGGTAAGGAAATTCCTGATGCCGTGGTCAGGGATTTTTGTGCTCAGGAGGTGAAAATTTTTTTTGGACCCAAATGTAAAAACGGACCTCGGAATGGGATTCGGGGTTAAATTTCATGCTTAAAAATGGTGCTTTTTCTAGTTCTTAAAAATTGAGCCGTTTTTGTGTCCGGGGAAGGAAATTCCTGATGCCGGGGTCAGGGATTTTTGTGCTCAGGAGGTGAAAATTTTTTTTGACCAAAATGTAAAAACGGACCTCGGAATGGGATTCGGGGTTAAATTTCATGCTTAAAAATAGTTCTTTTTCTTGTTTTCAAAAATTGATCCGTTTTGGTGTCCAGGGAAGGAAATTCCTGATGCCGGGGTCAGGGATTTTTGTGCTCAGGAGGTGAAAATTTTTTTTGACCCAAATGTGAAAACGGACCTCGGAATGGGATTCGGGGTTAAATTTCAGGCTTAAAAATGGTGGTTTCTCTATTTTTTAAAAATTGAGCCATTTTGGTGTCCAGGGAAGGAAATTCCTGATGCCGGGGTCAGGGATTTTTGTGCTCAGGAGGTGAAAATTTTTTTTTGACCCAAATGAAATAACAGACCTCGGAATGGGATTCGGGGTTAAATTTCATGCTTCAAAATGGTGCTTTTTCTAGTTCTTAAAAATTGAGCCGTTTTTGTGTCCGGGGAAGGAAATACCTGATGCCGGGGTCAGGGATTTTTGTGCTCAGGAGGTGAAAATTTTTTTTGGACCCAAATGTAAAAACGGACCTCGGAATGGGATTCGGGGTTAAATTTCATGCTTAAAAATGGTGCTTTTTCTAGTTCTTAAAAATTGAGCCGTTTTTGTGTCCGGGGAAGGAAATTCCTGATGCCGGGGTCAGGGATTTTTGTGCTCAGGAGGTGAAAATTTTTTTTGACCCAAATGTAAAAACGGACCTTGGAATGGGATTCGGGGTTAAATTTCATGCTTAAAAATACTTCTTTTTCTAGTTTTCAAAAATTGATCCGTTTTGGTGTCCAGGGAAGGAAATTCCTGATGCCGGGGTCAGGGATTTTTGTGCTCAGGAGGTGAAAATTTTTTTTGACCCAAATGTGAAAACGGACCTTGGAATGGGATTCGGGGTTAAATTTCAGGCTTAAAAATGGTGGTTTCTCTATTTTTTAAAAATTGAGCCATTTTGGTGTCCAGGGAAGGAAATTCCTGATGCCGGGGTCAGGGATTTTTGTGCTCAGGAGGTGAAAATTTTTTTTCACCCAAATGTAAAAACGGACCTCAGAATGGGATTCGGGGTTAAATTTCATGCTTAAAAATGGTGCTTTTTCTAGTTCTTAAAAATTGAGCCGTTTTTGTGTCCGGGGAAGGAAATTCCTGATGCCGGGGTCAGGGATTTTTGTGCTCAGGAGGTGAAAATTTTTTTTGACCCAAATGTGAAAACGGACCTCGGAATGGGATTCGGGGTTAAATTTCAGGCTTAAAAATGGTGTTTTTTCTAGTTTTTAAAAATTGAGCCGTTTTGGTGTCTGGGGAAGGAAATTCCTGATGCCGGGGTCAGGGATTTTTGTGCTCAGGAGGTGAAAATTTTTTTTTGACCCAAATGTGAAAACGGACCTCGGAATGGGATTCGGGGTTAAATTTCAGGCTTAAAAATGGTGTTTTTTCTAGTTCTTAAAAATTGAGCCGTTTTGGTGTCTGGGGAAGGAAATTCCTGATGCCGGGGTCAGGGATTTTTGTGCTCAGGAGGTGAAAAAATTTTTTCACCCAAATGAAAAAACGGACCTCGGAATGAGATTCGGGGTTAAATTTCAGGCTTAAAAATGGTGGTTTCTCTACTTTTTAAAAATTGAGCCGTTTTGGTGTCTGGGGAAGGAAATTCCTGATGCCGGGGTCAGGGATTTTTGTGCTCAGGAGGTGAAAATTTTTTTTGACCCAAATGTGAAAACGGACCTCGGAATGGGATTCGGGGTTAAATTTCAGGCTTAAAAATGGTGTTTTTTCTAGTTTTTAAAAATTGAGCCGTTTTGGTGTCTGGGGAAGGAAATTCCTGATGCCGGGGTCAGGGATTTTTGTGCTCAGGAGGTGAAAATTTTTTTTGACTCAAATGAAATAACGGACCTCGGAATGGGATTCGGGGTTAAATTTCATACTTAAAAATGGTGCTTTTTCTAGTTCTTAAAAATTGAGCCGTTTTTGTGTCCGGGGAAGGAAATGCCTGATGCCGGGGTCAGGGATTTTTGTGCTCAGGAGGTGAATTTTTTTTTGAACCAAATGAAAAAACGGACCTCGGAATGAGATTCGGGGTTAAATTTCAGGCTTCAAAATGGTGGTTTCTCTATTTTTTAAAAATTGAGCCGTTTTGGTGTCTGGGGAAGGAAATTCCTGATGCCGGGGTCAGGGATTTTTGTGCTCAGGAGGTGAAAATTTTTTTTGACCCAAATGTGAAAACGGACCTTGGAATGGGATTCGGGGTTAAATTTCATGCTTCAAAATGGTGTTTTCTCTATTTTTTAAAAATTGAGCCGTTTTGGTGTCTGGGGAAGGAAATTCCTGATGCCGGGGTCAGGGATTTTTGTGCTCAGGAGGTGAAAATTTTTTTTTGACCCAAATGAAATAACGGACCTCGGAATGGGATTCGGGGTTAAATTTCATGCTTAAAAATGGTGCTTTTTCTAGTTCTTAAAAATTGAGCCGTTTTTGTGTCCGGGGAAGGAAATACCTGATGCCGGGGTCAGGGATTTTTGTGCTCAGGAAGTGAATTTTTTTTTGACCCAAATGAAAAAACGGACCTCGGAATGGGATTCGGGGTTAAATTTCAGGCTTAAAAATAGTTCTTTTTCTAGTTTTCAAAAATTGATCCGTTTTGGTGTCCAGGGAAGGAAATTCCTGATGCCGGGGTCAGGGATTTTTGTGCTCAGGAGGTGAAAATTTTTTTTGACCCAAATGTGAAAACGGACCTCGGAATGGGATTCGGGGTTAAATTTCAGGCTTAAAAATGGTGGTTTCTCTATTTTTTAAAAATTGAGCCATTTTGGTGTCCAGGGAAGGAAATTCCTGATGCCGGGGTCAGGGATTTTTGTGCTCAGGAGGTGAAAAATTTTTTTCACCCAAATGTAAAAACGGACCTCGGAATGGGATTCGGCGTTAAATTTCATGCTTAAAAATGGTGCTTTTTCTAGTTCTTAAAAATTGAGCCGTTTTTGTGTCCGGGGAAGGAAATTCCTGATGCCGGGGTCAGGGATTTTTGTGCTCAGGAGGTGAAAATTTTTTTTGACCCAAATGTGAAAACGGACCTCGGAATAGGATTCGGGGTTAAATTTCAGGCTTAAAAATGGTGTTTTTTCTAGTTCTTAAAAATTGAGCCGTTTTGGTGTCTGGGGAAGGAAATTCCTTATGCCGGGGTCAGGGATTTTTGTGCTCAGGAGGTGAAAATTTTTTTTTGACCCAAATGAAATAACGGACCTCGGAATGGGATTCGAGGTTAAATTTCATGCTTAAAAATGGTGCTTTTTCTAGTTCTAAAAAATTGAGCCGTTTTTGTGTCTGGGGAAGGAAATACCTGATGCCGGGATCACGGATTTTTGTGCTCAGGAGGTGAATTTTTTTTTGACCCAAATGAAAAAAAGGACCTCGGAATGGGATTCGGGGTTAAATTTCAGGCTTAAAAATGGTGGTTTTTCTAGTTTTCAAAAATTGAGCCATTTTGGTGTCCAGGGAAGGAAATTCCTGATGCCGGGGTCAGGGATTTTTGTGCTCAGGAGGTGAAAAAATTTTTTTGACCCAAATGTAAAAACGGATCTCTGAATGGGATTCGGGGTTAAATTTCAGGCTTAAAAATGGTGCTTTTTCTAGTTTTTAAAAATTGAGCCTTTTTGGTGTCTGGGGAAGGATATTCCTGATGCCGGATTCAGGGATTTTTCTGCTCAGGAGGTGAAATTTTTTTTTGACCCAAATGTGAAAACGGACCTCTGAATGGGATTCGGGGTTAAATTTCAGGCTTAAAAATTGTGCTTTTTCTATTTTTAAAAATTGAGTCGTTTTGGTGTCCGGGGAAGGAAATGCCTGATGCCGGGGTCAGGGATTTTTGTGCTCAGGAGGTGAAAATTTTTTTTGACCCAAATGTGAAAACGGACCTCGGAATGGGATTCGGGGTTAAATTTCAGGCTTAAAAATGGTGTTTTTTCTAGTTTTTAAATATTGAGCCGTTTTGGTGTCTGGGGAAGGAAATTCCTGATGCCGGGGTCAGGGATTTTTGTGCTCAGGAGGTGAAAATTTTTTTTTGACTCAAATGAAATAACGGATCTCGGAATGGGATTCGGGGTTAAATTTCATACTTAAAAATGGTGCTTTTTCTAGTTCTTAAAAATTGAGCCGTTTTTGTGTCCGGGGAAGGAAATGCCTGATGCCGGGGTCAGGGATTTTTGTGCTCAGGAGGTGAATTTTTTTTTGAACCAAATGAAAAAAAGGACCTCGGAATGGGATTCGGGGTTAAATTTCAGGCTTAAAAATGGTGGTTTTTCTAGTTTTCAAAAATTGAGCCGTTTTGGTGTCCAGGGAAGGAAATTCCTGATGCCGGGGTCAGGGATTTTTGTGCTCAGGAGGTGAAAAAATTTTTTCACCCAAATGTAAAAACGGACCTCGGAATGGGATTCGGCGTTAAATTTCATGCTTAAAAATAGTTCTTTTTCTAGTTTTCAAAAATTGATCCGTTTTGGTGTCCAGGGAAGGAAATTCCTGATGCCGGGGTCAGGGATTTTTGTGCTCAGGAGGTGAAAATTTTTTTTGACCCAAATGTGAAAACGGACCTCGGAATGGGATTCGGGGTTAAATTTCAGGCTTAAAAATGGTGTTTTTTCTAGTTTTTAAAAATTGAGCCGTTTTGGTGTCTGGGGAAGGAAATTCCTGATGCCGGGGTCAGGGATTTTTGTGCTCAGGAGGTGAAAATTTTTTTTTGACTCAAATGAAATAATGGACCTCGGAATGGGATTCGGGGTTAAATTTCATACTTAAAAATGGTGCTTTTTCTAGTTCTTAAAAATTGAGCCGTTTTTGTGTCCAGGGAAGGAAATGCCTGATGCCGGGGTCAGGGATTTTTGTGCTCAGGAGGTGAATTTTTTTTTGAACCAAATGAAAAAACGGACCTCGGAATGAGATTCGGGGTTAAATTTCAGGCTTAAAAATGGTGCTTTTTCTAGTTCTTAAAAATTGAGCCGTTTTTGTGTCTGGGGAAGGAAATTCCTGATGCCGGGTTCAGGGATTTTTGTGCTCAGGAGGTGAAAATTTTTTTTTGACCCAAATGAAATAACGGACCTCGGAATGGGATTCGAGGTTAAATTTCATGCTTAAAAATGGTGCTTTTTCTAGTTCTTAAAAATTGAGCCGTTTTTGTGTCCGGGGAAGGAAATACCTGATGCCGGGATCACGGATTTTTGTGCTCAGGAGGTGAATTTTTTTTGAACCAAATGAAAAAAAGGACCTCGGAATGGGATTCGGGGTTAAATTTCAGGCTTAAAAATGGTGGTTTTTCTAGTTTTCAAAAATTGAGCCGTTTTGGTGTCCAGGTAAGGAAATTCCTGATGCCGGGGTCAGGGATTTTTGTGCTCAGGAGGTGAAAATTTTTTTTGACCAAAATGTAAAAACGGACCTCGGAATGGGATTCGGGGTTAAATTTCATGCTTAAAAATGGTGCTTTTTCTAGTTCTTAAAAATTGAGCCGTTTTTGTGTCCGGGGAAGGAAATTCCTGATGCCGGGGTCAGGGATTTTTGTGCTCAGGAGGTGAAAATTTTTTTTGACCAAAATGTAAAAACGGACCTCGGAATGGGATTCGGGGTTAAATTTCATGCTTAAAAATAGTTCTTTTTCTTGTTTTCAAAAATTGATCCGTTTTGGTGTCCAGGGAAGGAAATTCCTGATGCCGGGGTCAGGGATTTTTGTGCTCAGGAGGTGAAAATTTTTTTTGACCCAAATGTGAAAACGGACCTCGGAATGGGATTCGGGGTTAAATTTCAGGCTTAAAAATGGTGGTTTCTCTATTTTTTAAAAATTGAGCCATTTTGGTGTCCAGGGAAGGAAATTCCTGATGCCGGGGTCAGGGATTTTTGTGCTCAGGAGGTGAAAATTTTTTTTTGACCCAAATGAAATAACAGACCTCGGAATGGGATTCGGGGTTAAATTTCATGCTTCAAAATGGTGCTTTTTCTAGTTCTTAAAAATTGAGCCGTTTTTGTGTCCGGGGAAGGAAATACCTGATGCCGGGGTCAGGGATTTTTGTGCTCAGGAGGTGAAAATTTTTTTTGGACCCAAATGTAAAAACGGACCTCGGAATGGGATTCGGGGTTAAATTTCATGCTTAAAAATGGTGCTTTTTCTAGTTCTTAAAAATTGAGCCGTTTTTGTGTCCGGGGAAGGAAATTCCTGATGCCGGGGTCAGGGATTTTTGTGCTCAGGAGGTGAAAATTTTTTTTGACCCAAATGTAAAAACGGACCTTGGAATGGGATTCGGGGTTAAATTTCATGCTTAAAAATACTTCTTTTTCTAGTTTTCAAAAATTGATCCGTTTTGGTGTCCAGGGAAGGAAATTCCTGATGCCGGGGTCAGGGATTTTTGTGCTCAGGAGGTGAAAATTTTTTTTGACCCAAATGTGAAAACGGACCTCGGAATGGGATTCGGGGTTAAATTTCAGGCTTAAAAATGGTGGTTTCTCTATTTTTTAAAAATTGAGCCATTTTGGTGTCCAGGGAAGGAAATTCCTGATGCCAGGGTCAGGGATTTTTGTGCTCAGGAGGTGAAAATTTTTTTTCACCCAAATGTAAAAACGGACCTCAGAATGGGATTCGGGGTTAAATTTCATGCTTAAAAATGGTGCTTTTTCTAGTTCTTAAAAATTGAGCCGTTTTTGTGTCCGGGGAAGGAAATACCTGATGCCGGGATCAAGGATTTTTGTGCTCAGGAGGTGAATTTTTTTTTGACCCAAATGAAAAAAAGGACCTCGGAATGGGATTCGGGGTTAAATTTCAGGCTTAAAAATGGTGGTTTTTCTAGTTTTCAAAAATTGAGCCGTTTTGGTGTCCAGGTAAGGAAATTCCTGATGCCGTGGTCAGGGATTTTTGTGCTCAGGAGGTGAAAATTTTTTTTGGACCCAAATGTAAAAACGGACCTCGGAATGGGATTCGGGGTTAAATTTCATGCTTAAAAATGGTGCTTTTTCTAGTTCTTAAAAATTGAGCCGTTTTTGTGTCCGGGGAAGGAAATTCCTGATGCCGGGGTCAGGGATTTTTGTGCTCAGGAGGTGAAAATTTTTTTTGACCAAAATGTAAAAACGGACCTCGGAATGGGATTCGGGGTTAAATTTCATGCTTAAAAATAGTTCTTTTTCTTGTTTTCAAAAATTGATCCGTTTTGGTGTCCAGGGAAGGAAATTCCTGATGCCGGGGTCAGGGATTTTTGTGCTCAGGAGGTGAAAATTTTTTTTGACCCAAATGTGAAAACGGACCTCGGAATGGGATTCGGGGTTAAATTTCAGGCTTAAAAATGGTGGTTTCTCTATTTTTTAAAAATTGAGCCATTTTGGTGTCCAGGGAAGGAAATTCCTGATGCCGGGGTCAGGGATTTTTGTGCTCAGGAGGTGAAAATTTTTTTTTGACCCAAATGAAATAACAGACCTCGGAATGGGATTCGGGGTTAAATTTCATGCTTCAAAATGGTGCTTTTTCTAGTTCTTAAAAATTGAGCCGTTTTTGTGTCCGGGGAAGGAAATACCTGATGCCGGGGTCAGGGATTTTTGTGCTCAGGAGGTGAAAATTTTTTTTGGACCCAAATGTAAAAACGGACCTCGGAATGGGATTCGGGGTTAAATTTCATGCTTAAAAATGGTGCTTTTTCTAGTTCTTAAAAATTGAGCCGTTTTTGTGTCCGGGGAAGGAAATTCCTGATGCCGGGGTCAGGGATTTTTGTGCTCAGGAGGTGAAAATTTTTTTTGACCCAAATGTAAAAACGGACCTTGGAATGGGATTCGGGGTTAAATTTCATGCTTAAAAATACTTCTTTTTCTAGTTTTCAAAAATTGATCCGTTTTGGTGTCCAGGGAAGGAAATTCCTGATGCCGGGGTCAGGGATTTTTGTGCTCAGGAGGTGAAAATTTTTTTTGACCCAAATGTGAAAACGGACCTTGGAATGGGATTCGGGGTTAAATTTCAGGCTTAAAAATGGTGGTTTCTCTATTTTTTAAAAATTGAGCCATTTTGGTGTCCAGGGAAGGAAATTCCTGATGCCGGGGTCAGGGATTTTTGTGCTCAGGAGGTGAAAATTTTTTTTCACCCAAATGTAAAAACGGACCTCAGAATGGGATTCGGGGTTAAATTTCATGCTTAAAAATGGTGCTTTTTCTAGTTCTTAAAAATTGAGCCGTTTTTGTGTCCGGGGAAGGAAATTCCTGATGCCGGGGTCAGGGATTTTTGTGCTCAGGAGGTGAAAATTTTTTTTGACCCAAATGTGAAAACGGACCTCGGAATGGGATTCGGGGTTAAATTTCAGGCTTAAAAATGGTGTTTTTTCTAGTTTTTAAAAATTGAGCCGTTTTGGTGTCTGGGGAAGGAAATTCCTGATGCCGGGGTCAGGGATTTTTGTGCTCAGGAGGTGAAAATTTTTTTTGACCCAAATGTGAAAACGGACCTCGGAATGGGATTCGGGGTTAAATTTCAGGCTTAAAAATGGTGTTTTTTCTAGTTCTTAAAAATTGAGCCGTTTTGGTGTCTGGGGAAGGAAATTCCTGATGCCGGGGTCAGGGATTTTTGTGCTCAGGAGGTGAAAAAATTTTTTCACCCAAATGAAAAAACGGACCTCGGAATGAGATTCGGGGTTAAATTTCAGGCTTAAAAATGGTGGTTTCTCTACTTTTTAAAAATTGAGCCGTTTTGGTGTCTGGGGAAGGAAATTCCTGATGCCGGGGTCAGGGATTTTTGTGCTCAGGAGGTGAAAATTTTTTTTGACCCAAATGTGAAAACGGACCTCGGAATGGGATTCGGGGTTAAATTTCAGGCTTAAAAATGGTGCTTTTTCTAGTTCTTAAAAATTGAGCCGTTTTTGTGTCCGGGGAAGGAAATTCCTGATGCCGGGGTCAGGGATTTTTGTGCTCAGGAGGTGAAAATTTTTTTTGACCCAAATGTGAAAACGGACCTCGGAATGGGATTCGGGGTTAAATTTCAGGCTTAAAAATGGTGTTTTTTCTAGTTTTTAAAAATTGAGCCGTTTTGGTGTCTGGGGAAGGAAATTCCTGATGCCGGGGTCAGGGATTTTTGTGCTCAGGAGGTGAAAAATTTTTTTCACCCAAATGAAAAAACGGACCTCGGAATGAGATTCGGGGTTAAATTTCAGGCTTAAAAATGGTGGTTTCTCTACTTTTTAAAAATTGAGCCGTTTTGGTGTCTGGGGAAGGAAATTCCTGATGCCGGGGTCAGGGATTTTTGTGCTCAGGAGGTGAAATTTTTTTTTGACCCAAATGTGAAAACGGACCTCGGAATGGGATTCGGGGTTAAATTTCAGGCTTAAAAATGGTGTTTTTTCTAGTTTTTAAAAATTGAGCCGTTTTGGTGTCTGGGGAAGGAAATTCCTGATGCCGGGGTCAGGGATTTTTGTGCTCAGGAGGTGAAAATTTTTTTTTGACTCAAATGAAATAACGGACCTCGGAATGGGATTCGGGGTTAAATTTCATACTTAAAAATCGTGCTTTTTCTAGTTCTTAAAAATTGAGCCGTTTTTGTGTCCGGGGAAGGAAATGCCTGATGCCGGGGTCAGGGATTTTTGTGCTCAGGAGGTGAATTTTTTTTTGAACCAAATGAAAAAACGGACCTCGGAATGAGATTCGGTGTTAAATTTCAGGCTTATAAATGGTGGTTTCTCTATTTTTTAAAAATTGAGCCGTTTTGGTGTCTGGGGAAGGAAATTCCTGATGCCGGGGTCAGGGATTTTTGTGCTCAGGAGGTGAAAATTTTTTTTGACCCAAATGTGAAAACGGACCTCGGAATGGGATTCGGGGTTAAATTTCAGGCTTAAAAATGGTGTTTTCTCTATTTTTTAAAAATTGAGCCGTTTTGGTGTCTGGGGAAGGAAATTCCTGATGCCGGGGTCAGGGATTTTTGTGCTCAGGAGGTGAAAATTTTTTTTTGACCCAAATGAAATAACAGACCTCGGAATGGGATTCGGGGTTAAATTTCATGCTTAAAAATGGTGCTTTTTCTAGTTCTTAAAAATTGAGCCGTTTTTGTGTCCGGGGAAGGAAATACCTGATGCCGGGGTCAGGGATTTTTGTGCTCAGGAGGTGAAAATTTTTTTTGGACCCAAATGTAAAAACGGACCTCGGAATGGGATTCGGGGTTAAATTTCATGCTTAAAAATGGTGCTTTTTCTAGTTCTTAAAAATTGAGCCGTTTTTGTGTCCGGGGAAGGAAATTCCTGATGCCGGGGTCAGGGATTTTTGTGCTCAGGAGGTGAAAATTTTTTTTGACCCAAATGTAAAAACGGACCTCGGAATGGGATTCGGGGTTAAATTTCATGCTTAAAAATACTTCTTTTTCTAGTTTTCAAAAATTGATCCGTTTTGGTGTCCAGGGAAGGAAATTCCTGATGCCGGGGTCAGGGATTTTTGTGCTCAGGAGGTGAAAATTTTTTTTGACCCAAATGTGAAAACGGACCTCGGAATGGGATTCGGGGTTAAATTTCAGGCTTAAAAATGGTGGTTTCTCTATTTTTTAAAAATTGAGCCATTTTGGTGTTCAGGGAAGGAAATTCCTGATGCCGGGGTCAGGGATTTTTGTGCTCAGGAGGTGAAAATTTTTTTTCACCCAAATGTAAAAACGGACCTCGGAATGGGATTCGGGGTTAAATTTCATGCTTAAAAATGGTGCTTTTTCTAGTTCTTAAAAATTAAGCCGTTTTTGTGTCCGGGGAAGGAAATTCCTGATGCCGGGGTCAGGGATTTTTGTGCTCAGGAGGTGAAAATTTTTTGACCCAAATGAAAAAAAGGACCTCGGAATGGGATTCGGGGTTAAATTTCAGGCTTAAATATGGTGGTTTTTCTAGTTTTCAAAAATTGAGCCGTTTTGGTGTCCAGGTAAGGAAATTCCTGATGCCGGGGTCAGGGATTTTTGTGCTCAGGAGGTGAAAATTTTTTTTGACCAAAATGTAAAAACGGACCTCGGAATGGGATTCGGGGTTAAATTTCATGCTTAAAAATAGTTCTTTTTCTAGTTTTCAAAAATTGATCCGTTTTGGTGTCCAGGGAAGGAAATTCCTGATGCCGGGGTCAGGGATTTTTGTGCTCAGGAGGTGAAAATTTTTTTTGGACCCAAATGTAAAAACGGACCTCGGAATGGGATTCGGGGTTAAATTTCATGCTTAAAAATGGTGCTTTTTCTAGTTCTTAAAAATTGAGCCGTTTTTGTGTCCGGGGAAGGAAATTCCTGATGCCGGGGTCAGGGATTTTTGTGCTCAGGAGGTGAAAATTTTTTTTGACCCAAATGTGAAAACGGACCTCGGAATGGGATTCGGGGTTAAATTTCAGGCTTAAAAATGGTGGTTTCTCTATTTTTTAAAAATTGAGCCATTTTGGTGTCCAGGGAAGGAAATTCCTGATGCCGGGGTCAGGGATTTTTGTGCTCAGGAGGTGAAAATTTTTTTTTGACCCAAATGAAATAACAGACCTCGGAATGGGATTCGGGGTTAAATTTCATGCTTAAAAATGGTGCTTTTTCTAGTTCTTAAAAATTGAGCCGTTTTTGTGTCCGGGGAAGGAAATACCTGATGCCGGGGTCAGGGATTTTTGTGCTCAGGAGGTGAAAATTTTTTTTGGACCCAAATGTAAAAACGGACCTCGGAATGGGATTCGGGGTTAAATTTCATGCTTAAAAATGGTGCTTTTTCTAGTTCTTAAAAATTGAGCCGTTTTTGTGTCCGGGGAAGGAAATTCCTGATGCCGGGGTCAGGGATTTTTGTGCTCAGGAGGTGAAAATTTTTTTTGACCCAAATGTGAAAACGGACCTCGGAATGGGATTCGGGGTTAAATTTCAGGCTTAAAAATGGTGTTTTCTCTATTTTTTAAAAATTGAGCCGTTTTGGTGTCTGGGGAAGGAAATTCCTGATGCCGGGGTCAGGGATTTTTGTGCTCAGGAGGTGAAAATTTTTTTTTGACCCAAATGAAATAACAGACCTCGGAATGGGATTTGGGGTTAAATTTCATGCTTAAAAATGGTGCTTTTTCTAGTTCTTAAAAATTGAGCCGTTTTTGTGTCCGGGGAAGGAAATACCTGATGCCGGGGTCAGGGATTTTTGTGCTCAGGAGGTGAATTTTTTTTTGACCCAAATGAAAAAACGGACCTCGGAATGGGATTCGGGGTTAAATTTCAGGCTTAAAAATGGTGGTTTTTCTAGTTTTCAAAAATTGAGCCGTTTTGGTGTCCAGGTAAGGAAATTCCTGATGCCGGGGTCAGGGATTTTTGTGCTCAGGAGGTGAAAATTTTTTTTGGACCCAAATGTAAAAACGGACCTCGGAATGGGATTTGGGGTTAAATTTCATGCTTAAAAATGGTGCTTTTTCTAGTTCTTAAAAATTGAGCCGTTTTTGTGTCCGGGGAAGGAAATTCCTGATGCCGGGGTCAGGGATTTTTGTGCTCAGGAGGTGAAAATTTTTTTTGACCCAAATGTGAAAACGGACCTCGGAATGGGATTCGGGGTTAAATTTCAGGCTTAAAAATGGTGGTTTCTCTATTTTTTAAAAATTGAGCCATTTTGGTGTCCAGGAAAGGAAATTCCTGATGCCGGGGTCAGGGATTTTTGTGCTCAGGAGGTGAAAAATTTTTTTCACCCAAATGTAAAAACGGACCTCGGAATGGGATTCGGCGTTAAATTTCATGCTTAAAAATGGTGCTTTTTCTAGTTCTTAAAAATTGAGCCGTTTTTGTGTCCGGGGAAGGAAATTCCTGATGCCGGGGTCAGGGATTTTTGTGCTCAGGAGGTGAAAATTTTTTTTGACCCAAATGTGAAAACGGACCTCGGAATAGGATTCGGGGTTAAATTTCAGGCTTAAAAATGGTGTTTTTTCTAGTTCTTAAAAATTGAGCCGTTTTGGTGTCTGGGGAAGGAAATTCCTGATGCCGGGGTCAGGGATTTTTGTGCTCAGGAGGTGAAAATTTTTTTTTGACCCAAATGAAATAACGGACCTCGGAATGGGATTTGAGGTTAAATTTCATGCTTAAAAATGGTGCTTTTTCTAGTTCTTAAAAATTGAGCCGTTTTTGTGTCCGGGGAAGGAAATACCTGATGCCGGGATCACGGATTTTTGTGCTCAGGAGGTGAATTTTTTTTTGACCCAAATGAAAAAAAGGACCTCGGAATGGGATTCGGGGTTAAATTTCAGGCTTAAAAATGGTGGTTTTTCTACTTTTCAAAAATTGAGCCATTTTGGTGTCCAGGGAAGGAAATTCCTGATGCCGGGGTCAGGGATTTTTGTGCTCAGGAGGTGAAAAAAATTTTTTGACCCAAATGTAAAAACGGATCTCTGAATGGGATTCGGGGTTAAATTTCAGGCTTAAAAATGGTGCATTTTCTAGTTTTTAAAAATTGAGCCTTTCTGGTGTCCGGGGAAGGAAATTCCTGATGCCGGGGTCAGGGATTTTTGTGCTCAGGAGGTGAAAAATTTTTTTCACCCAAATGAAAAAACGGACCTCGGAATGAGATTCGGGGTTAAATTTCAGGCTTAAAAATGGTGGTTTTTCTAGTTCTTAAAAATTGAGCCGTTTTTGTGTCCGGGGAAGGAAATACCTGATGCCGGGTTCAGGAATTTTTGTGCTCAGGAGGTGAATTTTTTTTTGACCCAAATGAGAAAACGGACCTCGGAATGGGATTCGGGGTTAAATTTCAGGCTTAAAAATGGTGGTGTTTCTAGTTTTCAAAAATTGAGCCGTTTTGGTGTCCAGGTAAGGAAATTCCTGATTCCGGGGTCAGGGATTTTTGTGCTCAGGAGGTGAAAATTTTTTTTGGACCCAAATGTAAAAACGGACCTCGGAATGGGATTCGGGGTTAAATTTAATGCTTAAAAATGGTGCTTTTTCTAGTTCTTAAAAATTGAGCCGTTTTTGTGTCCGGGGAAGGAAATTCCTGATGCCGGGGTCAGGGATTTTTGTGCTCAGGAGGTGAAAATTTTTTTTGACCCAAATGTGAAAACGGACCTCGGAATGGGATTCGGGGTTAAATTTCAGGCTTAAAAATGGTGTTTTTAATAGTTTTTAAAAATTGAGCCGTTTTGGTGTCTGGGGAAGGAAATTCCTGATGCCGGGGTCAGGGATTTTTGTGCTCAGGAGGTGAAAATTTTTTTTGACCCAAATGTGAAAACGGACCTCGGAATGGGATTCGGGGTTAAATTTCAGGCTTAAAAATGGTGGTTTCTCTATTTTTTAAAAATTGAGCCGTTTTGGTGTCTGGGGAAGGAAATTCCTGATGCCGGGGTCAGGGATTTTTGTGCTCAGGAGGTGAATTTTTTTTTTGACTCAAATGAAATAACGGACCTCGGAATGGGATTCGGGGTTAAATTTCAGGCTTAAAAATGGTTCTTTTAATAGTTTTCAAAAATTGATCCGTTTTGGTATCCAGGGAAGGAAATTTCTGATGCCGGGGTCAGGGATTTTTGTGCTCAGGAGGTGAAAATTTTTTTTTGACTCAAATGAAATAACGGACCTCGGAATGGGATTCGGCGTTAAATTTCATGCTTAAAAATGGTGCTTTTTCTAGTTCTTAAAAATTGAGCCGTTTTTGTGTCCGGGGAAGGAAATTCCTGATGCCGGGGTCAGGGATTTTTGTGCTCAGGAGGTGAAAATTTTTTTCGACCCAAATGAAAAAATGGACCTCGGAATAAGATTCGGGGTTAAATTTCAGGCTTAAAAATGGTGGTTTTTCTATTTTTTAAAAATTGAGCCGTTTTGGTGTCCAGGGAAGGAAATTTCTGATGCCGGGGTCAGGGATTTTTGTGCTCAGGAGGTGAAAAATTTTTTTTGACCCAAATGTGAAAACGGACCTCTGAATGGGATTCGGGGTTAAATTTCATGCTTAAAAATGGTGCTTTTTCTAGTTCTTAAAAATTGAGCCGTTTTTGTGTCCGGGGAAGGAAATACCTGATGCCTGGGTCAGGGATTTTTGTGCTCAGGAGGTGAATTTTTTTTTGACCCAAATGAAAAAACGGACCTCGGAATGAGATTCGGGGTTAAATTTCAGGCTTAAAAATGGTGGTTTTTCTATTTTTTAAAAATTGAGCCATTTTGGTGTCCAGGGAAGGAAATTTCTGATGCCGGGGTCAGGGATTTTTGTGCTCAGGAGGTGAAAAATTTTTTTTGACCCAAATGTGAAAACAGACCTCTGAATGGGATTCGGGGTTAAATTTCATGCATAAAAATGGTGCTTTTTCTAGTTCTTAAAAATTGAGCCGTTTTTGTGTCCGGGGAAGGAAATACCTGATGCCGGGGTCAGGGATTTTTGTGCTCAGGAGGTGAATTTTTTTTTGACCCAAATGAAAAAACGGACCTCGGAATGAGATTCGGGGTTAAATTTCAGGCTTAAAAATGGTGGTTTCTCTATTTTTTAAAAATTGAGCCGTTTTGGTGTCTGGGGAAGGAAATTCCTGATGCCGGGGTCAGGGATTTTTGTGCTCAGGAGGTGAAAATTTTTTTCGACCCAAATGAAAAAATGGACCTCGGAATGAGATTCGGGGTTAAATTTCAGGCTTAAAAATGGTGGTTTTTCTATTTTTTAAAAATTGAGCCGTTTTGGTGTCCAGGGAAGGAAATTTCTGATGCCGGGGTCAGGGATTTTTGTGCTCAGGAGGTGAAAAATTTTTTTTGACCCAAATGTGAAAACGGACATCTAAATGGGATTCGGGGTTAAATTTCATGCTTAAAAATGGTGCTTTTTCTAGTTCTTAAAAATTGAGCCGTTTTTGTGTCCGGGGAAGGAAATACCTGATGCCGGGGTTAGGGATTTTTGTGCTCAGGAGGTGAAAATTTTTTTTGACCCAAATGTGAAAACGGACCTCGGAATGGGATTCGGGGTTAAATTTCAGGCTTAAAAATGGTGTTTTTTCTAGTTTTTAAAAATTGAGCCGTTTTGGTGTCCAGGGAAGGAAATTCCTGATGCCGGGGTCAGGGATTTTTGTGCTCAGGAGGTGAAAATTTTTTTTGACCCAAATGTGAAAACGGACCTCGGAATGGGATTCGGGGTTAAATTTCAGGCTTAAAAATGGTGTTTTTTCTAGTTTTTAAAAATTGAGCCGTTTTGGTGTCTGGGGAAGGAAATTCCTGATGCCGGGGTCAGGGATTTTTGTGCTCAGGAGGTGAAAATTTTTTTTGACCCAAATGTGAAAACGGACCTCGGAATGGGATTCGGGGTTAAATTTCAGGCTTAAAAATGGTGTTTTTTCTAGTTTTTAAAAATTGAGCCGTTTTGGTGTCTGGGGAAGGAAATTCCTGATGCCGGGGTCAGGGATTTTTGTGCTCAGGAGGTGAAAATTTTTTTTTGACCCAAATGTGAAAACGGACCTCGGAATGGGATTCGGGGTTAAATTTCAGGCTTAAAAATGGTGTTTTTTCTAGTTCTTAAAAATTGAGCCGTTTTGGTGTCTGGGGAAGGAAATTCCTGATGCCGGGGTCAGGGATTTTTGTGCTCAGGAGGTGAAAATTTTTTTTGACTCAAATGAAATAACGGACCTCGGAATGGGATTCGGGGTTAAATTTCATACTTAAAAATGGTGCTTTTTCTAGTTCTTAAAAATTGAGCCGTTTTTGTGTCCGGGGAAGGAAATGCCTGATGCCGGGGTCAGGGATTTTTGTGCTCAGGAGGTGAATTTTTTTTTGACCCAAATGTGAAAACGGACCTCGGAATGAGATTCGGGGTTAAATTTCAGGCTTATAAATGGTGGTTTCTCTATTTTTTAAAAATTGAGCCGTTTTGGTGTCTGGGGAAGGAAATTCCTGATGCCGGGGTCAGGGATTTTTGTGCTTAGGAGGTGAAAATTTTTTTTGACCCAAATGTGAAAACGGACCTCGGAATTGGATTCGGGGTTAAATTTCAGGCTTAAAAATGGTGTTTTCTCTATTTTTTAAAAATTGAGCCGTTTTGGTGTCTGGGGAAGGAAATTCCTGATGCCGGGGTCAGGGATTTTTGTGCTCAGGAGGTGAAAATTTTTTTTTGACCCAAATGAAATAACAGACCTCGGAATGGGATTTGGGGTTAAATTTCATGCTTAAAAATGGTGCTTTTTCTAGTTCTTAAAAATTGAGCCGTTTTTGTGTCCGGGGAAGGAAATGCCTGATGCCGGGGTCAGGGATTTTTGTGCTCAGGAGGTGAATTTTTTTTTGAACCAAATGAAAAAACGGACCTCGGAATGAGATTCGGGGTTAAATTTCAGGCTTATAAATGGTGGTTTCTCTATTTTTTAAAAATTGAGCCGTTTTGGTGTCTGGGGAAGGAAATTCCTGATGCCGGGGTCAGGGATTTTTGTGCTCAGGAGGTGAAAATTTTTTTGACCCAAATGTGAAAACGGAACTCGGAATTGGATTCGGGGTTAAATTTCAGGCTTAAAAATGGTGTTTTCTCTATTTTTTAAAAATTGAGCCGTTTTGGTGTCTGGGGAAGGAAATTCCTGATGCCGGGGTCAGGGATTTTTGTGCTCAGGAGGTGAAAATTTTTTTTTGACCCAAATGAAATAACAGACCTCGGAATGGGATTTGGGGTTAAATTTCATGCTTAAAAATGGTGCTTTTTCTAGTTCTTAAAAATTGAGCCGTTTTTGTGTCCGGGGAAGGAAATACCTGATGCCGGGGTCAGGGATTTTTGTGCTCAGGAGGTGAATTTTTTTTTGACCCAAATGAAAAAACGGACCTCGGAATGGGATTCGGGGTTAAATTTCAGGCTTAAAAATGGTGGTTTTTCTAGTTTTCAAAAATTGAGCCGTTTTGGTGTCCAGGTAAGGAAATTCCTGATGCCGGGGTCAGGGATTTTTGTGCTCAGGAGGTGAAAATTTTTTTTGGACCCAAATGTAAAAACGGACCTCGGAATGGGATTTGGGGTTAAATTTCATGCTTAAAAATGGTGCTTTTTCTAGTTCTTAAAAATTGAGCCGTTTTTGTGTCCGGGGAAGGAAATTCCTGATGCCGGGGTCAGGGATTTTTGTGCTCAGGAGGTGAAAAATTTTTTTCACCCAAATGTAAAAACGGACCTCGGAATGGGATTCGGCGTTAAATTTCATGCTTAAAAATGGTGCTTTTTCTAGTTCTTAAAAATTGAGCCGTTTTTGTGTCCGGGGAAGGAAATTCCTGATGCCGGGGTCAGGGATTTTTGTGCTCAGGAGGTGAAAATTTTTTTTGACCCAAATGTGAAAACGGACCTCGGAATAGGATTCGGGGTTAAATTTCAGGCTTAAAAATGGTGTTTTTTCTAGTTCTTAAAAATTGAGCCGTTTTGGTGTCTGGGGAAGGAAATTCCTGATGCCGGGGTCAGGGATTTTTGTGCTCAGGAGGTGAAAATTTTTTTTTGACCCAAATGAAATAACGGACCTCGGAATGGGATTCGAGGTTAAATTTCATGCTTAAAAATGGTGCTTTTTCTAGTTCTTAAAAATTGAGCCGTTTTTGTGTCCGGGGAAGGAAATACCTGATGCCGGGATCACGGATTTTTGTGCTCAGGAGGTGAATTTTTTTTTGACCCAAATGAAAAAAAGGACCTCGGAATGGGATTCGGGGTTAAATTTCAGGCTTAAAAATGGTGGTTTTTCTACTTTTCAAAAATTGAGCCATTTTGGTGTCCAGGGAAGGAAATTCCTGATGCCGGGGTCAGGGATTTTTGTGCTCAGGAGGTGAAAAAATTTTTTTGACCCAAATGTAAAAACGGATCTCTGAATGGGATTCGGGGTTAAATTTCAGGCTTAAAAATGGTGCATTTTCTAGTTTTTAAAAATTGAGCCTTTTTGGTGTCCGGGGAAGGAAATTCCTGATGCCGGGGTCAGGGATTTTTGTGCTCAGGAGGTGAAAATTTTTTTTCACCCAAATGAAAAAACGGACCTCGGAATGAGATTCGGGGTTAAATTTCAGGCTTAAAAATGGTGCTTTTTCTAGTTCTTAAAAATTGAGCCGTTTTTGTGTCCGGGGAAGGAAATACCTGATGCCGGGGTCAGGAATTTTTGTGCTCAGGAGGTGAATTTTTTTTTGACCCAAATGAGAAAACGGACCTCGGAATGGGATTCGGGGTTAAATTTCAGGCTTAAAAATGGTGGTGTTTCTAGTTTTCAAAAATTGAGCCGTTTTGGTGTCCAGGTAAGGAAATTCCTGATTCCGGGGTCAGGGATTTTTGTGCTCAGGAGGTGAAAATTTTTTTTGGACCCAAATGTAAAAACGGACCTCGGAATGGGATTCGGGGTTAAATTTAATGCTTAAAAATGGTGCTTTTTCTAGTTCTTAAAAATTGAGCCGTTTTTGTGTCCGGGGAAGGAAATTCCTGATGCCGGGGTCAGGGATTTTTGTGCTCAGGAGGTGAAAATTTTTTTTGACCCAAATGTGAAAACGGACCTCGGAATGGGATTCGGGGTTAAATTTCAGGCTTAAAAATGGTGTTTTTAATAGTTTTTAAAAATTGAGCCGTTTTGGTGTCTGGGGAAGGAAATTCCTGATGCCGGGGTCAGGGATTTTTGTGCTCAGGAGGTGAAAATTTTTTTTGACCCAAATGTGAAAACGGACCTCGGAATGGGATTCGGGGTTAAATTTCAGGCTTAAAAATGGTGGTTTCTCTATTTTTTAAAAATTGAGCCGTTTTGGTGTCTGGGGAAGGAAATTCCTGATGCCGGGGTCAGGGATTTTTGTGCTCAGGAGGTGAATTTTTTTTTTGACCCAAATGTGAAAACGGACCTCGGAATGGGATTCGGGGTTAAATTTCAGGCTTAAAAATGGTTCTTTTAATAGTTTTCAAAAATTGATCCGTTTTGGTATCCAGGGAAGGAAATTTCTGATGCCGGGGTCAGGGATTTTTGTGCTCAGGAGGTGAAAATTTTTTTTTGACTCAAATGAAATAACGGACCTCGGAATGGGATTCGGCGTTAAATTTCATGCTTAAAAATGGTGCTTTTTCTAGTTCTTAAAAATTGAGCCGTTTTTGTGTCCGGGGAAGGAAATTCCTGATTCCGGGGTCAGGGATTTTTGTGCTCAGGAGGTGAAAATTTTTTTCGACCCAAATGAAAAAATGGACCTCGGAATAAGATTCGGGGTTAAATTTCAGGCTTAAAAATGGTGGTTTTTCTATTTTTTAAAAATTGAGCCGTTTTGGTGTCCAGGGAAGGAAATTTCTGATGCCGGGGTCAGGGATTTTTGTGCTCAGGAGGTGAAAAATTTTTTTTGACCCAAATGTGAAAACGGACCTCTGAATGGGATTCGGGGTTAAATTTCATGCTTAAAAATGGTGCTTTTTCTAGTTCTTAAAAATTGAGCCGTTTTTGTGTCCGGGGAAGGAAATACCTGATGCCGGGGTCAGGGATTTTTGTGCTCAGGAGGTGAATTTTTTTTTGACCCAAATGAAAAAACGGACCTCGGAATGAGATTCGGGGTTAAATTTCAGGCTTAAAAATGGTGGTTTCTCTATTTTTTAAAAATTGAGCCGTTTTGGTGTCTGGGGAAGGAAATTCCTGATGCCGGGGTCAGGGATTTTTGTGCTCAGGAGGTGAAAATTTTTTTCGACCCAAATGAAAAAATGGACCTCGGAATGAGATTCGGGGTTAAATTTCAGGCTTAAAAATGGTGGTTTTTCTATTTTTTAAAAATTGAGCCGTTTTGGTGTCCAGGGAAGGAAATTTCTGATGCCGGGGTCAGGGATTTTTGTGCTCAGGAGGTGAAAAATTTTTTTTGACCCAAATGTGAAAACGGACCTCTAAATGGGATTCGGGGTTAAATTTCATGCTTAAAAATGGTGCTTTTTCTAGTTCTTAAAAATTGAGCCGTTTTTGTGTCCGGGGAAGGAAATACCTGATGCCGGGGTCAGGGATTTTTGTGCTCAGGAGGTGAAAATTTTTTTTGACCCAAATGTGAAAACGGACCTCGGAATGGGATTCGGGGTTAAATTTCAGGCTTAAAAATGGTGTTTTTTCTAGTTTTTAAAAATTGAGCCGTTTTGGTGTCCAGGGAAGGAAATTCCTGATGCCGGGGTCAGGGATTTTTGTGCTCAGGAGGTGAAAAAAATTTTTCACGCAAATGTAAAAACGGACCTCGGAATGGGATTCGGCGTTAAATTTCATGCTTAAAAATGGTGCTTTTTCTAGTTCTTAAAAATTGAGCCGTTTTTGTGTCCGGGGAAGGAAATTCCTGATGCCGGGGTCAGGGATTTTTGTGCTCAGGAGGTGAAAATTTTTTTTGACCCAAATGTGAAAACGGACCTCGGAATGGGATTCGGGGTTAAATTTCAGGCTTAAAAATGGTGTTTTTTCTAGTTTTTAAAAATTGAGCCGTTTTGGTGTCTGGGGAAGGAAATTCCTGATGCCGGGGTCAGGGATTTTTGTGCTCAGGAGGTGAAAATGTTTTTTGACCCAAATGTAAAAACGGACCTCGGAATGGGATTCGGCATTAAATTTCATGCTTAAAAATGGTGTTTTTTCTAGTTCTTAAAAATTGAGCCGTTTTGGTGTCTGGGGAAGGAAATTCCTGATGCCGGGTTCAGGGATTTTTGTGCTCAGGAGGTGAAAATTTTTTTTTGACTCAAATGAAATAACGGACCTCGGAATGGGATTCGGGGTTAAATTTCATACTTAAAAATGGTGCTTTTTCTAGTTCTTAAAAATTGAGCCGTTTTTGTGTCCGGGGAAGGAAATGCCTGATGCCGGGGTCAGGGATTTTTGTGCTCAGGAGGTGAATTTTTTTTTGAACCAAATGTGAAAACGGACCTCGGAATGGGATTCGGGGTTAAATTTCAGGCTTAAAAATGGTTCTTTTTCTAGTTTTCAAAAATTGAGCCGTTTTGGTGTCCAGGGAAGGAAATTTCTGATGCCGGGGTCAGGGATTTTTGTGCTCAGGAGGTGAAAATTTTTTTTTGACTCAAATGAAATAACGGACCTCGGAATGGGATTCGGGGTTAAATTTCAGGCTTAAAAATGGTTCTTTTTCTAGTTTTCAAAAATTGATCCGTTTTGGTGTCCAGGGAAGGAAATTTCTGATGCCGGGGTCAGGGATTTTTGTGCTCAGGAGGTGAAAATTTTTTTTTGACTCAAATGAAATAACGGACCTCGGAATGGGATTCGGGGTTAAATTTCATGCTTAAAAATGGTGCTTTTTCTAGTTCTTAAAAATTGAGCCGTTTTTGTGTCCGGGGAAGGAAATGCCTGATGCCGGGGTCAGGGATTTTTGTGCTCAGGAGGTGAATTTTTTTTTGACCCAAATGAAAAAAAGGACTTCGGAATGGGATTCGGGGTTAAATTTCAGGCTTAAAAATGGTGGTTTTTCTAGTTTTCAAAAATTGAGCCGTTTTGGTGTCCAGGGAAGGAAATTTCTGATGCCGGGGTCAGGGATTTTTGTGCTCAGGAGGTGAAAATTTTTTTTTGACCCAAATGTAAAAACGGACCTCAGAATGGGATTCGGGGTTAAATTTCATGCTTAAAAATGGTTCTTTTTCTAGTTTTCAAAAATTGATCCGTTTTGGTGTCCAGGGAAGGAAATTCCTGATGCCGGGGTCAGGGATTTTTGTGCTAAGGAGGTGAAAAAATTTTTTCACCCAAATGTAAAAACGGACCTCGGAATGGGATTCGGCATTAAATTTCATGCTTAAAAATGGTGTTTTTTCTAGTTCTTAAAAATTGAGCCGTTTTGGTGTCTGGGGAAGGAAATTCCTGATGCCGGGGTCAGGGATTTTTGTGCTCAGGAGGTGAAAATTTTTTTTTGACTCAAATGAAATAACGGACCTCGGAATGGGATTCGGGGTTAAATTTCATACTTAAAAATGGTGCTTTTTCTAGTTCTTAAAAATTGAGCCGTTTTTGTGTCCGGGGAAGGAAATGCCTGATGCCGGGGTCAGGGATTTTTGTGCTCAGGAGGTGAATTTTTTTTTGAACCAAATGAAAAAACGGACATCGGAATGAGATTCGGGGTTAAATTTCAGGCTTAAAAATGGTGCTTTTTCTAGTTCTTAAAAATTGAGCCGTTTTTGTGTCTGGGGAAGGAAATTCCTGATGCCGGGTTCAGGGATTTTTGTGCTCAGGAGGTGAAAATTTTTTTTTGACCCAAATGAAATAACGGACCTCGGAATGGGATTCGAGGTTAAATTTCATGCTTAAAAATGGTGCTTTTTCTAGTTCTTAAAAATTGAGCCGTTTTTGTGTCCGGGGAAGGAAATACCTGATGCTGGGATCACGGATTTTTGTGCTCAGGAGGTGAATTTTTTTTTGACCCAAATGAAAAAAAGGACCTCGGAATGGGATTCGGGGTTAAATTTCAGGCTTAAAAATGGTGGTTTTTCTAGTTTTCAAAAATTGAGCCGTTTTGGTGTCCAGGGAAGGAAATTCCTGATGCCGGGGTCAGGGATTTTTGTGCTCAGGAGGTGAAAATTTTTTTTGGACCCAAATGTAAAAACGGACCTCGGAATGGGATTCGGGGTTAAATTTCATGCTTAAAAATGGTGCTTTTTCTAGTTCTTAAAAATTGAGCCGTTTTTTTTGTGTCCGGGGAAGGAAATTCCTGATGCCGGGGTCAGGGATTTTTGTGCTCAGGAGGTGAAAATTTTTTTTGACCCAAATGTGAAAACGGACCTCGGAATGGGATTCGGGGTTAAATTTCAGGCTTAAAAATGGTGGTTTCTCTATTTTTTAAAAATTGAGCCATTTTGGTGTCCAGGGAAGGAAATTCCTGATGCCGGGGTCAGGGATTTTTGTGCTCAGGAGGTGAAAATTTTTTTTTGACCCAAATGAAATAACAGACCTCGGAATGGGATTCGGGGTTAAATTTCATGCTTAAAAATGGTGCTTTTTCTAGTTCTTAAAAATTGAGCCGTTTTTGTGTCCGGGGAAGGAAATTCCTGATGCCGGGGTCAGGGATTTTTGTGCTCAGGAGGTGAAAATTTTTTTTGACCCAAATGTAAAAACGGACCTCGGAATGGGATTCGGGGTTAAATTTCATGCTTAAAAATACTTCTTTTTCTAGTTTTCAAAAATTGATCCGTTTTGGTGTCCAGGGAAGGAAATTCCTGATGCCGGGGTCAGGGATTTTTGTGCTCAGGAGGTGAAAATTTTTTTTGGACCCAAATGTAAAAACGGACCTCGGAATGGGATTCGGGGTTAAATTTCATGCTTAAAAATGGTGCTTTTTCTAGTTCTTAAAAATTGAGCCGTTTTTGTGTCCGGGGAAGGAAATTCCTGATGCCGGGGTCAGGGATTTTTGTGCTCAGGAGGTGAAAATTTTTTTTGACCCAAATGTAAAAACGGACCTCGGAATGGGATTCGGGGTTAAATTTCATGCTTAAAAATACTTCTTTTCTAGTTTTCAAAAATTGATCCGTTTTGGTGTCCAGGGAAGGAAATTCCTGATGCCGGGGTCAGGGATTTTTGTGCTCAGGAGGTGAAAATTTTTTTTGACCCAAATGTGAAAACGGACCTCGGAATGGGATTCGGGGTTAAATTTCAGGCTTAAAAATGGTGGTTTCTCTATTTTTTAAAATTGAGCCATTTTGGTGTTCAGGGAAGGAAATTCCTGATGCCGGGGTCAGGGATTTTTGTGCTCAGGAGGTGAAAATTTTTTTTCACCCAAATGTAAAAACGGACCTCGGAATGGGATTCGGGGTTAAATTTCATGCTTAAAAATGGTGCTTTTTCTAGTTCTTAAAATTGAGCCGTTTTTGTGTCCGGGGAAGGAAATTCCTGATGCCGGGGTCAGGGATTTTTGTGCTCAGGAGGTGAAAATTTTTTTTGACCCAAATGTGAAAACGGACCTCGGAATGGGATTCGGGGTTAAATTTCAGGCTTAAAAATGGTGTTTTTTCTAGTTTTTAAAAATTGAGCCGTTTTGGTGTCTGGGGAAGGAAATTCCTGATGCCGGGGTCAGGGATTTTTGTGCTCAGGAGGTGAAAATTTTTTTTTGACCCAAATGTGAAAACGGACCTCGGAATGGGATTCGGGGTTAAATTTCAGGCTTAAAAATGGTGTTTTTTCTAGTTCTTAAAAATTGAGCCGTTTTGGTGTCTGGGGAAGGAAATTCCTGATGCCGGGGTCAGGGATTTTTGTGCTCAGGAGGTGAAAAATTTTTTTCACCCAAATGAAAAAACGGACCTCGGAATGAGATTCGGGGTTAAATTTCAGGCTTAAAAATGGTGGTTTCTCTACTTTTTAAAAATTGAGCCGTTTTGGTGTCTGGGGAAGGAAATTCCTGATGCCGGGGTCAGGGATTTTTGTGCTCAGGAGGTGAAAATTTTTTTTGACCCAAATGTGAAAACGGACCTCGGAATGGGATTCGGGGTTAAATTTCAGGCTTAAAAATGGTGTTTTTTCTAGTTTTTAAAAATTGAGCCGTTTTGGTGTCTGGGGAAGGAAATTCCTGATGCCGGGGTCAGGGATTTTTGTGCTCAGGAGGTGAAAATTTTTTTTTGACTCAAATGAAATAACGGACCTCGGAATGGGATTCGGGGTTAAATTTCATACTTAAAAATGGTGCTTTTTCTAGTTCTTAAAAATTGAGCCGTTTTTGTGTCCGGGGAAGGAAATGCCTGATGCCGGGGTCAGGGATTTTTGTGCTCAGGAGGTGAATTTTTTTTTGAACCAAATGAAAAAACGGACCTCGGAATGAGATTCGGGGTTAAATTTCAGGCTTATAAATGGTGGTTTCTCTATTTTTTAAAAATTGAGCCGTTTTGGTGTCTGGGGAAGGAAATTCCTGATGCCGGGGTCAGGGATTTTTGTGCTCAGGAGGTGAAAATTTTTTTTGACCCAAATGTGAAAACGGACCTCGGAATGGGATTCGGGGTTAAATTTCAGGCTTAAAAATGGTGTTTTCTCTATTTTTTAAAAATTGAGCCGTTTTGGTGTCTGGGGAAGGAAATTCCTGATGCCGGGGTCAGGGATTTTTGTGCTCAGGAGGTGAAAATTTTTTTTTGACCCAAATGAAATAACAGACCTCGGAATGGGATTTGGGGTTAAATTTCATGCTTAAAAATGGTGCTTTTTCTAGTTCTTAAAAATTGAGCCGTTTTTGTGTCCGGGGAAGGAAATACCTGATGCCGGGGTCAGGGATTTTTGTGCTCAGGAGGTGAATTTTTTTTTGACCCAAATGAAAAAACGGACCTCGGAATGGGATTCGGGGTTAAATTTCAGGCTTAAAAATGGTGGTTTTTCTAGTTTTCAAAAATTGAGCCGTTTTGGTGTCCAGGTAAGGAAATTCCTGATGCCGGGGTCAGGGATTTTTGTGCTCAGGAGGTGAAAATTTTTTTGGACCCAAATGTAAAAACGGACCTCGGAATGGGATTTGGGGTTAAATTTCATGCTTAAAAATGGTGCTTTTTCTAGTTCTTAAAAATTGAGCCGTTTTTGTGTCCGGGGAAGGAAATTCCTGATGCCGGGGTCAGGGATTTTTGTGCTCAGGAGGTGAAAATTTTTTTTGACCCAAATGTGAAAACGGACCTCGGAATGGGATTCGGGGTTAAATTTCAGGCTTAAAAATGGTGGTTTCTCTATTTTTTAAAAATTGAGCCATTTTGGTTTCCAGGGAAGGAAATTCCTGATGCCGGGGTCAGGGATTTTTGTGCTCAGGAGGTGAAAAATTTTTTTCACCCAAATGTAAAAACGGACCTCGGAATGGGATTCGGCGTTAAATTTCATGCTTAAAAATGGTGCTTTTTCTAGTTCTTAAAAATTGAGCCGTTTTTGTGTCCGGGGAAGGAAATTCCTGATGCCGGGGTCAGGGATTTTTGTGCTCAGGAGGTGAAAATTTTTTTTGACCCAAATGTGAAAACGGACCTCGGAATAGGATTCGGGGTTAAATTTCAGGCTTAAAAATGGTGTTTTTTCTAGTTCTTAAAAATTGAGCCGTTTTGGTGTCTGGGGAAGGAAATTCCTGATGCCGGGGTCAGGGATTTTTGTGCTCAGGAGGTGAAAATTTTTTTTTGACCCAAATGAAATAACGGACCTCGGAATGGGATTCGAGGTTAAATTTCATGCTTAAAAATGGTGCTTTTTCTAGTTCTTAAAAATTGAGCCGTTTTTGTGTCCGGGGAAGGAAATACCTGATGCCGGGATCACGGATTTTTGTGCTCAGGAGGTGAATTTTTTTTTGACCCAAATGAAAAAAAGGACCTCGGAATGGGATTCGGAGTTAAATTTCAGGCTTAAAAATGGTGTTTTTTCTATTTTTTAAAAATTGAGCCGTTTTGGTGTCCAGGGAAGGAAATTCCTGATGCCGGGGTCAGGGAATTTTGTGCTCAGGAGGTGAAAATTTTTTTTCACCCAAATGTAAAAACGGAACTCGGAATGGGATTCTGCGTTAAATTTCATGCTTAAAAATGGTGCTTTTTCTAGTTCTTAAAAATTGAGCCGTTTTTGTGTCCGGGGAAGGAAATTCCTGATGCCGGGGTCAGGGATTTTTGTGCTCAGGAGGTGAAAATTTTTTTTGGACCCAAATGTAAAAACGGACCTCGGAATGGGATTCGGGGTTAAATTTAATGCTTAAAAATGGTGCTTTTTCTAGTTCTTAAAAATTGAGCCGTTTTTGTGTCCGGGGAAGGAAATTCCTGATGCCGGGGTCAGGGATTTTTGTGCTCAGGAGGTGAAAATTTTTTTCGACCCAAATGAAAAAATGGACCTCGGAATAAGATTCGGGGTTAAATTTCAGGCTTAAAAATGGTGGTTTTTCTATTTTTTAAAAATTGAGCCGTTTTGGTGTCCAGGGAAGGAAATTTCTGATGCCGGGGTCAGGGATTTTTGTGCTCAGGAGGTGAAAATTTTTTTTTGACCCAAATGAAATAACGGACCTCGGAATGGGATTCGAGGTTAAATTTCATGCTTAAAAATGGTGCTTTTTCTAGTTCTTAAAAATTGAGCCGTTTTTGTGTCCGGGGAAGGAAATACCTGATGCCGGGATCACGGATTTTTGTGCTCAGGAGGTGAATTTTTTTTTGACCCAAATGAAAAAAAGGACCTCGGAATGGGATTCGGAGTTAAATTTCAGGCTTAAAAATGGTGGTTTTTCTACTTTTCAAAAATTGAGCCATTTTGGTGTCCAGGGAAGGAAATTCCTGATGCCGGGGTCAGGGATTTTTGTGCTCAGGAGGTGAAAAAATTTTTTTGACCCAAATGTAAAAACGGATCTCTGAATGGGATTCGGGGTTAAATTTCAGGCTTAAAAATGGTGCATTTTCTAGTTTTTAAAAATTGAGCCTTTTTGGTGTCCGGGGAAGGAAATTCCTGATGCCGGGGTCAGGGATTTTTGTGCTCAGGAGGTGAAAAATTTTTTTCACCCAAATGAAAAAACGGACCTCGGAATGAGATTCGGGGTTAAATTTCAGGCTTAAAAATGGTGGTTTCTCTACTTTTTAAAAATTGAGCCGTTTTGGTGTCTGGGGAAGGAAATTCCTGATGCCGGGGTCAGGGATTTTTGTGCTCAGGAGGTGAAAATTTTTTTTGACCCAAATGTGAAAACGGACCTCGGAATGGGATTCGGGGTTAAATTTCAGGCTTAAAAATGGTGTTTTTTCTAGTTTTTAAAAATTGAGCCGTTTTGGTGTCTGGGGAAGGAAATTCCTGATGCCGGGGTCAGGGATTTTTGTGCTCAGGAGGTGAAAATTTTTTTTTGACTCAAATGAAATAACGGACCTCGGAATGGGATTCGGGGTTAAATTTCATACTTAAAAATGGTGCTTTTTCTAGTTCTTAAAAATTGAGCCGTTTTTGTGTCCGGGGAAGGAAATGCCTGATGCCGGGGTCAGGGATTTTTGTGCTCAGGAGGTGAATTTTTTTTTGACCCAAATGAAAAAACGGACCTCGGAATGGGATTCGGGGTTAAATTTCAGGCTTAAAAATGGTGTTTTTTCTAGTTTTTAAAAATTGAGCCGTTTTGGTGTCCAGGGAAGGAAATTCCTGATGCCGGGGTCAGGGATTTTTGTGCTCAGGAGGTGAAAAAATTTTTTCACCCAAATGTAAAAACGGACCTCGGAATGAGATTCGGGGTTAAATTTCAGGCTTAAAAATGGTGCTTTTTCTAGTTCTTAAAAATTGAGCCGTTTTTGTGTCTGGGGAAGGAAATTCCTGATGCCGGGGTCAGGGATTTTTGTGCTCAGGAGGTGAAAATTTTTTTTTGACCCAAATGAAATAACGGACCTCGGAATGGGATTCGAGGTTAAATTTCATGCTTAAAAATGGTGCTTTTTCTAGTTCTTAAAAATTGAGCCGTTTTTGTGTCCGGGGAAGGAAATACCTGATGCCGGGATCACGGATTTTTGTGCTCAGGAGGTGAATTTTTTTTTGACCCAAATGAAAAAAAGGACCTCGGAATGGGATTCGGGGTTAAATTTCAGGCTTAAAAATAGTTCTTTTTCTAGTTTTCAAAAATTGATCCGTTTTGGTGTCCAGGGAAGGAAATTCCTGATTCCGGGGTCAGGGATTTTTGTGCTCAGGAGGTGAAAATTTTTTTTGACCAAAATGTAAAAACGGACCTCGGAATGGGATTCGGGGTTAAATTTCATGCTTAAAAATAGTTCTTTTTCTAGTTTTCAAAAATTGATCCGTTTTGGTGTCCAGGGAAGGAAATTCCTGATGCCGGGGTCAGGGATTTTTGTGCTCAGGAGGTGAAAATTTTTTTTGGACCCAAATGTAAAAACGGACCTCGGAATGGGATTCGGGGTTAAATTTCATGCTTAAAAATGGTGCTTTTTCTAGTTCTTAAAAATTGAGACATTTTTGTGTCCGGGGAAGGAAATTCCTGATGCCGGGGTCAGGGATTTTTGTGCTCAGGAGGTGAAAATTTTTTTTTGACCCAAATGTGAAAACGGACCTCGGAATGGGATTCGGGGTTAAATTTCAGGCTTAAAAATGGTGGTTTCTCTATTTTTTAAAAATTGAGCCATTTTGGTGTCCAGGGAAGGAAATTCCTGATGCCGGGGTCAGGGATTTTTGTGCTCAGGAGGTGAAAATTTTTTTTTGACCCAAATGAAATAACAGACCTCGGAATGGGATTCGGGGTTAAATTTCATGCTTAAAAATGGTGCTTTTTCTAGTTCTTAAAAATTGAGCCGTTTTTGTGTCCGGGGAAGGAAATACCTGATGCCGGGGTCAGGGATTTTTGTGCTCAGGAGGTGAAAATTTTTTTTGGACCCAAATGTAAAAACGGACCTCGGAATGGGATTCGGGGTTAAATTTCATGCTTAAAAATGGTGCTTTTTCTAGTTCTTAAAAATTGAGCCGTTTTTGTGTCCGGGGAAGGAAATTCCTGATGCCGGGGTCAGGGATTTTTGTGCTCAGGAGGTGAAAATTTTTTTTGACCCAAATGTAAAAACGGACCTCGGAATGGGATTCGGGGTTAAATTTCATGCTTAAAAATACTTCTTTTTCTAGTTTTCAAAAATTGATCCGTTTTGGTGTCCAGGGAAGGAAATTCCTCATACCGGGGTCAGGGATTTTTGTGCTCAGGAGGTGAAAATTTTTTTTGACCCAAATGTGAAAACGGACCTCGGAATGGGATTCGGGGTTAAATTTCAGGCTTAAAAATGGTGGTTTCTCTATTTTTTAAAAATTGAGCCATTTTGGTGTTCAGGGAAGGAAATTCCTGATGCCGGGGTCAGGGATTTTTGTGCTCAGGAGGTGAAAATTTTTTTTCACCCAAATGTAAAAACGGACCTCGGAATGGGATTCGGGGTTAAATTTCAGGCTTAAAAATGGTGTTTTTTCTAGTTTTTAAAAATTGAGCCGTTTTGGTGTCTGGGGAAGGAAATTCCTGATGCCGGGGTCAGGGATTTTTGTGCTCAGGAGGTGAAAATTTTTTTTTGACCCAAATGTGAAAACGGACCTCGGAATGGGATTCGGGGTTAAATTTCAGGCTTAAAAATGGTGTTTTTTCTAGTTCTTAAAAATTGAGCCGTTTTGGTGTCTGGGGAAGGAAATTCCTGATGCCGGGGTCAGGGATTTTTGTGCTCAGGAGGTGAAAAATTTTTTTCACCCAAATGAAAAAACGGACCTCGGAATGAGATTCGGGGTTAAATTTCAGGCTTAAAAATGGTGGTTTCTCTACTTTTTAAAAATTGAGCCGTTTTGGTGTCTGGGGAAGGAAATTCCTGATGCCGGGGTCAGGGATTTTTGTGCTCAGGAGGTGAAAATTTTTTTTGACCCAAATGTGAAAACGGACCTCGGAATGGGATTCGGGGTTAAATTTCAGGCTTAAAAATGGTGTTTTTTCTAGTTTTTAAAAATTGAGCCGTTTTGGTGTCTGGGGAAGGAAATTCCTGATGCCGGGGTCAGGGATTTTTGTGCTCAGGAGGTGAAAATTTTTTTTTGACTCAAATGAAATAACGGACCTCGGAATGGGATTCGGGGTTAAATTTCATACTTAAAAATGGTGCTTTTTCTAGTTCTTAAAAATTGAGCCGTTTTTGTGTCCGGGGAAGGAAATGCCTGATGCCGGGGTCAGGGATTTTTGTGCTCAGGAGGTGAATTTTTTTTTGAACCAAATGAAAAAACGGACCTCGGAATGAGATTCGGGGTTAAATTTCAGGCTTAAAAATGGTGGTTTCTCTATTTTTTAAAAATTGAGCCGTTTTGGTGTCTGGGGAAGGAAATTCCTGATGCCGGGGTCAGGGATTTTTGTGCTCAGGAGGTGAAAATTTTTTTTGACCCAAATGTGAAAACGGACCTCGGAATGGGATTCGGGGTTAAATTTCAGGCTTAAAAATGGTGTTTTCTCTATTTTTTAAAAATTGAGCCGTTTTGGTGTCTGGGGAAGGAAATTCCTGATGCCGGGGTCAGGGATTTTTGTGCTCAGGAGGTGAAAATTTTTTTTTGACCCAAATGAAAAAACGGACCTCGGAATGGGATTCGGGGTTAAATTTCAGGTTTAAAAATGGTGGTTTTTCTAGTTTTCAAAAATTGAGCCGTTTTGGTGTCCAGGTAAGGAAATTCCTGATGCCGGGGTCAGGGATTTTTGTGCTCAGGAGGTGAAAATTTTTTTTGGACCCAAATGTAAAAACGGACCTCGGAATGGGATTCGGGGTTAAATTTCATGCTTAAAAATGGTGCTTTTTCTAGTTCTTAAAAATTGAGCCGTTTTTGTGTCCGGGGAAGGAAATTCCTGATGCCGGGGTCAGGGATTTTTGTGCTCAGGAGGTGAAAATTTTTTTTGACCCAAATGTAAAAACGGACCTCGGAATGGGATTCGGGGTTAAATTTCATGCTTAAAAATAGTTCTTTTTCTAGTTTTCAAAAATTGATCCGTTTTGGTGTCCAGGGAAGGAAATTCCTGATGCCGGGGTCAGGGATTTTTGTGCTCAGGAGGTGAAAATTTTTTTTGACCCAAATGTGAAAACGGACCTCGGAATGGGATTCGGGGTTAAATTTCAGGCTTAAAAATGGTGGTTTCTCTATTTTTTAAAAATTGAGCCATTTTGGTGTCCAGGGAAGGAAATTCCTGATGCCGGGGTCAGGGATTTTTGTGCTCAGGAGGTGAAAATTTTTTTTTGACCCAAATGAAATAACAGACCTCGGAATGGGATTCGGGGTTAAATTTCATGCTTAAAAATGGTGCTTTTTCTAGTTCTTAAAAATTGAGCCGTTTTTGTGTCCGGGGAAGGAAATACCTGATGCCGGGGTCAGGGATTTTTGTGCTAAGGAGGTGAAAATTTTTTTTGGACCCAAATGTAAAAACGGACCTCGGAATGGGATTCGGGGTTAAATTTCATGCTTAAAAATGGTGCTTTTTCTAGTTCTTAAAAATTGAGCCGTTTTTGTGTCCGGGGAAGGAAATTCCTGATGCCGGGGTCAGGGATTTTTGTGCTCAGGAGGTGAAAATTTTTTTTGACCCAAATGTAAAAACGGACCTCGGAATGGGATTCGGGGTTAAATTTCATGCTTAAAAATACTTCTTTTTCTAGTTTTCAAAAATTGATCCGTTTTGGTGTCCAGGGAAGGAAATTCCTCATACCGGGGTCAGGGATTTTTGTGCTCAGGAGGTGAAAATTTTTTTTGACCCAAATGTGAAAACGGACCTCGGAATGGGATTCGGGGTTAAATTTCAGGCTTAAAAATGGTGGTTTCTCTATTTTTTAAAAATTGAGCCATTTTGGTGTTCAGGGAAGGAAATTCCTGATGCCGGGGTCAGGGATTTTTGTGCTCAGGAGGTGAAAATTTTTTTTCACCCAAATGTAAAAACGGACCTCGGAATGGGATTCGGGGTTAAATTTCAGGCTTAAAAATGGTGTTTTTTCTAGTTTTTAAAAATTGAGCCGTTTTGGTGTCTGGGGAAGGAAATTCCTGATGCCGGGGTCAGGGATTTTTGTGCTCAGGAGGTGAAAATTTTTTTTTGACCCAAATGTGAAAACGGACCTCGGAATGGGATTCGGGGTTAAATTTCAGGCTTAAAAATGGTGTTTTTTCTAGTTCTTAAAAATTGAGCCGTTTTGGTGTCTGGAGAAGGAAATTCCTGATGCCGGGGTCAGGGATTTTTGTGCTCAGGAGGTGAAAAATTTTTTTCACCCAAATGAAAAAACGGACCTCGGAATGAGATTCGGGGTTAAATTTCAGGCTTAAAAATGGTGGTTTCTCTACTTTTTAAAAATTGAGCCGTTTTGGTGTCTGGGGAAGGAAATTCCTGATGCCGGGGTCAGGGATTTTTGTGCTCAGGAGGTGAAAATTTTTTTTGACCCAAATGTGAAAACGGACCTCGGAATGGGATTCGGGGTTAAATTTCAGGCTTAAAAATGTTGTTTTTTCTAGTTTTTAAAAATTGAGCCGTTTTGGTGTCTGGGGAAGGAAATTCCTGATGCCGGGGTCAGGGATTTTTGTGCTCAGGAGGTGAAAATTTTTTTTTGACTCAAATGAAATAACGGACCTCGGAATGGGATTCGGGGTTAAATTTCATACTTAAAAATGGTGCTTTTTCTAGTTCTTAAAAATTGAGCCGTTTTTGTGTCCGGGGAAGGAAATGCCTGATGCCGGGGTCAGGGATTTTTGTGCTCAGGATGTGAATTTTTTTTTGAACCAAATGAAAAAACGGACCTCGGAATGAGATTCGGGGTTAAATTTCAGGCTTAAAAATGGTGGTTTCTCTATTTTTTAAAAATTGAGCCGTTTTGGTGTCTGGGGAAGGAAATTCCTGATGCCGGGGTCAGGGATTTTTGTGCTCAGGAGGTGAAAATTTTTTTTGACCCAAATGTGAAAACGGACCTCGGAATGGGATTCGGGGTTAAATTTCAGGCTTAAAAATGGTGTTTTCTCTATTTTTTAAAAATTGAGCCGTTTTGGTGTCTGGGGAAGGAAATTCCTGATGCCGGGGTCAGGGATTTTTGTGCTCAGGAGGTGAAAATTTTTTTTTGACCCAAATGAAAAAACGGACCTCGGAATGGGATTCGGGGTTAAATTTCAGGTTTAAAAATGGTGGTTTTTCTAGTTTTCAAAAATTGAGCCGTTTTGGTGTCCAGGTAAGGAAATTCCTGATGCCGGGGTCAGGGATTTTTGTGCTCAGGAGGTGAAAATTTTTTTTGGACCCAAATGTAAAAACGGACCTCGGAATGGGATTCGGGGTTAAATTTCATGCTTAAAAATGGTGCTTTTTCTAGTTCTTAAAAATTGAGCCGTTTTTGTGTCCGGGGAAGGAAATTCCTGATGCCGGGGTCAGGGATTTTTGTGCTCAGGAGGTGAAAATTTTTTTTGACCCAAATGTAAAAACGGACCTCGGAATGGGATTCGGGGTTAAATTTCATGCTTAAAAATAGTTCTTTTTCTAGTTTTCAAAAATTGATCCGTTTTGGTGTCCAGGGAAGGAAATTCCTGATGCCGGGGTCAGGGATTTTTGTGCTCAGGAGGTGAAAATTTTTTTTGACCCAAATGTGAAAACGGACCTCGGAATGGGATTCGGGGTTAAATTTCAGGCTTAAAAATGGTGGTTTCTCTATTTTTTAAAAATTGAGCCATTTTGGTGTCCAGGGAAGGAAATTCCTGATGCCGGGGTCAGGGATTTTTGTGCTCAGGAGGTGAAAAATTTTTTTCACCCAAATGTAAAAACGGACCTCGGAATGGGATTCGGCGTTAAATTTCATGCTTAAAAATGGTGCTTTTTCTAGTTCTTAAAAATTGAGCCGTTTTTGTGTCTGGGGAAGGAAATTCCTGATGCCGGGGTCAGGGATTTTTGTGCTCAGGAGGTGAAAATTTTTTTTGACCCAAATGTGAAAACGGACCTCGGAATAGGATTCGGGGTTAAATTTCAGGCTTAAAAATGGTGTTTTTTCTAGTTCTTAAAAATTGAGCCGTTTTGGTGTCTGGGGAAGGAAATTCCTGATGCCGGGGTCAGGGATTTTTGTGCTCAGGAGGTGATAATTTTTTTTTGACCCAAATGAAATAACGGACCTCGGAATGGGATTCGAGGTTAAATTTCATGCTTAAAAATGGTGCTTTTTCTAGTTCTTAAAAATTGAGCCGTTTTTGTGTCCGGGGAAGGAAATACCTGATGCCGGGATAACGGATTTTTGTGCTCAGGAGGTGAATTTTTTTTTGACCCAAATGAAAAAAAGGACCTCGGAATGGGATTCGGGGTTAAATTTCAGGCTTAAAAATGGTGGTTTTTCTACTTTTCAAAAATTGAGCCATTTTGGTGTCCAGGGAAGGAAATTCCTGATGCCGGGGTCAGGGATTTTTGTGCTCAGGAGGTGAAAAAATTTTTTTGACCCAAATGTAAAAACAGATCTCTGAATGGGATTCGGGGTTAAATTTCAGGCTTAAAAATGGTGCTTTTTCTAGTTTTTAAAAATTGAGCCTTTTTGGTGTCCGGGGAAGGAAATTCCTGATGCCGGGGTCAGGGATTTTTGTGCTCAGGAGGTGAAAAATTTTTTTCACCCAAATGAAAAAACGGACCTCGGAATGAGATTCGGGGTTAAATTTCAGGCTTAAAAATGGTGGTTTCTCTACTTTTTAAAAATTGAGCCGTTTTGGTGTCTGGGGAAGGAAATTCCTGATGCCGGGGTCAGGGATTTTTGTGCTCAGGAGGTGAAATTTTTTTTTTGACTCAAATGAAATAACTGACCTCGGAATGGGATTCGGGGTTAAATTTCATACTTAAAAATGGTGCTTTTTCTAGTTCTTAAAAATTGAGCCGTTTTTGTGTCCGGGGAAGGAAATGCCTGATGCCGGGGTCAGGGATTTTTGTGCTCAGGAGGTGAATTTTTTTTTGAACCAAATGAAAAAAAGGACCTCGGAATGGGATTCGGGGTTAAATTTCAGGCTTCAAAATGGTGGTTTTTCTAGTTTTCAAAAATTGAGCCATTTTGGTGTCCAGGGAAGGAAATTCCTGATGCCGGGGTCAGGGATTTTTGTGCTCAGGAGGTGAAAAATTTTTTTCACCCAAATGTAAAAACGGACCTCGGAATGGGATTCGGCGTTAAATTTCATGCTTAAAAATGGTGCTTTTTCTAGTTCTTAAAAATTGAGCCGTTTTTGTGTCCGCGGAAGGAAATTCCTGATGCCGGGGTCAGGGATTTTTCTGCTCAGGAGGTGAAAATTTTTTTTGACCCAAATGAAAAAATGGACCTCGGAATGAGATTCGGGGTTAAATTTCAGGCTTAAAAATGGTGGTTTTTCTATTTTTTAAAAAATTGAGCCGTTTTGGTGTCCAGGGAAGGAAATTTGTGATGCCGGGGTCAGGGATTTTTGTGCTCAGGAGGTGAAAAAATTTTTTTGACCCAAATGTAAAAACGGACCTCGGAATGGGATTCGGGGTTAAATTTCATGCTTAAAAATGGTTCTTTTTCTAGTTTTCAAAAATTGATCCGTTTTGGTGTCCAGGGAAGGAAATTCCTGATGCCGGGGTCAGGGATTTTTGTGCTCAGGAGGTGAAAAAATTTTTTCACCCAAATGTAAAAACGGACCTCGGAATGGGATTCGGCGTTAAATTTCATGCTTAAAAATGGTGCTTTTTCTAGTTCTTAAAAATTGAGCCGTTTTTGTGTCCGGGGAAGGAAATTCCTGATGCCGGGGTCAGGGATTTTTGTGCTCAGGAGGTGAAAATTTTTTTTGACCCAAATGTGAAAACGGACCTCGGAATGGGATTCGGGGTTAAATTTCAGGCTTAAAAATGGTGGTTTTTCTATTTTTTAAAAATTGAGCCGTTTTGGTGTCCAGGGAAGGAAATTCCTGATGCCGGGGTCAGGGATTTTTGTGCTCAGGAGGTGAAAAATTTTTTTCACCCAAATGTAAAAACGGACCTCGGAATGGGATTCGGCGTTAAATTTCATGCTTAAAAATGGTGCTTTTTCTAGTTCTTAAAAATTGAGCCGTTTTTGTGTCCGGGGAAGGAAATTCCTGATGCCGGGGTCAGGGATTTTTGTGCTCAGGAGGTGAAAATTTTTTTTGACCCAAATGTGAAAACGGACCTCGGAATGGGATTCGGGGTTAAATTTCAGGCTTAAAAATGGTGGTTTTTCTATTTTTTAAAAATTGAGCCGTTTTGGTGTCCAGGGAAGGAAATTTCTGATGCCGGGGTCAGGGATTTTTGTGCTCAGGAGGTGAAAAAATTTTTTTGACCCAAATGTAAAAACGGACCTCGGAATGGGATTCGGGGTTAAATTTCATGCTTAAAAATGGTTCTTTTTCTAGTTTTCAAAAATTGATCCGTTTTGGTGTCCAGGGAAGGAAATTCCTGATGCCGGGGTCAGGGATTTTTGTGCTCAGGAGGTGAAAATTTTTTTTCATCCAAATGAAAAAACGGACCTCGGAATGAGATTCGGGGTTAAATTTCAGGCTTAAAAATGGTGGTTTCTCTATTTTTTAAAAATTGAGCCGTTTTGGTGTCTGGGGAAGGAAATTCCTGATGCCGGGGTCAGGGATTTTTGTGCTCATTAGGCGAAATTTTTTTTTGACCCAAATGTGAAAACGGACCTCGGAATGGGATTCGGGGTTAAATTTCAGGCTTAAAAATGGTGTTTTCTCTATTTTTTAAAAATTGAGTCGTTTTGGTGTCTGGGGAAGGAAATTCCTGATGCCGGGGTCAGGGATTTTTGTGCTCAGGAGGTGAAAATTTTTTTTGACCCAAATGAAATTACAGACCTCGGAATGGGATTCGGGGTTAAATTTCATGCTTAAAAATGGTGCTTTTTCTAGTTCTTAAAAATTGAGCCGTTTTTGTGTCCGGGGAAGGAAATTCCTGATGCCGGGGTCAGGGATTTTTGTGCTCAGGAGGTGAAAATTTTTTTTGACCCAAATGTGAAAACGGACCTCGGAATGGGATTCGGGGTTAAATTTCAGGCTTAAAAATGGTGGTTTTTCTATTTTTTAAAAATTGAGCCGTTTTGGTGTCCAGGGAAGGAAATTTCTGATGCCGGGGTCAGGGATTTTTGTGCTCAGGAGGTGAAAAATTTTTTTTGACCCAAATGTGAAAACGGACCTCTGAATGGGATTCGGGGTTAAATTTCATGCTTAAAAATGGTGCTTTTTCTAGTTCTTAAAAATTGAGCCGTTTTTGTGTCCGGGGAAGGAAATACCTGATGCCGGGGTCAGGGATTTTTGTGCTCAGGAGGTGAATTTTTTTTTGACCCAAATGAAAAAACGGACCTCGGAATGAGATTCGGGGTTAAATTTCAGGCTTAAAAATGGTGGTTTCTCTATTTTTTAAAAATTGAGCCGTTTTGGTGTCTGGGGAAGGAAATTCCTGATGCCGGGGTCAGGGATTTTTCTGCTCAAGAGGTGAAAATTTTTTTCGACCCAAATGAAAAAATGGACCTCGGAATGAGATTCGGGGTTAAATTTCAGGCTTAAAAATGGTGGTTTTTCTATTTTTTAAAAATTGAGCCGTTTTGGTGTCCAGGGAAGGAAATTTCTGATGCCGGGGTCAGGGATTTTTGTGCTCAGGAGGTGAAAAATTTTTTTTGACCCAAATGTGAAAACGGACCTCTGAATGGGATTCGGGGTTAAATTTCATGCATAAAAATGGTGCTTTTTCTAGTTCTTAAAAATTGAGCCGTTTTTGTGTCCGGGGAAGGAAATACCTGATGCCGGGGTCAGGGATTTTTGTGCTCAGGAGGTGAATTTTTTTTTGACCCAAATGAAGAAACGGACCTCGGAATGAGATTCGGGGTTAAATTTCAGGCTTAAAAATGGTGGTTTCTCTATTTTTTAAAAATTGAGCCGTTTTGGTGTCTGGGAAAGGAAATTCCTGATGCCGGGGTCAGGGATTTTTGTGCTCAGGAGGTGAAAATTTTTTTCGACCCAAATGAAAAAATGGACCTCGGAATGAGATTCGGGGTTAAATTTCAGGCTTAAAAATGGTGGTTTTTCTATTTTTTAAAAATTGAGCCGTTTTGGTGTCCAGGGAAGGAAATTTCTGATGCCGGGGTCAGGGATTTTTGTGCTCAGGAGGTGAAAAATTTTTTTTGACCCAAATGTGAAAACGGACCTCTGAATGGGATTCGGGGTTAAATTTCATGCTTAAAAATGGTGCTTTTTCTAGTTCTTAAAAATTGAGCCGTTTTTGTGTCCGGGGAAGGAAATACCTGATGCCGGGGTCAGGGATTTTTGTGCTCAGGAGGTGAAAATTTTTTTTGACCCAAATGTGAAAACGGACCTCGGAATGGGATTCGGGGTTAAATTTCAGGCTTAAAAATGGTGTTTTTTCTAGTTTTTAAAAATTGAGCCGTTTTGGTGTCCAGGGAAGGAAATTCCTGATGCCGGGGTCAGGGATTTTTGTGCTCAGGAGGTGAAAAAAATTTTTCACCCAAATGTAAAAACGGACCTCGGAATGGGATTCGGCGTTAAATTTCATGCTTAAAAATGGTGCTTTTTCTAGTTCTTAAAAATTGAGCCGTTTTTGTGTCCGGGGAAGGAAATTCCTGATGCCGGGGTCAGGGATTTTTGTGCTCAGGAGGTGAAAATTTTTTTTGACCCAAATGTGAAAACGGACCTCGGAATGGGATTCGGGGTTAAATTTCAGGCTTAAAAATGGTGTTTTTTCTAGTTTTTAAAAATTGAGCCGTTTTGGTGTCTGGGGAAGGAAATTCCTGATGCCGGGGTCAGGGATTTTTGTGCTCAGGAGGTGAAAATTTTTTTTGACCCAAATGTGAAAACGGACCTCGGAATGGGATTCGGGGTTAAATTTCAGGCTTAAAAATTGTGGTTTCTCTATTTTTTAAAAATTGAGCCGTTTTGGTGTCTGGGGAAGGAAATTCCTGATGCCGGGGTCAGGGATTTTTGTGCTCAGGAGGTGAATTTTTTTTTTGACCCAAATGTGAAAACGGACCTCGGAATGGGATTCGGGGTTAAATTTCAGGCTTAAAAATGGTTCTTTTTCTAGTTTTCAAAAATTGATCCGTTTTGGTGTCCAGGGAAGGAAATTTCTGATGCCGGGGTCAGGGATTTTTGTGCTCAGGAGGTGAAAATTTTTTTTTGACTCAAATGAAATAACGGACCTCGGAATGGGATTCGGGGTTAAATTTCATGCTTAAAAATGGTGCTTTTTCTAGTTCTTAAAAATTGAGCCGTTTTTGTGTCCGGGGAAGGAAATGCCTGATGCCGGGGTCAGGGATTTTTGTGCTCAGGAGGTGAATTTTTTTTTGACCCAAATGAAAAAAAGGACCTCGGAATGGGATTCGGGGTTAAATTTCAGGCTTAAAAATGGTGGTTTTTCTAGTTTTCAAAAATTGAGCCGTTTTGGTGTCCAGGGAAGGAAATTTCTGATGCCGGGGTCAGGGATTTTTGTGCTCAGGAGGTGAAAAATTTTTTTTGACCCAAATGTAAAAACGGACCTCAGAATGGGATTCGGGGTTAAATTTCATGCTTAAAAATGGTTCTTTTTCTAGTTTTCAAAAATTGATCCGTTTTGGTGTCCAGGGAAGGAAATTCCTGATGCCGGGGTCAGGGATTTTTGTGCTAAGGAGGTGAAAAAATTTTTTCACCCAAATGTAAAAACGGACCTCGGAATGGGATTCGGCATTAAATTTCATGCTTAAAAATGGTGTTTTTCTAGTTCTTAAAAATTGAGCCGTTTTTGTGTCCGGGGAAGGAAATTCCTGATGCTGGGGTCAGGGATTTTTGTGCTCAGGAGGTGAAAATTTTTTTCGACCCAAATGAAAAAATGGACCTCGGAATGAGATTCGGGGTTAAATTTCAGGCTTAAAAATGGTGGTTTTTCTATTTTTAAAAAATTGAGCCGTTTTTGTGTCCGGGGAAGGAAATACCTGATGCCGGGATCAGGGATTTTTGTGCTCAGGAGGTGAATTTTTTTTTGACCCAAATGAAAAAACGGACCTCGGAATGGGATTCGGGGTTAAATTTCAGGCTTAAAAATGGTGGTTTCTCTATTTTTTAAAAATTGAGCCGTTTTGGTGTCTGGGGAAGGAAATTCCTGATGCCGGGGTCAGGGATTTTTGTGCTCAGGAGGTGAAAATTTTTTTTGACCCAAATGTGAAAACGGACCTCGGAATGGGATTCGGGGTTAAATTTCAGGCTTAAAATGGTGTTTTTTCTAGTTTTTAAAAATTGATCCGTTTTGGTGTCCAGGGAAGGAAATTCCTGATGCCGGGGTCAGGGATTTTTGTGCTCAGGAGGTGAAAAAATTTTTTCACCCAAATGTAAAAACGGACCTCGGAATGGGATTCGGCGTTAAATTTCATGCTTAAAAATGGTGCTTTTTCTAGTTCTTAAAAATTGAGCCGTTTTTGTGTCCGGGGAAGGAAATTCCTGATGCCGGGGTCAGGGATTTTTGTGCTCCGGAGGTGAAAATTTTTTTTTGACCCAAATGTAAAAACGGACCTCGGAATGGGATTCGGGGTTAAATTTCATGCTTAAAAATGGTTCTTTTTCTAGTTTTCAAAAATTGATCCGTTTTGGTGTCCAGGGAAGGAAATTCCTGATGCCGGGGTCAGGGATTTTTGTGCTCAGGAGGTGAAAAAATTTTTTCACCCAAATGTAAAAACGGACCTCGGAATGGGATTCAGCGTTAAATTTCATGCTTAAAAATGGTGCTTTTTCTAGTTCTTAAAAATTGAGCCATTTTTGTGTCCGGGGAAGGAAATTCGTGATGCCGGGGTCAGGGATTTTTGTGCTCAGGAGGTGAAAATTTTTTTTGACCCAAATGAAATAACGGACCTCGGAATGGGATTCGGGGTTAAATTTCATGCTTAAAAATGGTGCTTTTTCTAGTTCTTAAAAATTGAGCCGTTTTTGTGTCCGGGGAAGGAAATACCTGATGCCGGGGTCAGGGATTTTTGTGCTCAGGAGGTGAATTTTTTTTTGACCCAAATGAAAAAACGGACCTCGGAATGGGATTCGGGGTTAAATTTCAGGCTTAAAAATGGTGGTTTTTCTATTTTTTAAAAATTGAGCCGTTTTGGTGTCCAGGGAAGGAAATTTCTGATGCTGGGGTCAGGGATTTTTGTGCTCCGGAGGTGAAAATTTTTTTTTGACCCAAATGTAAAAACGGACCTCAGAATGGGATTCGGGGTTAAATTTCATGCTTAAAAATGGTTCTTTTTCTAGTTTTCAAAAATTGATCCGTTTTGGTGTCCAGGGAAGGAAATTCCTGATGCCGGGGTCAGGGATTTTTGTGCTCAGGAGGTGAAAAATTTTTTTCACCCAAATGTAAAAACGGACCTCGGAATGGGATTCAGCGTTAAATTTCATGCTTAAAAATGGTGCTTTTTCTAGTTCTTAAAAATTGAGCCGTTTTGGTGTCTGGGGAAGGAAATTCCTGATGCCGGGGTCAGGGATTTTTGTGCTCAGGAGGTGAAAATTTTTTTTGACCCAAATGTGAAAACGGACCTCGTAATGGGATTCGGGGTTAAATTTCAGGCTTAAAAATGGTGTTTTTTCTAGTTTTTAAAAATTGAGCCGTTTTGGTGTCCGGGGAAGAAAATTACTGATGCCGGGGTCAGGGATTTTTGTGCTCAGGAGGTGAAAATTTTTTTTGACCCAAATGAAATAACGGACCTCAGAATGGGATTCGGGGTTAAATTTCATGCTTAAAAATGGTGCTTTTTCTAGTTCTTAAAAATTGAGCCGTTTTTGTGTCCGGGGAAGGAAATACCTGATGCCGGGGTCAGGGATTTTTGTGCTCAGGAGGTGAATTTTTTTTTGACCCAAATGAAAAAACGGACCTCGGAATGGGATTCGGGGTTAAATTTCAGGCTTAAAAATGGTGTTTTTTCTAGTTTTTAAAAATTGAGCCGTTTTGGTGTCCAGGGAAGGAAATTCCTGATGCCGGGGTCAGGGATTTTTGTGCTCAGGAGGTGAAAATTTTTTTTCACCCAAATGTAAAAACGGACCTCGGAATGGGATTCGGCGTTAAATTTCATGCTTAAAAATGGTGCTTTTTCTAGTTCTTAAAAATTGATCCGTTTTGGTGTCCAGGGAAGGAAATTCCTGATGCCGGGGTCAGGGATTTTTCTGCTCAGGAGGTGAAAATTTTTTTTGACCCAAATGAAAAAATGGACCTCGGAATGAGATTCGGGGTTAAATTTCAGGCTTAAAAATGGTGGTTTTTCTATTTTTTAAAAAATTGAGCCGTTTTGGTGTCCAGGGAAGGAAATTTGTGATGCCGGGGTCAGGAATTTTTGTGCTCAGGAGGTGAAAAAATTTTTTCACCCAAATGTAAAAACGGACCTCGGAATGGGATTCGGCGTTAAATTTCATGCTTAAAAATGGTGCTTTTTCTAGTTCTTAAAAATTGAGCCGTTTTTGTGTCCGGGGAAGGAAATTCCTGATGCCGGGGTCAGGGATTTTTGTGCTCAGGAGGTGAAAATTTTTTTCGACCCAAATGAAAAAATGGACCTCGGAATAAGATTCGGGGTTAAATTTCAGGCTTAAAAATGGTGGTTTTTCTATTTTTTAAAAATTGAGCCGTTTTGGTGTCCAGGGAAGGAAATTTCTGATGCCGGGGTCAGGGATTTTTGTGCTCCGGAGGTGAAAATTTTTTTTTGACCCAAATGTAAAAACGGACCTCAGAATGGGATTCGGGGTTAAATTTCATGCTTAAAAATGGTTCTTTTTCTAGTTTTCAAAAATTGATCCGTTTTGGTGTCCAGGGAAGGAAATTCCTGATGCCGGGGTCAGGGATTTTTGTGCTCAGGAGGTGAAAAATTTTTTTCACCCAAATGTAAAAACGGACCTCGGAATGGGATTCAGCGTTAAATTTCATGCTTAAAAATGGTGCTTTTTCTAGTTCTTAAAAATTGAGCCATTTTTGTGTCCGGGGAAGGAAATTCGTGATGCCGGGGTCAGGGATTTTTGTGCTCAGGAGGTGAAAATTTTTTTTGACCCAAATGAAATAACGGACCTCGGAATGGGATTCGGGGTTAAATTTCATGCTTAAAAATGGTGCTTTTTCTAGTTCTTAAAAATTGAGCCGTTTTTGTGTCCGGGAAGGAAATACCTGATGCCGGGGTCAGGGATTTTTGTGCTCAGGAGGTGAATTTTTTTTTGACCCAAATGAAAAAACGGACCTCGGAATGGGATTCGGGGTTAAATTTCAGGCTTAAAAATGGTGTTTTTTCTAGTTTTTAAAAATTGAGCCGTTTTGGTGTCCAGGGAAGGAAATTCCTGATGCCGGGGTCAGGGATTTTTGTGCTCAGGAGGTGAAAAAATTTTTTCACCCAAATGTAAAAACGGACCTCGGAATGGGATTCGGCGTTAAATTTCATGCTTAAAAATGGTGCTTTTTCTAGTTCTTAAAAATTGAGCCGTTTTTGTGTCCGGGGAAGGAAATTCCTGATGCCGGGGTCAGGGATTTTTGTGCTCAGGAGGTGAAAATTTTTTTCGACCCAAATGAAAAAATGGACCTCGGAATGAGATTCGTGGTTAAATTTCAGGCTTAAAAATGGTGGTTTTTCTATTTTTTAAAAATTGAGCCGTTTTGGTGTCCAGGGAAGGAAATTTCTGATGCCGGGGTCAGGGATTTTTGTGCTCAGGAGGTGAATTTTTTTTTGACCCAAATGAAAAAAAGGACCTCGGAATGGGATTCGGGGTTAAATTTCAGGCTTAAAAATGGTGGTTTTTCTAGTTTTCAAAAATTGAGCCGTTTTGGTGTCCAGGGAAGGAAATTTGTGATGCCGGGGTCAGGGATTTTTGTGCTCCGGAGGTGAAAATTTTTTTTTGACCCAAATGTAAAAACGGACATCAGAATGGGATTCGGGGTTAAATTTCATGCTTAAAAATGGTTCTTTTTCTAGTTTGCAAAAATTGATCCGTTTTGGTGTCCAGGGAAGGAAATTCCTGATGCCGGGGTCAGGGATTTTTGTGCTCAGGAGGTGAAAAATTTTTTTCACCCAAATGTAAAAACGGACCTCGGAATGGGATTCAGCGTTAAATTTCATGCTTAAAAATGGTGCTTTTTCTAGTTCTTAAAAATTGAGCCGTTTTGGTGTCTGGGGAAGGAAATTCCTGATGCCGGGGTCAGGGATTTTTGTGCTCAGGAGGTGAAAATTTTTTTTGACCCAAATGTGAAAACGGACCTCGGAATGGGATTCGGGGTTAAATTTCAGGCTTAAAAATGGTGTTTTTTCTAGTTTTTAAAAATTGAGCCGTTTTGGTGTCCGGGGAAGAAAATTACTGATGCCGGGGTCAGGGATTTTTGTGCTCAGGAGGTGAAAAATTTTTTTGACCCAAATGAAATAACGGACCTCAGAATGGGATTCGGGGTTAAATTTCAGGCTTAAAAATGGTGCTTTTTCTAGTTCTTAAAAATTGAGCCGTTTTTGTGTCCGGGGAAGGAAATACCTGATGCCGGGGTCAGGGATTTTTGTGCTCAGGAGGTGAATTTTTTTTTGACCCAAATGAAAAAACGGACCTCGGAATGGGATTCGGGGTTAAATTTCAGGCTTAAAAATGGTGTTTTTTCTAGTTTTTAAAAATTGAGCCGTTTTGGTGTCCAGGGAAGGAAATTCCTGATGCCGGGGTCAGGGATTTTTGTGCTCAGGAGGTGAAAAATTTTTTTCACCCAAATGTAAAAACGGACCTCGGAATGGGATTCGGCGTTAAATTTCATGCTTAAAAATGGTGCTTTTTCTAGTTCTTAAAAATTGATCCGTTTTGGTGTCCAGGGAAGGAAATTCCTGATGCCGGGGTCAGGGATTTTTGTGCTCAGGAGGTGAAAATTTTTTTTGACCCAAATGAAAAAATGGACCTCGGAATGAGATTCGGGGTTAAATTTCAGGCTTAAAAATGGTGGTTTTTCTATTTTTTAAAAAATTGAGCCGTTTTGGTGTCCAGGGAAGGAAATTTGTGATGCCGGGGTCAGGGATTTTTGTGCTCAGGAGGTGAAAAAATTTTTTTGACCCAAATGTAAAAACGGACCTCGGAATGGGATTCGGGGTTAAATTTCATGCTTAAAAATGGTTCTTTTTCTCGTTTTCAAAAATTGATCCGTTTTGGTGTCCAGGGAAGGAAATTCCTGATGCCGGGGTCAGGGATTTTTGTGCTCAGGAGGTGAAAAAATTTTTTCACCCAAATGTAAAAACGGACCTCGGAATGGGATTCGGCGTTAAATTTCATGCTTAAAAATGGTGCTTTTTCTAGTTTTCAAAAATTGAGCCGTTTTTGTGTCCGGGGAAGGAAATTCCTGATGCCGGGGTCAGGGATTTTTGTGCTCAGGAGGTGAAAAATTTTTTTCATCCAAATGAAAAAACGGACCTCGGAATGAGATTCGGGGTTAAATTTCAGGCTTAAAAATGGTGGTTTCTCTATTTTTTAAAAATTGAGCCGTTTTGGTGTCTGGGGAAGGAAATTCCTGATGCCGGGGTCAGGGATTTTTGTGCTCATTAGGTGAAATTTTTTTTTGACCCAAATGTGAAAACGGACCTCGGAATGGGATACGGGGTTAAATTTCAGGCTTAAAAATGGTGTTTTCTCTATTTTTTAAAAATTGAGTCGTTTTGGTGTCTGGGGAAGGAAATTCCTGATGCCGGGGTCAGGGATTTTTGTGCTCAGGAGGTGAAAATTTTTTTTGACCCAAATGAAATTACAGACCTCGGAATGGGATTCGGGGTTAAATTTCATGCTTAAAAATGGTGCTTTTTCTAGTTCTTAAAAATTGAGCCGTTTTTGTGTCCGGGGAAGGAAATACCTGATGCCGGGGTCAGGAATTTTTGTGCTCAGGAGGTGAATTTTTTTTTGACCCAAATGAGAAAACGGACCTCGGAATGGGATTCGGGGTTAAATTTCAGGCTTAAAAATGGTGGTGTTTCTAGTTTTCAAAAATTGAGCCGTTTTGGTGTCCAGGTAAGGAAATTCCTGATTCCGGGGTCAGGGATTTTTGTGCTCAGGAGGTGAAAATTTTTTTTGGACCCAAATGTAAAAACGGACCTCGGAATGGGATTCGGGGTTAAATTTAATGCTTAAAAATGGTGCTTTTTCTAGTTCTTAAAAATTGAGCCGTTTTTGTGTCCGGGGAAGGAAATTCCTGATGCCAGGGTCAGGGATTTTTGTGCTCAGGAGGTGAAAATTTTTTTTGACCCAAATGTGAAAACGGACCTCGGAATGGGATTCGGGGTTAAATTTCAGGCTTAAAAATGGTGGTGTTTCTAGTTTTCAAAAATTGAGCCGTTTTGGTGTCTGGGGAAGGAAATTCCTGATGCCGGGGTCAGGGATTTTTGTGCTCAGGAGGTGAAAATTTTTTTTGACCCAAATGAAATTACAGACCTCGGAATGGGATTCGGGGTTAAATTTCATACTTAAAAATGGTGCTTTTTCTAGTTCTTAAAAATTGAGCCGTTTTTGTGTCCGGGGAAGGAAATACCTGATGCCGGGGTCAGGAATTTTTGTGCTCAGGAGGTGAATTTTTTTTTGACCCAAATGAGAAAACGGACCTCGGAATGGGATTCGGGGTTAAATTTCAGGCTTAAAAATGGTGGTGTTTCTAGTTTTCAAAAATTGAGCCGTTTTGGTGTCCAGGTAAGGAAATTCCTGATTCCGGGGTCAGGGATTTTTGTGCTCAGGAGGTGAAAATTTTTTTTGGACCCAAATGTAAAAACGGACCTCGGAATGGGATTCGGGGTTAAATTTAATGCTTAAAAATGGTGCTTTTTCTAGTTCTTAAAAATTGAGCCGTTTTTGTGTCCGGGGAAGGAAATTCCTGATGCCAGGGTCAGGGATTTTTGTGCTCAGGAGGTGAAAATTTTTTTTGACCCAAATGTGAAAACGGACCTCGGAATGGGATTCGGGGTTAAATTTCAGGCTTAAAAATGGTGTTTTTAATAGTTTTTAAAAATTGAGCCGTTTTGGTGTCTGGGGAAGGAAATTCCTGATGCCGGGGTCAGGGATTTTTGTGCTCAGGAGGTGAAAATTTTTTTTGACCCAAATGTGAAAACGGACATCGGAATGGGATTTGGGGTTAAATTTCAGGCTTAAAAATGGTGGTTTCTCTATTTTTTAAAAATTGAGCCGTTTTGGTGTCTGGGGAAGGAAATTCCTGATGCCGGGGTCAGGGATTTTTGTGCTCAGGAGGTGAATTTTTTTTTTGACCCAAATGTGAAAACGGACCTCGGAATGGGATTCGGGGTTAAATTTCAGGCTTAAAAATGGTTCTTTTAATAGTTTTCAAAAATTGATCCGTTTTGGTGTCCAGGGAAGGAAATTTCTGATGCCGGGGTCAGAGATTTTTGTGCTCAGGAGGTGAAAATTTTTTTTTGACTCAAATGAAATAACGGACCTCGGAATGGGATTCGGGGTTAAATTTCATGCTTAAAAATGGTGCTTTTTCTAGTTCTTAAAAATTGAGCCGTTTTTGTGTCCGGGGAAGGAAATTCCTGATGCCGGGGTCAGGGATTTTTGTGCTCAGGAGGTGAAAATTTTTTTCGACCCACATGAAAAAATGGACCTCGGAATGAGATTCGGGGTTAAATTTCAGGCTTAAAAATGGTGGTTTTTCTATTTTTTAAAAATTGAGCCGTTTTGGTGTACAGGGAAGGAAATTTCTGATGCCGGGGTCAGGGATTTTTGTGCTCAGGAGGTGAAAAATTTTTTTTGACCCAAATGTGAAAACGGACCTCTGAATGGGATTCGGGGTTAAATTTCATGCTTAAAAATGGTGCTTTTTCTAGTTCTTAAAAATTGAGCCGTTTTTGTGTCCGGGGAAGGAAATACCTGATGCCGGGGTCAGGGATTTTTGTGCTCAGGAGGTGAATTTTTTTTTGACCCAAATGAAAAAACGGACCTCGGAATGAGATTCGGGGTTAAATTTCAGGCTTAAAAATGGTGGTTTCTCTATTTTTTCAAAATTGAGCCGTTTTGGTGTCTGGGGAAGGAAATTCCTGATGCCGGGGTCAGGGATTTTTGTGCTCAGGAGGTGAAAATTTTTTTCGACCCAAATGAAAAAATGGACCTCGGAATGAGATTCGGGGTTAAATTTCAGGCTTAAAAATGGTGGTTTTTCTATTTTTTAAAAATTGAGCCGTTTTGGTGTCCAGGGAAGGAAATTTCTGATGCCGGGGTCAGGGATTTTTGTGCTCAGGAGGTGAAAAATTTTTTTTGACCCAAATGTGAAAACGGACCTCTGAATGGGATTCGGGGTTAAATTTCATGCATAAAAATGGTGCTTTTTCTAGTTCTTAAAAATTGAGCCGTTTTGGTGTCCAGGGAAGGAAATTTCTGATGCCGGGGTCAGGGATTTTTGTGCTCAGGAGGTGAAAAATTTTTTTTGACCCAAATGTGAAAACGGACCTCGGAATGGGATTCGGGGTTAAATTTCAGGCTTAAAAATGGTGTTTTTTCTAGTTTTTAAAAATTGAGCCGTTTTGGTGTCTGGGGAAGGAAATTCCTGATGCCGGGGTCAGGGATTTTTGTGCTCAGGAGGTGAAAATTTTTTTTGACCCAAATGTGAAAACGGACCTCGGAATGGGATTCGGGGTTAAATTTCAGGCTTAAAAATTGTGGTTTCTCTATTTTTTAAAAATTGAGCCGTTTTGGTGTCTGGGGAAGGAAATTCCTGATGCCGGGGTCAGGGATTTTTGTGCTCAGGAGGTGAATTTTTTTTTTGACCCAAATGTGAAAACGGACCTCGGAATGGGATTCGGGGTTAAATTTCAGGCTTAAAAATGGTTCTTTTTCTAGTTTTCAAAAATTGATCCGTTTTGGTGTCCAGGGAAGGAAATTTCTGATGCCGGGGTCAGGGATTTTTGTGCTCAGGAGGTGAAAATTTTTTTTTGACTCAAATGAAATAACGGACCTCGGAATGGGATTCGGGGTTAAATTTCATGCTTAAAAATGGTGCTTTTTCTAGTTCTTAAAAATTGAGCCGTTTTTGTGTCCGGGGAAGGAAATGCCTGATGCCGGGGTCAGGGATTTTTGTGCTCAGGAGGTGAATTTTTTTTTGACCCAAATGAAGAAACGGACCTCGGAATGGGATTCGGGGTTAAATTTCAGGCTTAAAAATGGTGGTTTTTCTAGTTTTTAAAAATTGAGCCGTTTTGGTGTCTGGGGAAGGAAATTCCTGATGCCGGGGTCAGGGATTTTTGTGCTCAGGAGGTGAAAATTTTTTTCGACCCAAATGAAAAAATGGACCTCGGAATGAGATTCGGGGTTAAATTTCATGCTTAAAAATGGTGCTTTTTCTAGTTCTTAAAAATTGAGCCGTTTTTGTGTCCGGGGAAGGAAATGCCTGATGCCGGGGTCAGGGATTTTTGTGCTCAGGAGGTGAATTTTTTTTTGACCCAAATGAAAAAAAGGACCTCGGAATGGGATTCGGGGTTAAATTTCAGGCTTAAAAATGGTGGTTTTTCTAGTTTTCAAAAATTGAGCCGTTTTGGTGTCCAGGGAAGGAAATTCCTGATGCCGGGGTCAGGGATTTTTGTGCTCAGGAGGTGAAAATTTTTTTTTGACCCAAATGTAAAAACGGACCTCAGAATGGGATTCGGGGTTAAATTTCATGCTTAAAAATGGTGCTTTTTCTAGTTCTTAAAAATTGAGCCGTTTTTGTGTCCGGGGAAGGAAATACCTGATGCCGGGGTCAGGGATTTTTGTGCTCAGGAGGTGAAAATTTTTTTTGACCCAAATGTGAAAACGGACCTCGGAATGGGATTCGGGGTTAAATTTCAGGCTTAAAAATGGTGTTTTTTCTAGTTTTTAAAAATTGAGCCGTTTTGGTGTCCAGGGAAGGAAATTCCTGATGCCGGGGTCAGGGATTTTTGTGCTCAGGAGGTGAAAAAATTTTTTCACCCAAATGTAAAAACGGACCTCGGAATGGGATTCGGCGTTAAATTTCATGCTTAAAAATGGTGCTTTTTCTAGTTCTTAACAAATTGAGCCGTTTTTGTATCCGGGGAAGGAAATTCCTGATGCCGGGGTCAGGGATTTTTGTGCTCAGGAGGTGAAAATTTTTTTTGACCCAAATGTGAAAACGGACCTCGGAATGGGATTCGGGGTTAAATTTCAGGCTTAAAAATGGTGTTTTTTCTAGTTTTTAAAAATTGAGCCGTTTTGGTGTCTGGGGAAGGAAATTCCTGATGCCGGGGTCAGGGATTTTTGTGCTCAGGAGGTGAAAATTTTTTTTGACCCAAATGTGAAAACGGACCTCGGAATGGGATTCGGGGTTAAATTTCAGGCTTAAAAATTGTGGTTTCTCTATTTTTTAAAAATTGAGCCGTTTTGGTGTCTGGGGAAGGAAATTCCTGATGCCGGGGTCAGGGATTTTTGTGCTCAGGAGGTGAATTTTTTTTTTGACCCAAATGTGAAAACGGACCTCGGAATGGGATTCGGGGTTAAATTTCAGGCTTAAAAATGGTTCTTTTTCTAGTTTTCAAAAATTGATCCGTTTTGGTGTCCAGGGAAGGAAATTTCTGATGCCGGGGTCAGGGATTTTTGTGCTCAGGAGGTGAAAATTTTTTTTTGACTCAAATGAAATAACGGACCTCGGAATGGGATTCGGGGTTAAATTTCATGCTTAAAAATGGTGCTTTTTCTAGTTCTTAAAAATTGAGCCGTTTTTGTGTCCGGGGAAGGAAATACCTGATGCCGGGGTCAGGGATTTTTGTGCTCAGGAGGTGAATTTTTTTTTGACCCAAATGAAGAAACGGACCTCGGAATGAGATTCGGGGTTAAATTTCAGGCTTAAAAATGGTGGTTTCTCTATTTTTTAAAAATTGAGCCGTTTTGGTGTCTGGGGAAGGAAATTCCTGATGCCGGAGTCAGGGATTTTTGTGCTCAGGAGGTGAAAATTTTTTTCGACCCAAATGAAAAAATGGACCTCGGAATGAGATTCGGGGTTAAATTTCAGGCTTAAAAATGGTGGTTTTTCTATTTTTTAAAAATTGAGCCGTTTTGGTGTCCAGGGAAGGAAATTTCTGATGCCGGGGTCAGGGATTTTTGTGCTCAGGAGGTGAAAAATTTTTTTTGACCCAAATGTGAAAACGGACCTCTGAATGGGATTCGGGGTTAAATTTCATGCTTAAAAATGGTGCTTTTTCTAGTTCTTAAAAATTGAGCCGTTTTTGTGTCCGGGGAAGGAAATACCTGATGCCGGGGTCAGGGATTTTTGTGCTCAGGAGGTGAAAATTTTTTTTGACCCAAATGTGAAAACGGACCTCGGAATGGGATTCGGGGTTAAATTTCAGGCTTAAAAATGGTGTTTTTTCTAGTTTTTAAAAATTGAGCCGTTTTGGTGTCCAGGGAAGGAAATTCCTGATGCCGGGGTCAGGGATTTTTGTGCTCAGGAGGTGAAAAAATTTTTTCACCCAAATGTAAAAACGGACCTCGGAATGGGATTCGGCGTTAAATTTCATGCTTAAAAATGGTGCTTTTTCTAGTTCTTAACAAATTGAGCCGTTTTTGTGTCCGGGGAAGGAAATTCCTGATGCCGGGGTCAGGGATTTTTGTGCTCAGGAGGTGAAAATTTTTTTTGACCCAAATGTGAAAACGGACCTCGGAATGGGATTCGGGGTTAAATTTCAGGCTTAAAAATGGTGTTTTTTCTAGTTTTTAAAAATTGAGCCGTTTTGGTGTCTGGGGAAGGAAATTCCTGATGCCGGGGTCAGGGATTTTTGTGCTCAGGAGGTGAAAATTTTTTTTGACCCAAATGTGAAAACGGACCTCGGAATGGGATTCGGGGTTAAATTTCAGGCTTAAAAATTGTGGTTTCTCTATTTTTTAAAAATTGAGCCGTTTTGGTGTCTGGGGAAGGAAATTCCTGATGCCGGGGTCAGGGATTTTTGTGCTCAGGAGGTGAATTTTTTTTTTGACCCAAATGTGAAAACGGACCTCGGAATGGGATTCGGGGTTAAATTTCAGGCTTAAAAATGGTTCTTTTTCTAGTTTTCAAAAATTGATCCGTTTTGGTGTCCAGGGAAGGAAATTTCTGATGCCGGGGTCAGGGATTTTTGTGCTCAGGAGGTGAAAATTTTTTTTTGACTCAAATGAAATAACGGACCTCGGAATGGGATTCGGGGTTAAATTTCATGCTTAAAAATGGTGCTTTTTCTAGTTCTTAAAAATTGAGCCGTTTTTGTGTCCGGGGAAGGAAATGCCTGATGCCGGGGTCAGGGATTTTTGTGCTCAGGAGGTGAATTTTTTTTTGACCCAAATGAAGAAACGGACCTCGGAATGGGATTCGGGGTTAAATTTCAGGCTTAAAAATGGTGGTTTTTCTAGTTTTTAAAAATTGAGCCGTTTTGGTGTCTGGGGAAGGAAATTCCTGATGCCGGGGTCAGGGATTTTTGTGCTCAGGAGGTGAAAATTTTTTTCGACCCAAATGAAAAAATGGACCTCGGAATGAGATTCGGGGTTAAATTTCATGCTTAAAAATGGTGCTTTTTCTAGTTCTTAAAAATTGAGCCGTTTTTGTGTCCGGGGAAGGAAATGCCTGATGCCGGGGTCAGGGATTTTTGTGCTCAGGAGGTGAATTTTTTTTTGACCCAAATGAAAAAAAGGACCTCGGAATGGGATTCGGGGTTAAATTTCAGGCTTAAAAATGGTGGTTTTTCTAGTTTTCAAAAATTGAGCCGTTTTGGTGTCCAGGGAAGGAAATTCCTGATGCCGGGGTCAGGGATTTTTGTGCTCAGGAGGTGAAAATTTTTTTTTGACCCAAATGTAAAAACGGACCTCAGAATGGGATTCGGGGTTAAATTTCATGCTTAAAAATGGTGCTTTTTCTAGTTCTTAAAAATTGAGCCGTTTTTGTGTCCGGGGAAGGAAATTCCTGATGCCGGGGTCAGGGATTTTTGTGCTCAGGAGGTGAAAATTTTTTTTGACCCAAATGTGAAAACGGACCTCGGAATGGGATTCGGGGTTAAATTTCAGGCTTAAAAATGGTGTTTTTAATAGTTTTTAAAAATTGAGCCGTTTTGGTGTCTGGGGAAGGAAATTCCTGATGCCGGGGTCAGGGATTTTTGTGCTCAGGAGGTGAAAATTTTTTTCGACCCAAATGAAAAAATGGACCTCGGAATGAGATTCGGGGTTAAATTTCAGGCTTAAAAATGGTGGTTTTTCTATTTTTTAAAAATTGAGCCGTTTTGGTGTCCAGGGAAGGAAATTTCTGATGCCGGGGTCAGGGATTTTTGTGCTCAGGAGGTGAAAAATTTTTTTTGACCCAAATGTGAAAACGGACCTCTGAATGGGATTCGGGGTTAAATTTCATGCTTAAAAATGGTGCTTTTTCTAGTTCTTAAAAATTGAGCCGTTTTTGTGTCCCGGGAAGGAAATACCTGATGCCGGGGTCAGGGATTTTTGTGCTCAGGAGGTGAAAATTTTTTTTGACCCAAATGTGAAAACGGACCTCGGAATGGGATTCGGGGTTAAATTTCAGGCTTAAAAATGGTGTTTTTTCTAGTTTTTAAAAATTGAGCCGTTTTGGTGTCCAGGGAAGGAAATTCCTGATGCCGGGGTCAGGGATTTTTGTGCTCAGGAGGTGAAAAAATTTTTTCACCCAAATGTAAAAACGGACCTCGGAATGGGATTCGGCGTTAAATTTCATGCTTAAAAATGGTGCTTTTTCTAGTTCTTAACAAATTGAGCCGTTTTTGTGTCCGGGGAAGGAAATTCCTGATGCCGGGGTCAGGGATTTTTGTGCTCAGGAGGTGAAAATTTTTTTTGACCCAAATGTGAAAACGGACCTCGGAATGGGATTCGGGGTTAAATTTCAGGCTTAAAAATGGTGTTTTTTCTAGTTTTTAAAAATTGAGCCGTTTTGGTGTCTGGGGAAGGAAATTCCTGATGCCGGGGTCAGGGATTTTTGTGCTCAGGAGGTGAAAATTTTTTTTGACCCAAATGTGAAAACGGACCTCGGAATGGGATTCGGGGTTAAATTTCAGGCTTAAAAATTGTGGTTTCTCTATTTTTTAAAAATTGAGCCGTTTTGGTGTCTGGGGAAGGAAATTCCTGATGCCGGGGTCAGGGATTTTTGTGCTCAGGAGGTGAATTTTTTTTTTGACCCAAATGTGAAAACGGACCTCGGAATGGGATTCGGGGTTAAATTTCAGGCTTAAAAATGGTTCTTTTTCTAGTTTTCAAAAATTGATCCGTTTTGGTGTCCAGGGAAGGAAATTTCTGATGCCGGGGTCAGGGATTTTTGTGCTCAGGAGGTGAAAATTTTTTTTTGACTCAAATGAAATAACGGACCTCGGAATGGGATTCGGGGTTAAATTTCATGCTTAAAAATGGTGCTTTTTCTAGTTCTTAAAAATTGAGCCGTTTTTGTGTCCGGGGAAGGAAATGCCTGATGCCGGGGTCAGGGATTTTTGTGCTCAGGAGGTGAATTTTTTTTTGACCCAAATGAAGAAACGGACCTCGGAATGGGATTCGGGGTTAAATTTCAGGCTTAAAAATGGTGGTTTTTCTAGTTTTTAAAAATTGAGCCGTTTTGGTGTCTGGGGAAGGAAATTCCTGATGCCGGGGTCAGGGATTTTTGTGCTCAGGAGGTGAAAATTTTTTTCGACCCAAATGAAAAAATGGACCTCGGAATGAGATTCGGGGTTAAATTTCATGCTTAAAAATGGTGCTTTTTCTAGTTCTTAAAAATTGAGCCGTTTTTGTGTCCGGGGAAGGAAATGCCTGATGCCGGGGTCAGGGATTTTTGTGCTCAGGAGGTGAATTTTTTTTTGACCCAAATGAAAAAAAGGACCTCGGAATGGGATTCGGGGTTAAATTTCAGGCTTAAAAATGGTGGTTTTTCTAGTTTTCAAAAATTGAGCCGTTTTGGTGTCCAGGGAAGGAAATTCCTGATGCCGGGGTCAGGGATTTTTGTGCTCAGGAGGTGAAAATTTTTTTTTGACCCAAATGTAAAAACGGACCTCAGAATGGGATTCGGGGTTAAATTTCATGCTTAAAAATGGTGCTTTTTCTAGTTCTTAAAAATTGAGCCGTTTTTGTGTCCGGGGAAGGAAATACCTGATGCCGGGGTCAGGGATTTTTGTGCTCAGGAGGTGAAAATTTTTTTTGACCCAAATGTGAAAACGGACCTCGGAATGGGATTCGGGGTTAAATTTCAGGCTTAAAAATGGTGTTTTTTCTAGTTTTTAAAAATTGAGCCGTTTTGGTGTCCAGGGAAGGAAATTCCTGATGCCGGGGTCAGGGATTTTTGTGCTCAGGAGGTGAAAAAATTTTTTCACCCAAATGTAAAAACGGACCTCGGAATGGGATTCGGCGTTAAATTTCATGCTTAAAAATGGTGCTTTTTCTAGTTCTTAACAAATTGAGCCGTTTTTGTATCCGGGGAAGGAAATTCCTGATGCCGGGGTCAGGGATTTTTGTGCTCAGGAGGTGAAAATTTTTTTTGACCCAAATGTGAAAACGGACCTCGGAATGGGATTCGGGGTTAAATTTCAGGCTTAAAAATGGTGTTTTTTCTAGTTTTTAAAAATTGAGCCGTTTTGGTGTCTGGGGAAGGAAATTCCTGATGCCGGGGTCAGGGATTTTTGTGCTCAGGAGGTGAAAATTTTTTTTGACCCAAATGTGAAAACGGACCTCGGAATGGGATTCGGGGTTAAATTTCAGGCTTAAAAATTGTGGTTTCTCTATTTTTTAAAAATTGAGCCGTTTTGGTGTCTGGGGAAGGAAATTCCTGATGCCGGGGTCAGGGATTTTTGTGCTCAGGAGGTGAATTTTTTTTTTGACCCAAATGTGAAAACGGACCTCGGAATGGGATTCGGGGTTAAATTTCAGGCTTAAAAATGGTTCTTTTTCTAGTTTTCAAAAATTGATCCGTTTTGGTGTCCAGGGAAGGAAATTTCTGATGCCGGGGTCAGGGATTTTTGTGCTCAGGAGGTGAAAATTTTTTTTTGACTCAAATGAAATAACGGACCTCGGAATGGGATTCGGGGTTAAATTTCATGCTTAAAAATGGTGCTTTTTCTAGTTCTTAAAAATTGAGCCGTTTTTGTGTCCGGGGAAGGAAATGCCTGATGCCGGGGTCAGGGATTTTTGTGCTCAGGAGGTGAATTTTTTTTTGACCCAAATGAAAAAAAGGACCTCGGAATGGGATTCGGGGTTAAATTTCAGGCTTAAAAATGGTGGTTTTTCTAGTTTTCAAAAATTGAGCCGTTTTGGTGTCCAGGGAAGGAAATTCCTGATGCCGGGGTCAGGGATTTTTGTGCTCAGGAGGTGAAAATTTTTTTTTGACCCAAATGTAAAAACGGACCTCAGAATGGGATTCGGGGTTAAATTTCATGCTTAAAAATGGTGCTTTTTCTAGTTCTTAAAAATTGAGCCGTTTTTGTGTCCGGGGAAGGAAATTCCTGATGCCGGGGTCAGGGATTTTTGTGCTCAGGAGGTGAAAATTTTTTTTGACCCAAATGTGAAAACGGACCTCGGAATGGGATTCGGGGTTAAATTTCAGGCTTAAAAATGGTGTTTTTAATAGTTTTTAAAAATTGAGCCGTTTTGGTGTCTGGGGAAGGAAATTCCTGATGCCGGGGTCAGGGATTTTTGTGCTCAGGAGGTGAAAATTTTTTTTGACCCAAATGTGAAAACGGACCTCGGAATGGGATTTGGGGTTAAATTTCAGGCTTAAAAATGGTGGTTTCTCTATTTTTTAAAAATTGAGCCGTTTTGGTGTCTGGGGAAGGAAATTCCTGATGCCGGGGTCAGGGATTTTTGTGCTCAGGAGGTGAATTTTTTTTTTGACCCAAATGTGAAAACGGACCTCGGAATGGGATTCGGGGTTAAATTTCAGGCTTAAAAATGGTTCTTTTAATAGTTTTCAAAAATTGATCCGTTTTGGTGTCCAGGGAAGGAAATTTCTGATGCCGGGGTCAGGGATTTTTGTGCTCAGGAGGTGAAAATTTTTTTTTGACTCAAATGAAATAACGGACCTCGGAATGGGATTCGGGGTTAAATTTCAGGCTTAAAAATGGTGGTTTCTCTATTTTTTAAAAATTGAGCCGTTTTGGTGTCTGGGGAAGGAAATTCCTGATGCCGGGGTCAGGGATTTTTGTGCTCAGGAGGTGAAAATTTTTTTCGACCCAAATGAAAAAATGGACCTCGGAATGAGATTCGGGGTTAAATTTCAGGCTTAAAAATGGTGGTTTTTCTATTTTTTAAAAATTGAGCCGTTTTGGTGTCCAGGGAAGGAAATTTCTGATGCCGGGGTCAGGGATTTTTCTGCTCAGGAGGTGAAAAATTTTTTTTGACCCAAATGTGAAAACGGACCTCTGAATGGGATTCGGGGTTAAATTTCATGCATAAAAATGGTGCTTTTTCTAGTTCTTAAAAATTGAGCCGTTTTTGTGTCCGGGGAAGGAAATACCTGATGCCGGGGTCAGGGATTTTTGTGCTCAGGAGGTGAATTTTTTTTTGACCCAAATGAAGAAACGGACCTCGGAATGAGATTCGGGGTTAAATTTCAGGCTTAAAAATGGTGGTTTCTCTATTTTTTAAAAATTGAGCCGTTTTGGTGTCTGGGGAAGGAAATTCCTGATGCCGGGGTCAGGGATTTTTGTGCTCAGGAGGTGAAAATTTTTTTCGACCCAAATGAAAAAATGGACCTCGGAATGAGATTCGGGGTTAAATTTCAGGCTTAAAAATGGTGGTTTTTCTATTTTTTAAAAATTGAGCCGTTTTGGTGTCCAGGGAAGGAAATTTCTGATGCCGGGGTCAGGGATTTTTGTGCTCAGGAGGTGAAAAATTTTTTTGGACCCAAATGTGAAAACGGACCTCTGAATGGGATTCGGGGTTAAATTTCATGCTTAAAAATGGTGCTTTTTCTAGTTCTTAAAAATTGAGCCGTTTTTGTGTCCGGGGAAGGAAATACCTGATGCCGGGGTCAGGGATTTTTGTGCTCAGGAGGTGAAAATTTTTTTTGACCCAAATGTGAAAACGGACCTCGGAATGGGATTCGGGGTTAAATTTCAGGCTTAAAAATGGTGTTTTTTCTAGTTTTTAAAAATTGAGCCGTTTTGGTGTCCAGGGAAGGAAATTCCTGATGCCGGGGTCAGGGATTTTTGTGCTCAGGAGGTGAAAAAATTTTTTCACCCAAATGTAAAAACGGACCTCGGAATGGGATTCGGCGTTAAATTTCATGCTTAAAAATGGTGCTTTTTCTAGTTCTTAACAAATTGAGCCGTTTTTGTGTCCGGGGAAGGAAATTCCTGATGCCGGGGTCAGGGATTTTTGTGCTCAGGAGGTGAAAATTTTTTTTGACCCAAATGTGAAAACGGACCTCGGAATGGGATTCGGGGTTAAATTTCAGGCTTAAAAATGGTGTTTTTTCTAGTTTTTAAAAATTGAGCCGTTTTGGTGTCTGGGGAAGGAAATTCCTGATGCCGGGGTCAGGGATTTTTGTGCTCAGGAGGTGAAAATTTTTTTTTGACCCAAATGTAAAAACGGACCTCAGAATGGGATTCGGGGTTAAATTTCATGCATAAAAATGGTTCTTTTTCTAGTTTTCAAAAATTGATCCGTTTTGGTGTCCAGGGAAGGAAATTCCTGATGCCGGGGTCAGGGATTTTTGTGCTAAGGAGGTGAAAAATTTTTTTCACCCAAATGTAAAAACGGACCTCGGAATGGGATTCGGCATTAAATTTCATGCTTAAAAATGGTGCTTTTTCTAGTTCTTAAAAATTGAGCCGTTTTTGTGTCCGGGGAAGGAAATTCCTGATGCTGGGGTCAGGGATTTTTGTGCTCAGGAGGTGAAAATTTTTTTCGACCCAAATGAAAAAATGGACCTCGGAATGAGATTCGGGGTTAAATTTCAGGCTTAAAAATGGTGGTTTTTCTATTTTTAAAAAATTGAGCCATTTTGGTGTCCAGGGAAGGAAATTTCTGATGCCGGGGTCAGGGATTTTTGTGCTCAGGAGGTGAAAAATTTTTTTTGACCCAAATGTGAAAACGGACCTCTGAATGGGATTCGGGGTTAAATTTCATGCTTAAAAATGGTGCTTTTTCTAGTTCTTAAAAATTGAGCCGTTTTTGTGTCCGGGGAAGGAAATACCTGATGCCGGGGTCAGGGATTTTTGTGCTCAGGAGGTGAAAATTTTTTTTGACCCAAATGTGAAAACGGACCTCGGAATGGGATTCGGGGTTAAATTTCAGGCTTAAAAATGGTGTTTTTTCTAGTTTTTAAAAATTGAGCCGTTTTGGTGTCCAGGGAAGGAAATTCCTGATGCCGGGGTCAGGGATTTTTGTGCTCAGGAGGTGAAAAAATTTTTTCACCCAAATGTAAAAACGGACCTCGGAATGGGATTCGGCGTTAAATTTCATGCTTAAAAATGGTGCTTTTTCTAGTTCTTAACAAATTGAGCCGTTTTTGTGTCCGGGGAAGGAAATTCCTGATGCCGGGGTCAGGGATTTTTGTGCTCAGGAGGTGAAAATTTTTTTTGACCCAAATGTGAAAACGGACCTCGGAATGGGATTCAGGGTTAAATTTCAGGCTTAAAAATGGTGTTTTTTCTAGTTTTTAAAAATTGAGCCGTTTTGGTGTCTGGGGAAGGAAATTCCTGATGCCGGGGTCAGGGATTTTTGTGCTCAGGAGGTGAAAATTTTTTTTTGACCCAAATGTAAAAACGGACCTCAGAATGGGATTCGGGGTTAAATTTCATGCATAAAAATGGTTCTTTTTCTAGTTTTCAAAAATTGATCCGTTTTGGTGTCCAGGGAAGGAAATTCCTGATGCCGGGGTCAGGGATTTTTGTGCTAAGGAGGTGAAAAATTTTTTTCACCCAAATGTAAAAACGGACCTCGGAATGGGATTCGGCATTAAATTTCATGCTTAAAAATGGTGCTTTTTCTAGTTCTTAAAAATTGAGCCGTTTTTGTGTCCGGGGAAGGAAATTCCTGATGCTGGGGTCAGGGATTTTTGTGCTCAGGAGGTGAAAATTTTTTTCGACCCAAATGAAAAAATGGACCTCGGAATGAGATTCGGGGTTAAATTTCAGGCTTAAAAATGGTGGTTTTTCTATTTTTAAAAAATTGAGCCATTTTGGTGTCCAGGGAAGGAAATTTCTGATGCCGGGGTCAGGGATTTTTGTGCTCAGGAGGTGAAAAATTTTTTTTGACCCAAATGTGAAAACGGACCTCTGAATGGGATTCGGGGTTAAATTTCATGCTTAAAAATGGTGCTTTTTCTAGTTCTTAAAAATTGATCCGTTTTTGTGTCCGGGGAAGGAAATACCTGATGCCGGGATCAGGGATTTTTGTGCTCAGGAGGTGAATTTTTTTTTGACCCAAATGAAAAAACGGACCTCGGAATGGGATTCGGGGTTAAATTTCAGGCTTAAAAATGGTGGTTTCTCTATTTTTTAAAAATTGAGCCGTTTTGGTGTCTGGGGAAGGAAATTCCTGATGCCGGGGTCAGGGATTTTTGTGCTCAGGAGGTGAAAATTTTTTTTGACCCAAATGTGAAAACGGACCTCGGAATGGGATTCGGGGTTAAATTTCAGGCTTAAAATGGTGTTTTTTCTAGTTTTCAAAAATTGATCCGTTTTGGTGTCCAGGGAAGGAAATTCCTGATGCCGGGGTCAGGGATTTTTGTGCTCAGGAGGTGAAAAAATTTTTTCACCCAAATGTAAAAACGGACCTCGGAATGGGATTCGGCGTTAAATTTCATGCTTAAAAATGGTGCTTTTTCTAGTTCTTAAAAATTGAGCCGTTTTTGTGTCCGGGGAAGGAAATTCCTGATGCCGGGGTCAGGGATTTTTGTGCTCAGGAGGTGAAAATTTTTTTTGACCCAAATGAAAAAATGGACCTCGGAATGAGATTCGGGGTTAAATTTCAGGCTTAAAAATGGTGGTTTTTCTATTTTTTAAAAATTGAGCCGTTTTGGTGTCCAGGGAAGGAAATTTCTGATGCCGGGGTCAGGGATTTTTGTGCTCAGGAGGTGAAAAATTTTTTTTGACCCAAATGTAAAAACTGACCTCGGAATGGGATTCGGGGTTAAATTTCATGCTTAAAAATGGTTCTTTTTCTAGTTTTCAAAAATTGATCCGTTTTGGTGTCCAGGGAAGGAAATTCCTGATGCCGGGGTCAGGGATTTTTGTGCTCAGGAGGTGAAAATTTTTTTTCATCCAAATGAAAAAACGGACCTCGGAATGAGATTCGGGGTTAAATTTCAGGCTTAAAAATGGTGGTTTCTCTATTTTTTAAAAATTGAGCCGTTTTGGTGTCTGGGGAAGGAAATTCCTGATGCCGGGGTCAGGGATTTTTGTGCTCATTAGGTGAAATTTTTTTTTGACCCAAATGTGAAAACGGACCTCGGAATGGGATTCGGGGTTAAATTTCAGGCTTAAAAATGGTGTTTTCTCTATTTTTTAAAAATTGAGTCGTTTTGGTGTCTGGGGAAGGAAATTCCTGATGCCGGGGTCAGGGATTTTTGTGCTCAGGAGGTGAAAATTTTTTTTGACCCAAATGAAATTACAGACCTCGGAATGGGATTCGGGGTTAAATTTCATGCTTAAAAATGGTGCTTTTTCTAGTTCTTAAAAATTGAGCCGTTTTTGTGTCCGGGGAAGGAAATACCTGATGCCGGGGTCAGGAATTTTTGTGCTCAGGAGGTGAATTTTTTTTTGACCCAAATGAGAAAACGGACCTCGGAATGGGATTCGGGGTTAAATTTCAGGCTTAAAAATGGTGGTGTTTCTAGTTTTCAAAAATTGAGCCGTTTTGGTGTCCAGGTAAGGAAATTCCTGATTCCGGGGTCAGGGATTTTTGTGCTCAGGAGGTGAAAATTTTTTTTGGACCCAAATGTAAAAACGGACCTCGGAATGGGATTCGGGGTTAAATTTAATGCTTAAAAATGGTGCTTTTTCTAGTTCTTAAAAATTGAGCCGTTTTTGTGTCCGGGGAAGGAAATTCCTGATGCCGGGGTCAGGGATTTTTGTGCTCAGGAGGTGAAAATTTTTTTTGACCCAAATGTGAAAACGGACCTCGGAATGGGATTCGGGGTTAAATTTCAGGCTTAAAAATGGTGTTTTTAATAGTTTTTAAAAATTGAGCCGTTTTGGTGTCTGGGGAAGGAAATTCCTGATGCCGGGGTCAGGGATTTTTGTGCTCAGGAGGTGAAAATTTTTTTTGACCCAAATGTGAAAACGGACCTCGGAATGGGATTTGGGGTTAAATTTCAGGCTTAAAAATGGTGGTTTCTCTATTTTTTAAAAATTGAGCCGTTTTGGTGTCTGGGGAAGGAAATTCCTGATGCCGGGGTCAGGGATTTTTGTGCTCAGGAGGTGAATTTTTTTTTTGACCCAAATGTGAAAACGGACCTCGGAATGGGATTCGGGGTTAAATTTCAGGCTTAAAAATGGTTCTTTTAATAGTTTTCAAAAATTGATCCGTTTTGGTGTCCAGGGAAGGAAATTTCTGATGCCGGGGTCAGGGATTTTTGTGCTCAGGAGGTGAAAATTTTTTTTTGACTCAAATGAAATAACGGACCTCGGAATGGGATTCGGGGTTAAATTTCATGCTTAAAAATGGTGCTTTTTCTAGTTCTTAAAAATTGAGCCGTTTTTGTGTCCGGGGAAGGAAATTCCTGATGCCGGGGTCAGGGATTTTTGTGCTCAGGAGGTGAAAATTTTTTTCGACCCAAATGAAAAAATGGACCTCGGAATGAGATTCGGGGTTAAATTTCAGGCTTAAAAATGGTGGTTTTTCTATTTTTAAAAAATTGAGCCGTTTTGGTGTCCAGGGAAGGAAATTTCTGATGCCGGGGTCAGGGATTTTTGTGCTCAGGAGGTGAAAAATTTTTTTTGACCCAAATGTGAAAACGGACCTCTGAATGGGATTCGGGGTTAAATTTCATGCTTAAAAATGGTGCTTTTTCTAGTTCTTAAAAATTGAGCCGTTTTTGTGTCCGGGGAAGGAAATACCTGATGCCGGGGTCAGGGATTTTTGTGCTCAGGAGGTGAATTTTTTTTTGACCCAAATGAAAAAACGGACCTCGGAATGAGATTCGGGGTTAAATTTGAGGCTTAAAAATGGTGGTTTCTCTATTTTTTAAAAATTGAGCCGTTTTGGTGTCTGGGGAAGGAAATTCCTGATGCCGGGGTCAGGGATTTTTGTGCTCAGGAGGTGAAAATTTTTTTCGACCCAAATGAAAAAATGGACCTCGGAATGAGATTCGGGGTTAAATTTCAGGCTTAAAAATGGTGGTTTTTCTATTTTTTAAAAATTGAGCCGTTTTGGTGTCCAGGGAAGGAAATTTCTGATGCCGGGGTCAGGGATTTTTGTGCTCAGGAGGTGAAAAATTTTTTTTGACCCAAATGTGAAAACGGACCTCTGAATGGGATTCGGGGTTAAATTTCATGCATAAAAATGGTGCTTTTTCTAGTTCTTAAAAATTGAGCCGTTTTTGTGTCCGGGGAAGGAAATTCCTGATGCCGGGGTCAGGGATTTTTGTGCTCAGGAGGTGAATTTTTTTTTGACCCAAATGAAAAAACGGACCTCGGAATGAGATTCGGGGTTAAATTTGAGGCTTAAAAATGGTGGTTTCTCTATTTTTTAAAAATTGAGCCGTTTTGGTGTCTGGGGAAGGAAATTTTTGATGCCGGGGTCAGGGATTTTTGTGCTCAGGAGGTGAAAATTTTTTTCGACCCAAATGAAAAAATGGACCTCGGAATGAGATTCGGGGTTAAATTTCAGGCTTAAAAATGGTGGTTTTTCTATTTTTTAAAAATTGAGCCGTTTTGGTGTCCAGGGAAGGAAATTTCTGATGCCGGGGTCAGGGATTTTTGTGCTCAGGAGGTGAAAAATTTTTTTTGACCCAAATGTGAAAACGGACCTCTGAATGGGATTCGGGGTTAAATTTCATGCATAAAAATGGTGCTTTTTCTAGTTCTTAAAAATTGAGCCGTTTTTGTGTCCGGGGAAGGAAATACCTGATGCCGGGGTCAGGGATTTTTGTGCTCAGGAGGTGAATTTTTTTTTGACCCAAATGAAGAAACGGACCTCGGAATGAGATTCGGGGTTAAATTTCAGGCTTAAAAATGGTGGTTTCTCTATTTTTTAAAAATTGAGCCGTTTTGGTGTCTGGGGAAGGAAATTCCTGATGCCGGGGTCAGGGATTTTTGTGCTCAGGAGGTGAAAATTTTTTTCGACCCAAATGAAAAAATGGACCTCGGAATGAGATTCGGGGTTAAATTTCAGGCTTAAAAATGGTGGTTTTTCTATTTTTTAAAAATTGAGCCGTTTTGGTGTCCAGGGAAGGAAATTTCTGATGCCGGGGTCAGGGATTTTTGTGCTCAGGAGGTGAAAAATTTTTTTTGACCCAAATTTGAAAACGGACCTCTGAATGGGATTCGGGGTTAAATTTCATGCTTAAAAATGGTGCTTTTTCTAGTTCTTAAAAATTGAGCCGTTTTTGTGTCCGGGGAAGGAAATACCTGATGCCGGGGTCAGGGATTGTTGTGCTCAGGAGGTGAAAATTTTTTTTGACCCAAATGTGAAAACGGACCTCGGAATGGGATTCGGTGTTAAATTTCAGGCTTAAAAATGGTGTTTTTTCTAGTTTTTAAAAATTGAGCCGTTTTGGTGTCCAGGGAAGGAAATTCCTGATGCCGGGGTCAGGGATTTTTGTGCTCAGGAGGTGAAAAAAATTTTTCACCCAAATGTAAAAACGGACCTCGGAATGGGATTCGGCGTTAAATTTCATGCTTAAAAATGGTGCTTTTTCTAGTTCTTAACAAATTGAGCCGTTTTTGTGTCCGGGGAAGGAAATTCCTGATGCCGGGGTCAGGGATTTTTGTGCTCAGGAGGTGAAAATTTTTTTTGACCCAAATGTGAAAACGGACCTCGGAATGGGATTCGGGGTTAAATTTTAAAAATGGTGTTTTTTCTAGTTTTTAAAAATTGAGCCGTTTTGGTGTCTGGGGAAGGAAATTCCTGATGCCGGGGTCAGGGATTTTTGTGCTCAGGAGGTGAAAATTTTTTTTGACCCAAATGTGAAAAACGGACCTCGGAATGGGATTCGGGGTTAAATTTCAGGCTTAAAAATGGTGCTTTTTCTAGTTCTTAAAAATTGAGCCGTTTTTGTGTCCGGGGAAGGAAATTCCTGATGCTGGGTCAGGGATTTTTGTGCTCAGGAGGTGAAAATTTTTTTCGACCCAAATGAAAAAATGGACCTCGGAATGAGATTCGGGGTTAAATTTCAGGCTTAAAAATGGTGGTTTTTCTATTTTTAAAAAATTGAGCCATTTTGGTGTCCAGGGAAGGAAATTTCTGATGCCGGGGTCAGGGATTTTTGTGCTCAGGAGATGAAAAATTTTTTTTGACCCAAATGTGAAAACGGACCTCTGAATGGGATTCGGGGTTAAATTTCATGCTTAAAAATGGTGCTTTTTTCTAGTTCTTAAAAATTGAGCCGTTTTTTGTGTCCGGGGAAGGAAATACCTGATGCCGGGATCAGGGATTTTTGTGCTCAGGAGGTGAATTTTTTTTTGACCCAAATGAAAAAACGGACCTCAGAATGGGATTCGGGGTTAAATTTCAGGCTTAAAAATGGTGGTTTCTCTATTTTTTTAAAAATTGAGCCGTTTTGGTGTCTGGGGAAGGAAATTCCTGATGCCGGGGTCAGGGATTTTTGGTGCTCAGGAGGTGAAAATTTTTTTTGACCCAAATGTGAAAACGGACCTCGGAATGGGATTCGGGGTTAAATTTCAGGCTTAAAATGGTGTTTTTTCTAGTTTTTAAAAATTGAATCCGTTTTGGTGTCCAGGGAAGGAAATTCCTGATGCCGGGGTCAGGGATTTTTGTGCTCAGGAGGTGAAAAATTTTTTTCACCCAAAATGTAAAACGGACCTCGGAATGGGATTCGGCGTTAAATTTCATGCTTAAATATGGTGGTTTTTCTATTTTTTAAATATTGAGCCGTTTTGGTGTCCAGGGAAGGAAATTTCTGATGCCGGGATCAGGGATTTTTGTGCTCAGGAGGTGAAAAAATTTTTTTGACCCAAATGTAAAAACGGACCTCGGAATGGGATTCGGGGTTAAATTTCATGCTTAAAAATGGTGCTTTTTCTAGTTCTTAAAAATTGAGCCGTTTTTGTGTCCGGGGAAGGAAATGCCTGATGCCGGGGTCAGGGATTTTTTGTGCTCAGGAGGTGAATTTTTTTTTGACCCAAATGAAAAAAAAGGACCTCGGAATGGGATTCGGGGTTAAATTTCAGGCTTAAAAATGGTGGTTTTTCTAGTTTTCAAAAATTGAGCCGTTTTGGTGTCCAGGGAAGGAAATTTCTGATGCCGGGGTCAGGGATTTTTGTGCTCAGGAGGTGAAAATTTTTTTTTGACCCAAATGTAAAAACGGACCTCAGAATGGGATTCGGGGTTAAATTTCATGCTTAAAAATGGTGCTTTTTCTAGTTCTTAAAAATTGAGCCGTTTTTGTGTCCGGGGAAGGAAATTCCTGATGCCGGGGTCAGGGATTTTTGTGCTCAGGAGGTGAAAATTTTTTTTGACCCAAATGTGAAAACGGACCTCGGAATGGGATTCGGGGTTAAATTTCAGGCTTAAAAATGGTGTTTTAAATAGTTTTTAAAAATTGAGCCGTTTTGGTGTCTGGGGAAGGAAGAAGGAAATTCCTGATGCCGGGGTCAGGGATTTTTGTGCTCAGGAGGTGAAAATTTTTTTTGACCCAAATGTGAAAACGGACCTCGGAATGGGATTTGGGGTTAAATTTCAGGCTTAAAAATGGTGGTTTCTCTATTTTTTAAAAATTGAGCCGTTTTGGTGTCTGGGGAAGGAAATTCCTGATGCCGGGGTCAGGGATTTTTGTGCTCAGGAGGTGAATTTTTTTTTTGACCCAAATGTGAAAACGGACCTCGGAATGGGATTCGGGGTTAAATTTCAGGCTTAAAAATGGTTCTTTTAATAGTTTTCAAAAATTGATCCGTTTTGGTGTCCAGGGAAGGAAATTTCTGATGCCGGGGTCAGGGATTTTTGTGCTCAGGAGGTGAAAATTTTTTTTTGACTCAAATGAAATAACGGACCTCAGAATGGGATTCGGGGTTAAATTTCATGCTTAAAAATGGTGCTTTTTCTAGTTCTTAAAAATTGAGCCGTTTTTGTGTCCGGGGAAGGAAATTCCTGATGCCGGGGTCAGGGATTTTTGTGCTCAGGAGGTGAAAATTTTTTTCGACCCAAATGAAAAAATGGACCTCGGAATGAGATTCGGGGTTAAATTTCAGGCTTAAAAATGGTGGTTTCTCTATTTTTTAAAAATTGAGCCGTTTTGGTGTCTGGGGAAGGAAATTCCTGATGCCGGGGTCAGGGATTTTTGTGCTCAGGAGGTGAAAATTTTTTTCGACCCAAATGAAAAAATGGACCTCGGAATGAGATTCGGGGTTAAATTTCAGGCTTAAAAATGGTGGTTTTTCTATTTTTTAAAAATTGAGCCGTTTTGGTGTCCAGGGAAGGAAATTTCTGATGCCGGGGTCAGGGATTTTTGTGCTCAGGAGGTGAAAAATTTTTTTTGACCCAAATGTGAAAACGGACCTCTGAATGGGATTCGGGGTTAAATTTCATGCATAAAAATGGTGCTTTTTCTAGTTCTTAAAAATTGAGCCGTTTTTGTGTCCGGGGAAGGAAATACCTGATGCCGGGGTCAGGGATTTTTGTGCTCAGGAGGTGAATTTTTTTTTGACCCAAATGAAGAAACGGACCTCGGAATGAGATTCGGGGTTAAATTTCAGGCTTAAAAATGGTGGTTTCTCTATTTTTTAAAAATTGAGCCGTTTTGGTGTCTGGGGAAGGAAATTCCTGATGCCGGGGTCAGGGATTTTTGTGCTCAGGAGGTGAAAATTTTTTTCGACCCAAATGAAAAAATGGACCTCGGAATGAGATTCGGGGTTAAATTTCAGGCTTAAAAATGGTGGTTTTTCTATTTTTTAAAAATTGAGCCGTTTTGGTGTCCAGGGAAGGAAATTTCTGATGCCGGGGTCAGGGATTTTTGTGCTCAGGAGGTGAAAATTTTTTGGGACCCAAATGTGAAAACGGACCTCTGAATGGGATTCGGGGTTAAATTTCATGCTTAAAAATGGTGCTTTTTCTAGTTCTTAAAAATTGAGCCGTTTTTGTGTCCGGGGAAGGAAATACCTGATGCCGGGGTCAGGGATTTTTGTGCTCAGGAGGTGAAAATTTTTTTTGACCCAAATGTGAAAACGGACCTCGGAATGGGATTCGGGGTTAAATTTCAGGCTTAAAAATGGTGTTTTTTCTAGTTTTTAAAAATTGAGCCGTTTTGGTGTCCAGGGAAGGAAATTCCTGATGCCGGGGTCAGGGATTTTTGTGCTCAGGAGGTGAAAAAATTTTTTCACCCAAATGTAAAAACGGACCTCGGAATGGGATTCGGCGTTAAATTTCATGCTTAAAAATGGTGCTTTTTCTAGTTCTTAACAAATTGAGCCGTTTTTGTGTCCGGGGAAGGAAATTCCTGATGCCGGGGTCAGGGATTTTTGTGCTCAGGAGGTGAAAATTTTTTTTGACCCAAATGTGAAAACGGACCTCGGAATGGGATTCGGGGTTAAATTTCAGGCTTAAAAATGGTGTTTTTTCTAGTTTTTAAAAATTGAGCCGTTTTGGTGTCTGGGGAAGGAAATTCCTGATGCCGGGGTCAGGGATTTTTGTGCTCAGGAGGTGAAAATTTTTTTTTGACCCAAATGTAAAAACGGACCTCAGAATGGGATTCGGGGTTAAATTTCATGCATAAAAATGGTTCTTTTTCTAGTTTTCAAAAATTGATCCGTTTTGGTGTCCAGGGAAGGAAATTCCTGATGCCGGGGTCAGGGATTTTTGTGCTAAGGAGGTGAAAAATTTTTTTCACCCAAATGTAAAAACGGACCTCGGAATGGGATTCGGCATTAAATTTCATGCTTAAAAATGGTGCTTTTTCTAGTTCTTAAAAATTGAGCCGTTTTTGTGTCCGGGGAAGGAAATTCCTGATGCTGGGGTCAGGGATTTTTGTGCTCAGGAGGTGAAAATTTTTTTCGACCCAAATGAAAAAATGGACCTCGGAATGAGATTCGGGGTTAAATTTCAGGCTTAAAAATGGTGGTTTTTCTATTTTTAAAAAATTGAGCCATTTTGGTGTCCAGGGAAGGAAATTTCTGATGCCGGGGTCAGGGATTTTTGTGCTCAGGAGGTGAAAAATTTTTTTTGACCCAAATGTGAAAACGGACCTCTGAATGGGATTCGGGGTTAAATTTCATGCTTAAATATGGTGGTTTTTCTATTTTTTAAATATTGAGCCGTTTTGGTGTCCAGGGAAGGAAATTTCTGATGCCGGGATCAGGGATTTTTGTGCTCAGGAGGTGAAAAAATTTTTTTGACCCAAATGTAAAAACGGACCTCGGAATGGGATTCGGGGTTAAATTTCATGCTTAAAAATGGTGCTTTTTCTAGTTCTTAAAAATTGAGCCGTTTTTGTGTCCGGGGAAGGAAATGCCTGATGCCGGGGTCAGGGATTTTTGTGCTCAGGAGGTGAATTTTTTTTTGACCCAAATGAAAAAAAGGACCTCGGAATGGGATTCGGGGTTAAATTTCAGGCTTAAAAATGGTGGTTTTTCTAGTTTTCAAAAATTGAGCCGTTTTGGTGTCCAGGGAAGGAAATTTCTGATGCCGGGGTCAGGGATTTTTGTGCTCAGGAGGTGAAAATTTTTTTTTGACCCAAATGTAAAAACGGACCTCAGAATGGGATTCGGGGTTAAATTTCATGCTTAAAAATGGTGCTTTTTCTAGTTCTTAAAAATTGAGCCGTTTTTGTGTCCGGGGAAGGAAATTCCTGATGCCGGGGTCAGGGATTTTTGTGCTCAGGAGGTGAAAATTTTTTTTGACCCAAATGTGAAAACGGACCTCGGAATGGGATTCGGGGTTAAATTTCAGGCTTAAAAATGGTGTTTTTAATAGTTTTTAAAAATTGAGCCGTTTTGGTGTCTGGGGAAGGAAATTCCTGATGCCGGGGTCAGGGATTTTTGTGCTCAGGAGGTGAAAATTTTTTTTGACCCAAATGTGAAAACGGACCTCGGAATGGGATTTGGGGTTAAATTTCAGGCTTAAAAATGGTGGTTCTCTATTTTTTAAAAATTGAGCCGTTTTGGTGTCTGGGGAAGGAAATTCCTGATGCCGGGGTCAGGGATTTTTGTGCTCAGGAGGTGAATTTTTTTTTTGACCCAAATGTGAAAACGGACCTCGGAATGGGATTCGGGGTTAAATTTCAGGCTTAAAAATGGTTCTTTTAATAGTTTTCAAAAATTGATCCGTTTTGGTGTCCAGGGAAGGAAATTTCTGATGCCGGGGTCAGGGATTTTTGTGCTCAGGAGGTGAAAATTTTTTTTTTGACTCAAATGAAATAACGGACCTCAGAATGGGATTCGGGGTTAAATTTCATGCTTAAAAATGGTGCTTTTTCTAGTTCTTAAAAATTGAGCCGTTTTTGTGTCCGGGGAAGGAAATTCCTGATGCCGGGGGTCAGGGATTTTTGTGCTCAGGAGGTGAAAATTTTTTTCGACCCAAATGAAAAAATGGACCTCGGAATGAGATTCGGGGTTAAATTTCAGGCTTAAAAATGGTGGTTTCTCTATTTTTTAAAAATTGAGCCGTTTTGGTGTCTGGGGAAGGAAATTCCTGATGCCGGGGTCAGGGATTTTTGTGCTCAGGAGGTGAAAATTTTTTTCGACCCAAATGAAAAAATGGACCTCGGAATGAGATTCGGGGTTAAATTTCAGGCTTAAAAATGGTGGTTTTTCTATTTTTTAAAAATTGAGCCGTTTTGGTGTCCAGGGAAGGAAATTTCTGATGCCGGGGTCAGGGATTTTTGTGCTCAGGAGGTGAAAAATTTTTTTTGACCCAAATGTGAAAACGGACCTCTGAATGGGATTCGGGGTTAAATTTCATGCATAAAAATGGTGCTTTTTCTAGTTCTTAAAAATTGAGCCGTTTTTGTGTCCGGGGAAGGAAATACCTGATGCCGGGGTCAGGGATTTTTGTGCTCAGGAGGTGAATTTTTTTTTTGACCCAAATGAAGAAACGGACCTCGGAATGAGATTCGGGGTTAAATTTCAGGCTTAAAAATGGTGGTTTCTCTATTTTTTAAAAATTGAGCCGTTTTGGTGTCTGGGGAAGGAAATTCCTGATGCCGGGGTCAGGGATTTTTGTGCTCAGGAGGTGAAAATTTTTTTCGACCCAAATGAAAAAATGGACCTCGGAATGAGATTCGGGGTTAAATTTCAGGCTTAAAAATGGTGGTTTTTCTATTTTTTAAAAATTGAGCCGTTTTGGTGTCCAGGGAAGGAAATTTCTGATGCCGGGGTCAGGGATTTTTGTGCTCAGGAGGTGAAAATTTTTTGGGACCCAAATGTGAAAACGGACCTCTGAATGGGATTCGGGGTTAAATTTCATGCTTAAAAATGGTGCTTTTTTCTAGTTCTTAAAAATTGAGCCGTTTTTGTGTCCGGGGAAGGAAATACCTGATGCCGGGGTCAGGGATTTTTGTGCTCAGGAGGTGAAAATTTTTTTTGACCCAAATGTGAAAACGGACCTCGGAATGGGATTCGGGGTTAAATTTCAGGCTTAAAAATGGTGTTTTTTCTAGTTTTAAAAATTGAGCCGTTTTGGTGTCCAGGGAAGGAAATTCCTGATGCCGGGGTCAGGGATTTTTGTGCTCAGGAGGTGAAAAAATTTTTTCACCCAAATGTAAAAACGGACCTCGGAATGGGATTCGGCGTTAAATTTCATGCTTAAAAATGGTGCTTTTTCTAGTTCTTAACAAATTGAGCCGTTTTTGTGTCCGGGGAAGGAAATTCCTGATGCCGGGGTCAGGGATTTTTGTGCTCAGGAGGTGAAAATTTTTTTTGACCCAAATGTGAAAACGGACCTCGGAATGGGATTCGGGGTTAAATTTCAGGCTTAAAAATGGTGTTTTTTCTAGTTTTTAAAAATTGAGCCGTTTTGGTGTCTGGGGAAGGAAATTCCTGATGCCGGGGGTCAGGGATTTTTGTGCTCAGGAGGTGAAAATTTTTTTTTGACCCAAATGTAAAAACGGACCTCAGAATGGGATTCGGGGTTAAATTTCATGCATAAAAATGGTTTCTTTTTCTAGTTTTCAAAATTGATCCGTTTTGGTGTCCAGGGAAGGAAATTCCTGATGCCGGGGTCAGGGATTTTTGTGCTAAGGAGGGTGAAAAATTTTTTTCACCCAAATGTAAAAACGGACCTCGGAATGGGATTCGGCATTAAATTTCATGCTTAAAAATGGTGCTTTTTCTAGTTCTTAAAAATTGAGCCGTTTTTGTGTCCGGGGAAGGAAATTCCTGATGCTGGGGTCAGGGATTTTTGTGCTCAGGAGGTGAAAATTTTTTTCGACCCAAATGAAAAAATGGACCTCGGAATGAGATTCGGGGTTAAATTTCAGGCTTAAAAATGGTGGTTTTTCTATTTTTAAAAAATTGAGCCATTTTGGTGTCCAGGGAAGGAAATTTCTGATGCCGGGGTCAGGGATTTTTGTGCTCAGGAGGTGAAAAATTTTTTTGACCCAAATGTGAAAACGGACCTCTGAATGGGATTCGGGGTTAAATTTCATGCTTAAAAATGGTGCTTTTTCTAGTTCTTAAAAATTGAGCCGTTTTTGTGTCCGGGGAAGGAAATACCTGATGCCGGGATCAGGGATTTTTGTGCTCAGGAGGTGAATTTTTTTTTGACCCAAATGAAAAAACGGACCTCGGAATGGGATTCGGGGTTAAATTTCAGGCTTAAAAATGGTGGTTTCTCTATTTTTTAAAAATTGAGCCGTTTTGGTGTCTGGGGAAGGAAATTCCTGATGCCGGGGTCAGGGATTTTTGTGCTCAGGAGGTGAAAATTTTTTTTGACCCAAATGTGAAAACGGACCTCGGAATGGGATTCGGGGTTAAATTTCAGGCTTAAAATGGTGTTTTTTCTAGTTTTCAAAAATTGATCCGTTTTGGTGTCCAGGGAAGGAAATTCCTGATGCCGGGGTCAGGGATTTTTGTGCTCAGGAGGTGAAAAAATTTTTTCACCCAAATGTAAAAACGGACCTCGGAATGGGATTCGGCGTTAAATTTCATGCTTAAAAATGGTGCTTTTTCTAGTTCTTAAAAATTGAGCCGTTTTTGTGTCCGGGGAAGGAAATTCCTGATGCCGGGGTCAGGGATTTTTGTGCTCAGGAGGTGAAAATTTTTTTTTGACCCAAATGAAAAAATGGACCTCGGAATGAGATTCGGGGTTAAATTTCAGGCTTAAAAATGGGTGGTTTTTCTATTTTTTAAAAATTGAGCCGTTTTGGTGTCCAGGGAAGGAAATTTCTGATGCCGGGGTCAGGGATTTTTGTGCTCAGGAGGTGAAAAAATTTTTTTGACCCAAATGTAAAAACGGACCTCGGAATGGGATTCGGGGTTAAATTTCATGCTTAAAAATGGTTCTTTTTCTAGTTTTCAAAAATTGATCCGTTTTGGTGTCCAGGGAAGGAAATTCCTGATGCCGGGGTCAGGGATTTTTGTGCTCAGGAGGTGAAAATTTTTTTTCATCCAAATGAAAAAACGGACCTCGGAATGAGATTCGGGGTTAAATTTCAGGCTTAAAAATGGTGGTTTCTCTATTTTTTAAAAATTGAGCCGTTTTGGTGTCTGGGGAAGGAAATTCCTGATGCCGGGGTCAGGGATTTTTGTGCTCATTAGGTGAAATTTTTTTTTGACCCAAATGTGAAAACGGACCTCGGAATGGGATTCGGGGTTAAATTTCAGGCTTAAAAATGGTGTTTTCTCTATTTTTTAAAAATTGAGTCGTTTTGGTGTCTGGGGAAGGAAATTCCTGATGCCGGGGTCAGGGATTTTTGTGCTCAGGAGGTGAAAATTTTTTTTGACTCAAATGAAATTACAGACCTCGGAATGGGATTCGGGGTTAAATTTCATGCTTAAAAATGGTGCTTTTTCTAGTTCTTAAAAATTGAGCCGTTTTTGTGTCCGGGGAAGGAAATACCTGATGCCGGGGTCAGGAATTTTTGTGCTCAGGAGGTGAATTTTTTTTTGACCCAAATGAGAAAACGGACCTCGGAATGGGATTCGGGGTTAAATTTCAGGCTTAAAAATGGTGGTGTTTCTAGTTTTCAAAAATTGAGCCGTTTTGGTGTCCAGGTAAGGAAATTCCTGATTCCGGGGTCAGGGATTTTTGTGCTCAGGAGGTGAAAAATTTTTTTGGACCCAAATGTAAAAACGGACCTCGGAATGGGATTCGGGGTTAAATTTAATGCTTAAAAATGGTGCTTTTTCTAGTTCTTAAAAATTGAGCCGTTTTTGTGTCCGGGGAAGGAAATTCCTGATGCCGGGGTCAGGGATTTTTGTGCCTAGGAGGTGAAAATTTTTTTTGACCCAAATGTGAAAACGGACCTCGGAATGGGATTCGGGGTTAAATTTCAGGCTTAAAAATGGTGTTTTTAATAGTTTTTAAAAATTGAGCCGTTTTGGTGTCTGGGGAAGGAAATTCCTGATGCCGGGGTCAGGGATTTTTGTGCTCAGGAGGTGAAAATTTTTTTTGACCCAAATGTGAAAACGGACCTCGGAATGGGATTTGGGGTTAAATTTCAGGCTTAAAAATGGTGGTTTTTCTATTTTTTAAAAATTGAGCCGTTTTGGTGTCTGGGGAAGGAAATTCCTGATGCCGGGGTCAGGGATTTTTGTGCTCAGGAGGTGAAAATTTTTTTTTGACTCAAATGAAATAACGGACCTCGGAATGGGATTCGGGGTTAAATTTCATGCTTAAAAATGGTGCTTTTTCTAGTTCTTAAAAATTGAGCCGTTTTTGTGTCCGGGGAAGGAAATTCCTGATGCCGGGGTCAGGGATTTTTGTGCTCAGGAGGTGAAAATTTTTTTCGACCCAAATGAAAAAATGGACCTCGGAATGAGATTCGGGGTTAAATTTCAGGCTTAAAAATGGTGGTTTTTCTATTTTTTAAAAATTGAGCCGTTTTGGTGTCCAGGGAAGGAAATTTCTGATGCCGGGGTCAGGGATTTTTGTGCTCAGGAGGTGAAAAAATTTTTTTGACCCAAATGTGAAAACGGACCTCTGAATGGGATTCGGGGTTAAATTTCATGCTTAAAAATGGTGCTTTTTCTAGTTCTTAAAAATTGAGCCGTTTTTGTGTCCGGGGAAGGAAATACCTGATGCCGGGGTCAGGGATTTTTGTGCTCAGGAGGTGAATTATTTTTTGACCCAAATGAAAAAACGGACCTCGGAATGAGATTCGGGGTTAAATTTCAGGCTTAAAAATGGTGGTTTCTCTATTTTTTAAAAATTGAGCCGTTTTGGTGTCTGGGGAAGGAAATTCCTGATGCCGGGGTCAGGGATTTTTGTGCTCAGGAGGTGAAAATTTTTTTCGACCCAAATGAAAAAATGGACCTCGGAATGAGATTCGGGGTTAAATTTCAGGCTTAAAAATGGTGGTTTTTCTATTTTTTAAAAATTGAGCCGTTTTGGTGTCCAGGGAAGGAAATTTCTGATGCCGGGGTCAGGGATTTTTGTGCTCAGGAGGTGAAAAATTTTTTTTGACCCAAATGTGAAAACGGACCTCTGAATGGGATTCGGGGTTAAATTTCATGCATAAAAATGGTGCTTTTTCTAGTTCTTAAAAATTGAGCCGTTTTTGTGTCCGGGGAAGGAAATACCTGATGCCGGGGTCAGGGATTTTTGTGCTCAGGAGGTGAATTTTTTTTTGACCCAAATGAAGAAACGGACCTCGGAATGAGATTCGGGGTTAAATTTCAGGCTTAAAAATGGTGGTTTCTCTATTTTTTAAAAATTGAGCCGTTTTGGTGTCTGGGGAAGGAAATTCCTGATGCCGGGGTCAGGGATTTTTGTGCTCAGGAGGTGAAAATTTTTTTCGACCCAAATGAAAAAATGGACCTCGGAATGAGATTCGGGGTTAAATTTCAGGCTTAAAAATGGTGGTTTTTCTATTTTTTAAAAATTGAGCCGTTTTGGTGTCCAGGGAAGGAAATTCCTGATGCCGGGGTCAGGGATTTTTGTGCTCAGGAGGTGAAAAAAATTTTTCACCCAAATGTAAAAACGGACCTCGGAATGGGATTCGGCGTTAAATTTCATGCTTAAAAATGGTGCTTTTTCTAGTTCTTAACAAATTGAGCCGTTTTTGTGTCCGGGGAAGGAAATTCCTGATGCCGGGGTCAGGGATTTTTGTGCTCAGGAGGTGAAAATTTTTTTTGACCCAAATGTGAAAACGGACCTCGGAATGGGATTCGGGGTTAAATTTCAGGCTTAAAAATGGTGTTTTTTCTAGTTTTTAAAAATTGAGCCGTTTTGGTGTCTGGGGAAGGAAATTCCTGATGCCGGGGTCAGGGATTTTTGTGCTCAGGAGGTGAAAATTTTTTTTGACCCAAATGTGAAAACGGACCTCAGAATGGGATTCGGGGTTAAATTTCAGGCTTAAAAATTGTGGTTTCTCTATTTTTTAAAAATTGAGCCGTTTTTGTGTCCGGGGAAGGAAATGCCTGATGCCGGGGTCAGGGATTTTTGTGCTCAGGAGGTGAATTTTTTTTTGACCCAAATGAAAAAAAGGACCTCGGAATGGGATTCGGGGTTAAATTTCAGGCTTAAAAATGGTGGTTTTTCTAGTTTTCAAAAATTGAGCCGTTTTGGTGTCCAGGGAAGGAAATTTCTGATGCCGGGGTCAGGGATTTTTGTGCTCAGGAGGTGAAAATTTTTTTTTGACCCAAATGTAAAAACGGACCTCAGAATGGGATTCGGGGTTAAATTTCATGCTTAAAAATGGTTCTTTTTCTAGTTTTCAAAAATTGATCCGTTTTGGTGTCCAGGGAAGGAAATTCCTGATGCCGGGGTCAGGGATTTTTGTGCTAAGGAGGTGAAAAAATTTTTTCACCCAAATGTAAAAACGGACCTCGGAATGGGATTCGGCATTAAATTTCATGCTTAAAAATGGTGCTTTTTCTAGTTCTTAAAAATTGAGCCGTTTTTGTGTCCGGGGAAGGAAATTCCTGATGCTGGGGTCAGGGATTTTTGTGCTCAGGAGGTGAAAATTTTTTTCGACCCAAATGAAAAAATGGACCTCGGAATGAGATTCGGGGTTAAATTTCAGGCTTAAAAATGGTGGTTTTTCTATTTTTAAAAAATTGAGCCATTTTGGTGTCCAGGGAAGGAAATTTCTGATGCCGGGGTCAGGGATTTTTGTGCTCAGGAGGTGAAAAATTTTTTTTGACCCAAATGTGAAAACGGACCTCTGAATGGGATTCGGGGTTAAATTTCATGCTTAAAAATGGTGCTTTTTCTAGTTCTTAAAAATTGAGCCGTTTTTGTGTCCGGGGAAGGAAATACCTGATGCCGGGATCAGGGATTTTTGTGCTCAGGAGGTGAATTTTTTTTTGACCCAAATGAAAAAACGGACCTCGGAATGGGATTCGGGGTTAAATTTCAGGCTTAAAAATGGTGGTTTCTCTATTTTTTAAAAATTGAGCCGTTTTGGTGTCTGGGGAAGGAAATTCCTGATGCCGGGGTCAGGGATTTTTGTGCTCAGGAGGTGAAAATTTTTTTTGACCCAAATGTGAAAACGGACCTCGGAATGGGATTCGGGGTTAAATTTCAGGCTTAAAATGGTGTTTTTTCTAGTTTTTAAAAATTGATCCGTTTTGGTGTCCAGGGAAGGAAATTCCTGATGCCGGGGTCAGGGATTTTTGTGCTCAGGAGGTGAAAAAATTTTTTCACCCAAATGTAAAAACGGACCTCGGAATGGGATTCGGCGTTAAATTTCATGCTTAAATATGGTGGTTTTTCTATTTTTTAAATATTGAGCCGTTTTGGTGTCCAGGGAAGGAAATTTCTGATGCCGGGATCAGGGATTTTTGTGCTCAGGAGGTGAAAAAATTTTTTTGACCCAAATGTAAAAACGGACCTCGGAATGGGATTAGGGGTTAAATTTCATGCTTAAAAATGGTGCTTTTTCTAGTTCTTAAAAATTGAGCCGTTTTTGTGTCCGGGGAAGGAAATACATGATGCCGGGGTCAGGGATTTTTGTGCTCAGGAGGTGAATTTTTTTTTGACCCAAATGAAAAAACGGACCTCAGAATGAGATTCGGGGTTAAATTTCAGGCTTAAAAATGGTGTTTTTTCTATTTTTTAAAAATTGAGCCGTTTTGGTGTCCAGGGAAGGAAATTCCTGATGCCGGGGTCAGGGATTTTTGTGCTCAGGAGGTGAAAAATTTTTTTCACCCAAATGTAAAAACGGAACTCGGAATGGGATTCGGCGTTAAATTTCATGCTTAAAAATGGTGCTTTTTCTAGTTCTTAAAAATTGAGCCGTTTTTGTGTCCGGGGAAGGAAATTCCTGATGCCGGGGTCAGGGATTTTTGTGCTCAGGAGGTGAAAATTTTTTTCGACCCAAATGAAAAAATGGACCTCGGAATGAGATTCGGGGTTAAATTTCAGGCTTAAAAATGGTGGTTTTTCTATTTTTTAAAAATTGAGCCGTTTTGGTGTCCAGGGAAGGAAATTTCTGATGCCGGGGTCAGGGATTTTTGTGCTCAGGAGGTGAATTTTTTTTTGACCCAAATGAAAAAAAGGACCTCGGAATGGGATTCGGGGTTAAATTTCAGGCTTAAAAATGGTGGTTTGTCTAGTTTTCAAAATTGAGCCGTTTTGGTGTCCAGGGAAGGAAATTTCTGATGCCGGGGTCAGGGATTTTTGTGCTCCGGAGGTGAAAATTTTTTTTTGACCCAAATGTAAAAACGGACCTCAGAATGGGATTCGGGGTTAAATTTCATGCTTAAAAATGGTTCTTTTTCTAGTTTTCAAAAATTGATCCGTTTTGGTGTCCAGGGAAGGAAATTCCTGATGCCGGGGTCAGGGATTTTTGTGCTCAGGAGGTGAAAAAATTTTTTCACCCAAATGTAAAAACGGACCTCGGAATGGGATTCAGCGTTAAATTTCATGCTTAAAAATGGTGCTTTTTCTAGTTCTTAAAAATTGAGCCATTTTTGTGTCCGGGGAAGGAAATTCGTGATGCCGGGGTCAGGGATTTTTGTGCTCAGGAGGTGAAAATTTTTTTTGACCCAAATGAAAAAACGGACCTCGGAATGGGATTCGGGGTTAAATTTCAGGCTTAAAAATGGTGTTTTTTCTAGTTTTTAAAAATTGAGCCGTTTTGGTGTCCAGGGAAGGAAATTCCTGATGCCGGGGTCAGGGATTTTTGTGCTCAGGAGGTGAAAAAATTTTTTCACCCAAATGTAAAAACGGACCTCGGAATGGGATTCGGCGTTAAATTTCATGCTTAAAAATGGTGCTTTTTCTAGTTCTTAAAAATTGAGCCGTTTTTGTGTCCGGGGAAGGAAATTCCTGATGCCGGGGTCAGGGATTTTTGTGCTCAGGAGGTGAAAATTTTTTTCGACCCAAATGAAAAAATGGACCTCGGAATGAGATTCGTGGTTAAATTTCAGGCTTAAAAATGGTGGTTTTTCTATTTTTTAAAAATTGAGCCATTTTGGTGTCCAGGGAAGGAAATTTCTGATGCCGGGGTCAGGGATTTTTGTGCTCAGGAGGTGAATTTTTTTTTGACCCAAATGAAAAAACGGACCTCGGAATGGGATTCGGGGTTAAATTTCAGGCTTAAAAATGGTGGTTTTTCTAGTTTTCAAAAATTGAGCCATTTTGGTGTCCAGGGAAGGAAATTCCTGATGCCGGGGTCAGGGATTTTTGTGCTCAGGAGGTGAAAAAATTTTTTTGACCCAAATGTAAAAACGGACCTCTGAATGGGATTCGGGGTTAAATTTCAGGCTTAAAAATGGTGCTTTTTCTAGTTTTTAAAAATTGAGCCATTTTGGTGTCTGGGGAAGGATAATCCTGATGCCGGGGTCAGGGATTTTTGTGCTCAGGAGGTGAAAATTTTTTTTCACCCAAATGTAAAAACGGACCTCGGAATGGGATTCGGCGTTAAATTTCATGCTTAAAAATGGTGCTTTTTCTAGTTCTTAAAAATTGAGCCGTTTTTGTGTCCGGGGAAGGAAATTCCTGATGCCGGGGTCAGGGATTTTTGTGCTCAGGAGGTGAAAATTTTTTTTGACCCAAATGTGAAAACGGACCTCGGAATGGGATTCGGGGTTAAATTTCAGGCTTAAAAATGGTGTTTTTTCTAGTTTTTAAAAATTGAGCCGTTTTGGTGTCCGGGGAAGGAAATTCCTGATACTGGGGTTAGGGATTTTTGTGCTCAGGAGGTGAATTTCTTTTTTGACCCAAATGAAAAAACGGACCTCGGAATGGGATTCGGGGTTAAATTTCAGGCTTAAAAATGGTGGTTTTTCTAGTTTTCAAAAATTGACCCATTTTGGTGTCCAGGGAAGGAAATTCCTGATACTGGGGTCAGGGATTTTTGTGCTCAGGAGGTGAATTTCTTTTTTGACCCAAATGTAAAAACGGACCTCGGAATGGGATTCGGGGTTAAATTTCATGCTTAAAAATGGTTCTTTTTCTAGTTTTAAAAAATTGATCCGTTTTGGTGTCCAGGGAAGGAAATTCCTGATGCCGGGGTCAGGGATTTTTGTGCTCAGGAGGTGAAAAAATTTTTTCACCCAAATGTAAAAACGGACCTCGGAATGGGATTCAGCGTTAAATTTCATGCTTAAAAATGGTGCTTTTTCTAGTTCTTAAAAATTGAGCCATTTTTGTGTCCGGGGAAGGAAATTCGTGATGCCGGGGTCAGGGATTTTTGTGCTCAGGAGGTGAAAATTTTTTTTGACCCAAATGAAAAAATGGACCTCGGAATGAGATTCGGGGTTAAATTTCAGGCTTAAAAATGGTGGTTTTTCTATTTTTTAAAAATTGAGCCGTTTTGGTGTCCAGGGAAGGAAATTTCTGATGCCGGGGTCAGGGATTTTTGTGCTCAGGAGGTGAAAAAATTTTTTTGACCCAAATGTAAAAACGGACCTCGGAATGGGATTCGGGGTTAAATTTCAGGCTTAAAAATGGTTCTTTTTCTAGTTTTCAAAAATTGATCCGTTTTGGTGTCCAGAGAAGGAAATTCCTGATGCCGGGGTCAGGGGTTTTTGTGCTCAGGAGGTGAAAATTTTTTTCACCCAAATGAAAAAACGGACCTCGGAATGGGATTCGGGGTTAAATTTCATGCTTAAAAATGGTGCTTTTTCTAGTTCTTAAAAATTGAGCCATTTTTGTGTCCGGGGAAGGAAATACCTGATGCCGGGGTCAGGGATTTTTGTGCTCAGGAGGTGAATTTTTTTTTGACCCAAATGAAAAAACGGACCTCGGAATGGGATTCGGGGTTAAATTTCAGGCTTAAAAATGGTGGTTTTTCTAGTTTTCAAAAATTGAGCCATTTTGGTGTCCAGGGAAGGAAATTCCTGATGCCGGGGTCAGGGATTTTTGTGCTCAGGAGGTGAAAAAATTTTTTTGACCCAAATGTAAAAACGGACCTCTGAATGGGATTCGGGGTTAAATTTCAGGCTTAAAAATGGTGCTTTTTCTAGTTTTTAAAAATTGAGCCATTTTGGTGTCTGGGGAAGGATAATCCTGATGCCGGGGTCAGGGATTTTTGTGCTCAGGAGGTGAAAATTTTTTTTCACCCAAATGTAAAAACGGACCTCGGAATGGGATTCGGCGTTAAATTTCATGCTTAAAAATGGTGCTTTTTCTAGTTCTTAAAAATTGAGCCGTTTTTGTGTCCGGGGAAGGAAATTCCTGATGCCGGGGTCAGGGATTTTTGTGCTCAGGAGGTGAAAATTTTTTTTGACCCAAATGTGAAAACGGACCTCGGAATGGGATTCGGGTTAAATTTCAGGCTTAAAAATGGTGGTTTTTCTAGTTTTCAAAAATTGACCCATTTTGGTGTCCAGGGAAGGAAATTCCTGATACTGGGGTCAGGGATTTTTGTGCTCAGGAGGTGAATTTCTTTTTTGACCCAAATGTAAAAACGGACCTCGGAATGGGATTCGGGGTTAAATTTCATGCTTGAAAATGGTTCTTTTTCTAGTTTTCAAAAATTGATCCGTTTTGGTGTCCAGGGAAGGAAATTCCTGATGCCGGGGTCAGGGATTTTTGTGCTCAGGAGGTGAAAATTTTTTTCACCCAAATGAAAAAACGGACCTCGGAATGAGATTCGGGGTTAAATTTCAGGCTTAAAAATGGTGGTTTCTCTATTTTTTAAAAATTGAGCCGTTTTGGTGTCTGGGGAAGGAAATTCCTGATGCCGGGGGTCAGGGATTTTTGTGCTCAGGAGGTGAAAATTTTTTTTGACCCAAATGTGAAAACGGACCTCGGAATGGGATTCGGGGTTAAATTTCAGGCTTAAAAATGGTGTTTTTTCTAGTTTTTAAAAATTGAGCCGTTTTGGTGTCTGGGGAAGAAAATTCCTGATGCCGGGGTCAGGGATTTTTGTGCTCAGGAGGTGAAAAATTTTTTTGACCCAAATGAAATAACGGACCTCGGAATGGGATTCGGGGTTAAATTTCATGCTTAAAAATGGTGCTTTTTCTAGTTCTTAAAAATTGAGCCGTTTTTGTGTCCGGGGAAGGAAATACCTGATGCCGGGGTCAGGGATTTTTGTGCTCAGGAGGTGAAATTTTTTTTGACCCAAATGAAAAAACGGACCTCGGAATGGGATTCGGGGTTAAATTTCAGGCTAAAAAATGGTGCTTTTTCTAGTTTTTAAAAATTGAGCCATTTTGGTGTCTGGGGAAGGATAATCCTGATGTCGGGGTCAGGGATTTTTGTGCTCAGGAGGTGAAAATTTTTTTTCACCCAAATGTAAAAACGGACCTCGGAATGGGATTCGGCATTAAATTTCATGCTTAAAAATGGTGCTTTTTCTAGTTCTTAAAAATTGAGCCGTTTTTGTGTCCGGGGAAGGAAATTCCTGATGCCGGGGTCAGGGATTTTTGTGCTCAGGAGGTGAAAATTTTTTTTGACCCAAATGTGAAAACGGACCTCGGAATGGGATTCGGGGTTAAATTTCAGGCTTAAAAATGGTGGTTTCTCTATTTTTTAAAAATTGAGCCGTTTTGGTGTCTGGGGAATGAAATTCCTGATGCCGGGGTCAGGGATTTTTGTGCTCAGGAGGTGAAAATTTTTTTTGACCCAAATGTGAAAACGGACCTTGGAATGGGATTCGGGGTTAAATTTCAGGCTTAAAAATGGTGTTTTTTCTAGTTTTTAAAAATTGAGCCGTTTTGGTGTCTGGGGAAGAAAATTCCTGATGCCGGGGTCAGGGATTTTTGTGCTCAGGAGGTGAAAAATTTTTTTGACCCAAATGAAATAACGGACTTCGGAATGGGATTCGGGGTTAAATTTCATGCTTAAAAATGGTGCTTTTTCTAGTTCTTAAAAATTGAGCCGTTTTTGTGTCCGGGGAAGGAAATACCTGATGCCGGGGTCAGGGATTTTTGTGCTCAGGAGGTGAATTTTTTTTTGACCCAAATGAAAAAACGGACCTCTGAATGGGATTCGGGGTTAAATTTCAGGCTTAAAAATGGTGGTTTTTCTAGTTTTCAAAAATTGAGCCATTTTGGTGTCCAGGGAAGGAAATTCCTGATGCCGGGGTCAGGGATTTTTGTGCTCAGGAGGTGAAAATTTTTTTTCACCCAAATGTAAAAACGGACCTCGGAATGGGATTCGGCATTAAATTTCATGCTTAAAAATGGTGCTTTTTCTAGTTCTTAAAAATTGAGCCGTTTTTGTGTCCGGGGAAGGAAATTCCTGATGCCGGGGTCAGGGATTTTTGTGCTCAGGAGGTGAAAATTTTTTTTGACCCAAATGTGAAAACGGACCTCGGAATGGGATTCGGGGTTAAATTTCAGGCTTAAAAATGGTGGTTTCTCTATTTTTTAAAAATTGAGCCGTTTTGGTGTCTGGGGAATGAAATTCCTGATGCCGGGGTCAGGGATTTTTGTGCTCAGGAGGTGAAAATTTTTTTTGACCCAAATGTGAAAACGGACCTTGGAATGGGATTCGGGGTTAAATTTCAGGCTTAAAAATGGTGGTTTTTCTAGTTTTTAAAAATTGAGCCGTTTTGGTGTCTGGGGAAGAAAATTCCTGATGCCGGGGTCAGGGATTTTTGTGCTCAGGAGGTGAAAAATTTTTTTGACCCAAATGAAATAACGGACCTCGGAATGGGATTCGGAGTTAAATTTCATGCTTAAAAATGGTGCTTTTTCTAGTTCTTAAAAATTGAGCCGTTTTTGTGTCCGGGGAAGGAAATTCCTGATGCCGGGGTCAGGGATTTTTGTGCTCAGGAGGTGAAAATTTTTTTTGACCCAAATGTGAAAACGGACCTCGGAATGGGATTCGGGGTTAAATTTCAGGCTTAAAAATGGTGGTTTCTCTATTTTTTAAAAATTGAGCCGTTTTGGTGTCTGGGGAATGAAATTCCTGATGCCGGGGTCAGGGATTTTTGTGCTCAGGAGGTGAAAAAATTTTTTTGACCCAAATGTAAAAACGGACCTCTGAATGGGATTCGGGTTTAAATTTCAGGCTTAAAAATGGTGCTTTTTCTAGTTTTTAAAAATTGAGCCATTTTGGTGTCTGGGGAAGGATAATCCTGATGCCGGGGTCAGGGATTTTTGTGCTCAGGAGGTGAAAAATTTTTTTCACCCAAATGTAAAAATGGACCTCGGAATGGGATTCGGCGTTAAATTTCATGCTTAAAAATGGTGCTTTTTCTAGTTCTTAAAAATTGAGCCGTTTTTGTGTCCGGGGAAGGAAATTCCTGATGCCGGGGTCAGGGATTTTTGTGCTCAGGAGGTGAAAATTTTTTTTGACCCAAATGTGAAAACGGACCTCGGAATGGGATTCGGGGTTAAATTTCAGGCTTAAAAATGGTTCTTTTTCTAGTTTTCAAAAATTGATCCGTTTTGGTGTCCAGGGAAGGAAATTCCTGATGCCGGGGTCAGGGGTTTTTGTGCTCAGGAGGTGAAAATTTTTTTCACCCAAATGAAAAAAACGGACCTCGGAATGAGATTCGGGGTTAAATTTCAGGCTTAAAAATGGTGGTTTCTCTATTTTTTAAAAATTGAGCCGTTTTGGTGTCTGGGGAAGGAAATTCCTGATGCCGGGGTCAGGGATTTTTGTGCTCAGGAGGTGAAAATTTTTTTTGACCCAAATGTGAAAACGGACCTCGGAATGCGATTCGGGGTTAAATTTCAGGCTTAAAAATGGTGTTTTTTCTAGTTTTTAAAAATTGAGCCGTTTTGGTGTCTGGGGAAGAAAATTCCTGATGCCGGGGTCAGGGATTTTTGTGCTCAGGAGGTGAAAAATTTTTTTGACCCAAATGAAATAACGGACCTCGGAATGGGATTCGGCGTTAAATTTCATGCTTAAAAATGGTGCTTTTTCTAGTTCTTAAAAATTGAGCCGTTTTTGTGTCCGGGGAAGGAAATTCCTGATGCCGGGGTCAGGGATTTTTGTGTGCAGGAGGTGAAAATTTTTTTTGACCCAAATGTGAAAACGGACCTCGGAATGGGATTCGGGGTTAAATTTCAGGCTTAAAAATGGTTCTTTTTCTAGTTTTCAAAAATTGATCCGTTTTGGTGTCCAGGGAAGGAAATTCCTGATGCCGGGGTCAGGGGTTTTTGTCCTCAGGAGGTGAAAATTTTTTTCACCCAAATGAAAAAACGGACCTCGGAATGAGATTCGGGGTTAAATTTCAGGCTTAAAAATGGTGGTTTCTCTATTTTTTAAAAATTGAGCCGTTTTGGTGTCTGGGGAAGGAAATTCCTGATGCCGGGGTCAGGGATTTTTGTGCTCAGGAGGTGAAAATTTTTTTTGACCCAAATGTAAAAACGGAACTCGGAATGGGATTCGGGGTTAAATTTCAGGCTTAAAAATGGTGTTTTTTCTAGTTTTTAAAAATTGAGCCGTTTTGGTGTCTGGGGAAGAAAATTCCTGATGCCGGGGTCAGGGATTTTTGTGCTCAGGAGGTGAATTTTTTTTTGACCCAAATGAAAAAACGGACCTCGGAATGGGATTCGGGGTTAAATTTCAGGCTTAAAAATGGTGGTTTTTCTAGTTTTCAAAAATTGAGCCATTTTGGTGTCCAGGGAAGGGAATTCCTGATGCCGGGGTCAGGGATTTTTGTGCTCAGGAGGTGAAAAATTTTTTTTGACCCAAATGTAAAAACGGACCTCTGAATGGGATTCGGGGTTAAATTTCAGGCTTAAAAATGGTGCTTTTTCTAGTTTTTAAAAATTGAGCCATTTTGGTGTCTGGGGAAGGATAATCCTGATGCCGGGGTCAGGGGTTTTTGTGCTCAGGAGGTGAAAATTTTTTTCACCCAAATGAAAAAACGGACCTCGGAATGAGATTCGGGGTTAAATTTCAGGCTTAAAAATGGTGGTTTCTCTATTTTTTAAAAATTGAGCCGTTTTGGTGTCTGGGGAAGGAAATTCCTGATGCCGGGGTCAGGGATTTTTGTGCTCAGGAGGTGAAAATTTTTTTTGACCCAAATGTGAAAACGGAACTCGGAATGGGATTCGGGGTTAAATTTCAGGCTTAAAAATGCTGCTTTTTCTAGTTTTTAAAAATTGAGCCGTTTTGGTGTCTGGGGAAGAAAATTACTGATGCCGGGGTCAGGGATTTTTGTGCTCAGGAGGTGAAAAATTTTTTTGACCCAAATGAAATAACGGACCTCGGAATGGGATTCGGGGTTAAATTTCATGCTTAAAAATGGTGCTTTTTCTAGTTCTTAAAAATTGAGCCGTTTTTGTGTCCGGGGAAGGAAATACCTGATGCCGGGGTCAGGGATTTTTGTGCTCAGGAGGTGAATTTTTTTTTGACCCAAATGAAAAAACGGACCTCGGAATGGGATTCGGGGTTAAATTTCAGGCTTAAAAATGGTGGTTTTTCTAGTTTTCAAAAATTGAGCCATTTTGGTGTCCAGGGAAGGAAATTCCTGATGCCGGGGTCAGGGATTTTTGTGCTCAGGAGGTGAAAAAAATTTTTTGACCCAAATGTAAAAACGGACCTCTGAATGGGATTCGGGGTTAAATTTCAGGCTAAAAAATGGTGCTTTTTCTAGTTTTTAAAAATTGAGCCATTTTGGTGTCTGGGGAAGGATAATCCTGATGCCGGGGTCAGGGATTTTTGTGCTCAGGAGGTGAAAATTTTTTTTCACCCAAATGTAAAAACGGACCTCGGAATGGGATTCAGCATTAAATTTCATGCTTAAAAATGGTGCTTTTTCTAGTTCTTAAAAATTGAGCCGTTTTTGTGTCCGGGGAAGGAAATTCCTGATGCCGGGGTCAGGGATTTTTGTGCTCAGGAGGTGAAAATTTTTTTTGACCCAAATGTGAAAACGGACCTCGGAATGGGATTCGGGGTTAAATTTCAGGCTTAAAAATGGTGTTTTTTCTAGTTTTTAAAAATTGAGCCGTTTTGGTGTCCGGGGAAGGAAATTCCTGATACTGGGGTCAGGGATTTTTGTGCTCAGGAGGTGAATTTCTTTTTTGACCCAAATGAAAAAACGGACCTCGGAATGGGATTCGGGGTTAAATTTCAGGCTTAAAAATGGTGGTTTTTCTAGTTTTCAAAAATTGAGCCATTTTGGTGTCCAGGGAAGGAAATTCCTGATACTGGGGTCAGGGATTTTTGTGCTCAGGAGGTGAATTTCTTTTTTGACCCAAATGTAAAAACGGACCTCGGAATGGGATTCGGGGTTAAATTTCATGCTTAAAAATGGTTCTTTTTCTAGTTTTCAAAAATTGATCCGTTTTTGTGTCCAGGGAAGGAAATTCCTGATGCCGGGGTCAGGGATTTTTGTGCTCAGGAGGTGAAAAATTTTTTTCACCCAAATGTAAAAACGGACCTCGGAATGGCATTCGGCGTTAAATTTCATGCGTAAAAATGGTGCTTTTTCTAGTTCTTAAAAATTGAGCCGTTTTTGTGTCCGGGGAAGGAAATACCTGATGCCGGGGTCAGGGATTTTTGTGCTCAGGAGGTGAATTTTTTTTTGACCCAAATGAAAAAACGGACCTCGGAATGGGATTCGGGGTTAAATTTCAGGCTTAAAAATGGTGGTTTTTCTAGTTTTCAAAAATTGAGCCATTTTGGTGTCCAGGGAAGGAAATTCCTGATGCCGGGGTCAGGGATTTTTGTGCTCAGGAGGTGAAAAAATTTTTTTGACCCAAATGTAAAAACGGACCTCGGAATGGGATTCGGGGTTAAATTTCAGGCTTAAAAATGGTGTTTTTTCTAGTTTTTAAAAATTGAGCCGTTTTGGTGTCCGGGGAAGGAAATTCCTGATACTGGGGTCAGGGATTTTTGTGCTCAGGAGGTGAATTTCTTTTTTGACCCAAATGAAAAAACGGACCTCGGAATGGGATTCGGGGTTAAATTTCAGGCTTAAAAATGGTGGTTTTTCTAGTTTTCAAAAATTGAGCCATTTTGGTGTCCAGGGAAGGAAATTCCTGATACTGGGGTCAGGGATTTTTGTGCTCAGGAGGTGAATTTCTTTTTTGACCCAAATGTAAAAACGGACCTCGGAATGGGATTCGGGGTTAAATTTCATGCTTAAAAATGGTTCTTTTTCTAGTTTTCAAAAATTGATCCGTTTTTGTGTCCAGGGAAGGAAATTCCTGATGCCGGGGTCAGGGATTTTTGTGCTCAGGAGGTGAAAAATTTTTTTCACCCAAATGTAAAAACGGACCTCGGAATGGCATTCGGCGTTAAATTTCATGCGTAAAAATGGTGCTTTTTCTAGTTCTTAAAAATTGAGCCGTTTTTGTGTCCGGGGAAGGAAATACCTGATGCCGGGGTCAGGGATTTTTGTGCTCAGGAGGTGAATTTTTTTTTGACCCAAATGAAAAAACGGACCTCGGAATGGGATTCGGGGTTAAATTTCAGGCTTAAAAATGGTGGTTTTTCTAGTTTTCAAAAATTGAGCCATTTTGGTGTCCAGGGAAGGAAATTCCTGATGCCGGGGTCAGGGATTTTTGTGCTCAGGAGGTGAAAAAATTTTTTTGACCCAAATGTAAAAACGGACCTCGGAATGGGATTCGGGGTTAAATTTCAGGCTTAAAAATGGTGTTTTTTCTAGTTTTTAAAAATTGAGCCGTTTTGGTGTCCGGGGAAGGAAATTCCTGATACTGGGGTCAGGGATTTTTGTGCTCAGGAGGTGAATTTCTTTTTTGACCCAAATGAAAAAACGGACCTCGGAATGGGATTCGGGGTTAAATTTCAGGCTTAAAAATGGTGGTTTTTCTAGTTTTCAAAAATTGAGCCATTTTGGTGTCCAGGGAAGGAAATTCCTGATACTGGGGTCAGGGATTTTTGTGCTCAGGAGGTGAATTTCTTTTTTGACCCAAATGTAAAAACGGACCTCGGAATGGGATTCGGGGTTAAATTTCATGCTTAAAAATGGTTCTTTTTCTAGTTTTCAAAAATTGATCCGTTTTTGTGTCCAGGGAAGGAAATTCCTGATGCCGGGGTCAGGGATTTTTGTGCTCAGGAGGTGAAAAATTTTTTTCACCCAAATGTAAAAACGGACCTCGGAATGGCATTCGGCGTTAAATTTCATGCGTAAAAATGGTGCTTTTTCTAGTTCTTAAAAATTGAGCCGTTTTTGTGTCCGGGGAAGGAAATACCTGATGCCGGGGTCAGGGATTTTTGTGCTCAGGAGGTGAATTTTTTTTTGACCCAAATGAAAAAACGGACCTCGGAATGGGATTCGGGGTTAAATTTCAGGCTTAAAAATGGTGGTTTTTCTAGTTTTCAAAAATTGAGCCATTTTGGTGTCCAGGGAAGGAAATTCCTGATGCCGGGGTCAGGGATTTTTGTGCTCAGGAGGTGAAAAAAATTTTTTGACCCAAATGTAAAAACGGACCTCGGAATGGGATTCGGGGTTAAATTTCAGGCTTAAAAATGGTGTTTTTTCTAGTTTTTAAAAATTGAGCCGTTTTGGTGTCCGGGGAAGGAAATTCCTGATACTGGGGTCAGGGATTTTTGTGCTCAGGAGGTGAATTTCTTTTTTGACCCAAATGAAAAAACGGACCTCGGAATGGGATTCGGGGTTAAATTTCAGGCTTAAAAATGGTGGTTTTTCTAGTTTTCAAAAATTGAGCCATTTTGGTGTCCAGGGAAGGAAATTCCTGATACTGGGGTCAGGGATTTTTGTGCTCAGGAGGTGAATTTCTTTTTTGACCCAAATGTAAAAACGGACCTCGGAATGGGATTCGGGGTTAAATTTCAGGCTTAAAAATGGTGGTTTTTCTAGTTTTCAAAAATTGAGCCATTTTGGTGTCCAGGGAAGGAAATTCCTGATGCCGGGGTCAGGGATTTTTGTGCTCAGGAGGTGAAAAAAATTTTTTGACCCAAATGTAAAAACGGACCTCTGAATGGGATTCGGGGTTAAATTTCAGGCTAAAAAATGGTGCTTTTTCTAGTTTTTAAAAATTGAGCCATTTTGGTGTCTGGGGAAGGATAATCCTGATGCCGGGGTCAGGGATTTTTGTGCTCAGGAGGTGAAAATTTTTTTTCACCCAAATGTAAAAACGGACCTCGGAATGGGATTCGGCATTAAATTTCATGCTTAAAAATGGTGCTTTTTCTAGTTCTTAAAAATTGAGCCGTTTTTGTGTCCGGGGAAGGAAATTCCTGATGCCGGGGTCAGGGATTTTTGTGCTCAGGAGGTGAAAATTTTTTTTGACCCAAATGTGAAAACGGACCTCGGAATGGGATTCGGGGTTAAATTTCAGGCTTAAAAATGGTGTTTTTTCTAGTTTTTAAAAATTGAGCCGTTTTGGTGTCCGGGGAAGGAAATTCCTGATACTGGGGTCAGGGATTTTTGTGCTCAGGAGGTGAATTTCTTTTTTGACCCAAATGAAAAAACGGACCTCGGAATGGGATTCGGGGTTAAATTTCAGGCTTAAAAATGGTGGTTTTTCTAGTTTTCAAAAATTGAGCCATTTTGGTGTCCAGGGAAGGAAATTCCTGATGCCGGGGTCAGGGATTTTTGTGCTCAGGAGGTGAAAAAAATTTTTTGACCCAAATGTAAAAACGGACCTCTGAATGGGATTCGGGGTTAAATTTCAGGCTAAAAAATGGTGCTTTTTCTAGTTTTTAAAAATTGAGCCATTTTGGTGTCTGGGGAAGTATAATCCTGATGCCGGGGTCAGGGATTTTTGTGCTCAGGAGGTGAAAATTTTTTTTCACCCAAATGTAAAAACGGACCTCGGAATGGGATTCGGCATTAAATTTCATGCTTAAAAATGGTGCTTTTTCTAGTTCTTAAAAATTGAGCCGTTTTTGTGTCCGGGGAAGGAAATTCCTGATGCCGGGGTCAGGGATTTTTGTGCTCAGGAGGTGAAAATTTTTTTTGACCCAAATGTGAAAACGGACCTCGGAATGGGATTCGGGGTTAAATTTCAGGCTTAAAAATGGTGTTTTTTCTAGTTTTTAAAAATTGAGCCGTTTTGGTGTCCGGGGAAGGAAATTCCTGATACTGGGGTCAGGGATTTTTGTGCTCAGGAGGTGAATTTCTTTTTTGACCCAAATGAAAAAACGGACCTCGGAATGGGATTCGGGGTTAAATTTCAGGCTTAAAAATGGTGGTTTTTCTAGTTTTCAAAAATTGAGCCATTTTGGTGTCCAGGGAAGGAAATTCCTGATACTGGGGTCAGGGATTTTTGTGCTCAGGAGGTGAATTTCTTTTTTGACCCAAATGTAAAAACGGACCTCGGAATGGGATTCGGGGTTAAATTTCATGCTTAAAAAATGGTTCTTTTTCTAGTTTTCAAAAATTGATCCGTTTTTGTGTCCAGGGAAGGAAATTCCTGATGCCGGGGTCAGGGATTTTTGTGCTCAGGAGGTGAAAAATTTTTTTCACCCAAATGTAAAAACGGACCTCGGAATGGCATTCGGCGTTAAATTTCATGCGTAAAAATGGTGCTTTTTCTAGTTTTTAAAAATTGAGCCATTTTGGTGTCTGGGGAAGGATAATCCTGATGCCGGGGTCAGGGATTTTTGTGCTCAGGAGGTGAAAATTTTTTTTCACCCAAATGTAAAAACGGACCTCGGAATGGGATTCGGCATTAAATTTCATGCTTAAAAAAGGTGCTTTTTCTAGTTCTTAAAAATTGAGCCGTTTTTGTGTCCGGGGAAGGAAATTCCTGATGCCGGGGTCAGGGATTTTTGTGCTCAGGAGGTGAAAATTTTTTTTGACCCAAATGTGAAAACGGACCTCGGAATGGGATTCGGGGTTAAATTTCAGGCTTAAAAATGGTGTTTTTTCTAGTTTTTAAAAATTGAGCCGTTTTGGTGTCCGGGGAAGGAAATTCCTGATACTGGGGTCAGGGATTTTTGTGCTCAGGAGGTGAATTTCTTTTTTGACCCAAATGAAAAAACGGACCTCGGAATGGGATTCGGGGTTAAATTTCAGGCTTAAAAATGGTGGTTTTTCTAGTTTTCAAAAATTGAGCCATTTTGGTGTCCAGGGAAGGAAATTCCTGATACTGGGGTCAGGGATTTTTGTGCTCAGGAGGTGAATTTCTTTTTTGACCCAAATGTAAAAACGGACCTCGGAATGGGATTCGGGGTTAAATTTCATGCTTAAAAATGGTTCTTTTTCTAGTTTTCAAAAATTGATCCGTTTTTGTGTCCAGGGAAGGAAATTCCTGATGCCGGGGTCAGGGATTTTGGTGCTCAGGAGGTGAAAAATTTTTTTCACCCAAATGTAAAAAGGGACCTCGGAATGGCATTCGGCGTTAAATTTCATGCGTAAAAATGGTGCTTTTTCTAGTTCTTAAAAATTGAGCCGTTTTTGTGTCCGGGGAAGGAAATTCCTGATGCTGGGGTCAGGGATTTTTGTGCTCAGGAGGTGAAAATTTTTTTCGACCCAAATGAAAAAACGGACCTCGGAATGGGATTCGGGGTTAAATTTCAGGCTTAAAAATGGTGGTTTCTCTATTTTTTAAAAATTGAGCCGTTTTGGTGTCCGGGGAAGGAAATTCCTGATTCCGGGGTCAGGGATTTTTGTGCTCAGGAGGTGAAAATTTTTTTTGACCCAAATGTGAAAACGGACCTCGGAATGGGATTCGGGGTTAAATTTCAGGCTTAAAAATGGTGGTTTTTCTCTTTTTTAAAAATTGAGCCGTTTTGGTGTCCAGGGAAGGAAATTTCTGATGCCGGGATCAGGGATTTTTGTGCTCAGGAGGTGAAAAAATTTTTTTCACCCAAATGTAAAAACGGACCTCGGAATGGGATTCGGGGTTAAATTTCATGCTTAAAAATGGTGCTTTTTCTAGTTCTTAAAAATTGAGCCGTTTTTGTGTCCGGGGAAGGAAATACCTGATGCCGGGGTCAGGGATTTTTGTGCTCAGGAGGTGAATTTTTTTTTGACCCAAATGTGAAAACGGACCTCGGAATGGGATTCGGGGTTAAATTTCAGGCTTAAAAATGGTGGTTTTTCTAGTTTTTAAAAATTGAGCCGTTTTGGTGTCCGGGGAAGGAAATTCCTGATACTGGGGTCAGGGATTTTTGTGCTCAGGAGGTGAATTTCTTTTTTGACCCAAATGAAAAAACGGACCTCGGAATGGGATTCGGGGTTAAATTTCAGGCTTAAAAATGGTGGTTTTTCTAGTTTTCAAAAATTGAGCCATTTTGGTGTCCAGGGAAGGAAATTCCTGATGCTGGGGTCAGGGATTTTTGTGCTCAGGAGGTGAAAATTTTTTTTTGACCCAAATGTAAAAACGGACCTCGGAGTGGGATTCGGGGTTAAATTTCATGCTTAAAAATGGTGCTTTTTCTAGTTCTTAAAAATTGAGCCGTTTTTGTGTCCGGGGAAGGAAATACCTGATGCCGGGGTCAGGGATTTTTGTGCTCAGGAGGTGAATTTTTTTTTGACCCAAATGAAAAAACGGACCTCGGAATGAGATTCGGGGTTAAATTTCAGGCTTAAAAATGGTGGTTTCTCTATTTTTTAAAAATTGAGCCGTTTTGGTGTCTGGGGAAGGAAATTCGTGATGCCGGGGTCAGGGATTTTTGTGCTCAGGAGGTGAAAATTTTTTTTGACCCAAATGTGAAAACGGACCTCGGAATGGGATTCGGGGTTAAATTTCAGGCTTAAAAATGGTGTTTTTTCTAGTTTTTAAAAATTGAGCCGTTTTGGTGTCCAGGGAAGGAAATTCCTGATGCCGGGGTCAGGGATTTTTGTGCTCAGGAGGTGAAAAAATTTTTTCACCCAAATGTAAAAACGGACCTCGGAATGGGATTCGGCGTTAAATTTCATGCTTAAAAATGGTGCTTTTTCTAGTTCTTAAAAATTGAGCCGTTTTTGTGTCCGGGGAAGGAAATTCCTGATGCCGGGGTCAGGGATTTTTGTGCTCAGGAGGTGAAAATTTTTTTCGACCCAAATGAAAAAATGGACCTCGGAATGAGATTCGGGGTTAAATTTCAGGCTTAAAAATGGTGTTTTTTCTATTTTTTAAAAATTGAGCCGTTTTGGTGTCCAGGGAAGGAAATTTCTGATGCCGGGGTCAGGGATTTTTATGCTCCGGAGGTGAAAAATTTTTTTCACCCAAATGAAAAAACGGACCTCGGAATGAGATTCGGGGTTAAATTTCAGGCTTAAAAATGGTGGTTTCTCTATTTTTTAAAAATTGAGCCGTTTTGGTGTCTGGGGAAGGAAATTCCTGATGCCGGGGTCAGGGATTTTTGTGCTCAGGAGGTGAAAATTTTTTTTGACCGAAATGTGAAAACGGACCTCGGAATGGGATTCGGGGTTAAATTTCAGGCTTAAAAATGGTTCTTTTTCTAGTTTTCAAAAATTGATCCGTTTTGGTGTCCAGGGAAGGAAATTCCTGATGCCGGGGTCAGGGATTTTTGTGCTCAGGAGGTGAAAAATTTTTTTCACCCAAATGTAAAAACGGACCTCGGAATGGGATTCAGCGTTAAATTTCATGCTTAAAAATGGTGCTTTTTCTAGTTCTTAAAAATTGAGCCGTTTTTGTGTCCGGGGAAGGAAATTCGTGATGCCGGGGTCAGGGATTTTTGTGCTCAGGAGGTGAAAATTTTTTTTGACCCAAATGAAAAAATGGACCTCGGAATGAGATTCGGGGTTAAATTTCAGGCTTAAAAATGGTGGTTTTTCTATTTTTTAAAAATTGATCCGTTTTGGTGTCCAGGGAAGGAAATTCCTGATGCCGGGGTCAAAGATTTTTGTGCTCCGGAGGTGAAAAATTTTTTTCACCCAAATGAAAAAACGGACCTCGGAATGAGATTCGGGGTTAAATTTCAGGCTTAAAAATGGTGGTTTCTCTATTTTTTAAAAATTGAGCCGTTTTAGTGTCTGGGGAAGGAAATTTCTGATGCCGGGGTCAGGGATTTTTGTGCTCAGGAGGTGAAAATTTTTTTTCACCCAAATGTAAAAACGGACCTCGGAATGGGATTCGGCGTTAAATTTCATGCTTAAAAATGGTGCTTTTTCTAGTTCTTAAAAATTGAGCCGTTTTTGTGTCCGGGGAAGGAAATTCCTGATGCCGGGGTCAGGGATTTTTGTGCTCAGGAGGTGAAAATTTTTTTCGACCCAAATGAAAAAATGGACCTCGGAATGAGATTCGGGGTTAAATTTCAGGCTTAAAAATGGTGTTTTTTCTATTTTTTAAAAATTGAGCCGTTTTGGTGTCCAGGGAAGGAAATTTCTGATGCCGGGGTCAGGGATTTTTATGCTCCGGAGGTGAAAAATTTTTTTCACCCAAATGAAAAAACGGACCTCGGAATGAGATTCGGGGTTAAATTTCAGGCTTAAAAATGGTGGTTTCTCTATTTTTTAAAAATTGAGCCGTTTTGGTGTCTGGGGAAGGAAATTCCTGATGCCGGGGTCAGGGATTTTTGTGCTCAGGAGGTGAAAATTTTTTTTGACCGAAATGTGAAAACGGACCTCGGAATGGGATTCGGGGTTAAATTTCAGGCTTAAAAATGGTTCTTTTTCTAGTTTTCAAAAATTGATCCGTTTTGGTGTCCAGGGAAGGAAATTCCTGATGCCGGGGTCAGGGATTTTTGTGCTCAGGAGGTGAAAAATTTTTTTCACCCAAATGTAAAAACGGACCTCGGAATGGGATTCAGCGTTAAATTTCATGCTTAAAAATGGTGCTTTTTCTAGTTCTTAAAAATTGAGCCGTTTTTGTGTCCGGGGAAGGAAATTCGTGATGCCGGGGTCAGGGATTTTTGTGCTCAGGAGGTGAAAATTTTTTTTGACCCAAATGAAAAAATGGACCTCGGAATGAGATTCGGGGTTAAATTTCAGGCTTAAAAATGGTGGTTTTTCTATTTTTTAAAAATTGATCCGTTTTGGTGTCCAGGGAAGGAAATTCCTGATGCCGGGGTCAAAGATTTTTGTGCTCCGGAGGTGAAAAATTTTTTTCACCCAAATGAAAAAACGGACCTCGGAATGAGATTCGGGGTTAAATTTCAGGCTTAAAAATGGTGGTTTCTCTATTTTTTAAAAATTGAGCCGTTTTAGTGTCTGGGGAAGGAAATTTCTGATGCCGGGGTCAGGGATTTTTGTGCTCAGGAGGTGAAAATTTTTTTTGACCCAAATGTGAAAACGGACCTCGGAATGGGATTCGGGGTTAAATTTCAGGCTTAAAAATGGTGCTTTTTCTAGTTTTTAAAAATTGAGCCATTTTGTTGTCTGGGGAAGGATAATCCTGATGCTGGGGTCAGGGATTTTTGTGCTCAGGAGGTGAAAATTTTTTTTTCACCCAAATGTAAAAACGGACCTCGGAATGGGATTCGGCGTTAAATTTCATGCTTAAAAATGGTGCTTTTTCTAGTTCTTAAAAATTGAGCCGTTTTTGTGTCCGGGGAAGGAAATTCCTGATGCCGGGGTCAGGGATTTTTGTGCTCAGGAGGTGAAAATTTTTTTTGACCCAAATGTGAAAAAGGACCTCGGAATGGGATTCGGGGTTAAATTTCATGCTTAAAAATGGTTCTTTTTCTAGTTTTCAAAAATTGAGCCGTTTTGGTGTCCGGGGAAGGAAATTCCTGATACTGGGGTAAGGGATTTTTGTGCTCAGGAGGTGAATTTCTTTTTTGACCCAAATGAAAAAACGGACCTCGGAATGGGATTCGGGGTTAAATTTCAGGCTTAAAAATGGTGGTTTTTCTAGTTTTCAAAAATTGAGCCATTTTGGTGTCCAGGGAAGGAAATTGCTGATGCTGGGGTCAGGGATTTTTGTGCTCAGGAGGTGAACAATTTTTTTTGACCCAAATGTAAAAACGGACCTCGGAATGGGATTCGGGGTTAAATTTCATGCTTAAAAATGGTTCTTTTTCTAGTTTTCAAAAATTGAGCCGTTTTGGTGTCCAGGTAAGGAAATTCCTGATGCCGGGGTCAGGGATTTTTGTGCTCAGGAGGTGAAAATTTTTTTTGACCCAAATGTAAAAACGGACCTCGGAATGGGATTCGGGGTTAAATTTCATGCTTAAAAATGGTTCTTTTTCTAGTTTTCAAAAATTGATCCGTTTTTGTGTCCAGGGAAGGAAATTCCTGATGCCGGGGTCAGGGATTTTTGTGCTCAGGAGGTGAAAAATTTTTTTCACCCAAATGTAAAAACGGACCTCGGAATGGGATTCGGCGTTAAATTTCATGCGTAAAAATGGTGCTTTTTCTAGTTCTTAAAAATTGAGCCGTTTTGGTGTCTGGGGAAGGAAATTCCTGATGCCGGGGGTCAGGGATTTTTGTGCTCAGGAGGTGAAAATTTTTTTTTGACCCAAATGTGAAAACGGACCTCGGAATGGGATTCGGGGTTAAATTTCAGGCTTAAAAATGGTGTTTTTTCTAGTTTTTAAAAATTGAGCCGTTTTGGTGTCTGGGGAAGAAAATTCCTGATGCCGGGGTCAGGGATTTTTGTGCTCAGGAGGTGAAAAATTTTTTTGACCCAAATGAAATAACGGACCTCGGAATGGGATTCGGGGTTAAATTTCATGCTTAAAAATGGTGCTTTTTCTAGTTCTTAAAAATTGAGCCGTTTTTGTGTCCGGGGAAGGAAATACCTGATGCCGGGGTCAGGGATTTTTGTGCTCAGGAGGTGAAATTTTTTTTGACCCAAATGAAAAAACGGACCTCGGAATGGGATTCGGGGTTAAATTTCAGGCTTAAAAATGTTGGTTTTTCTAGTTTTCAAAAATTGAGCCATTTTGGTGTCCAGGGAAGGAAATTCCTGATGCCGGGGTCAGGGATTTTTGTGCTCAGGAGGTGAAAAAATTTTTTTGACCCAAATGTAAAAACGGACCTCTGAATGGGATTCGGGGTTAAATTTCAGGCTAAAAAATGGTGCTTTTTCTAGTTTTTAAAAATTGAGCCATTTTGGTGTCTGGGGAAGGATAATCCTGATGCCGGGGTCAGGGATTTTTGTGCTCAGGAGGTGAAAATTTTTTTTCACCCAAATGTAAAAACGGACCTCGGAATGTGATTCGGCATTAAATTTCATGCTTAAAAATGGTGCTTTTTCTAGTTCTTAAAAATTGAGCCGTTTTTGTGTCCGGGGAAGGAAATTCCTGATGCCGGGGTCAGGGATTTTTGTGCTCAGGAGGTGAAAATTTTTTTTGACCCAAATGTGAAAACGGACCTCGGAATGGGATTCGGGGTTAAATTTCAGGCTTAAAAATGGTGGTTTCTCTATTTTTTAAAAATTGAGCCGTTTTGGTGTCTGGGGAATGAAATTCCTGATGCCGGGGTCAGGGATTTTTGTGCTCAGGAGGTGAAAATTTTTTTTGACCCAAATGTGAAAACAGACCTTGGAATGGGATTCGGGGTTAAATTTCAGGCTTAAAAATGGTGTTTTTTCTAGTTTTTAAAAATTGAGCCGTTTTGGTGTCTGGGGAAGAAAATTCCTGATGCCAGGGTCAGGGATTTTTGTGCTCAGGAGGTGAAAAATTTTTTTGACCCAAATGAAATAACGGACCTCGGAATGGGATTCGGGGTTAAATTTCATGCTTAAAAATGGTGCTTTTTCTAGTTCTTAAAAATTGAGCCGTTTTTGTGTCCGGGGAAGGAAATACCTGATGCCGGGGTCAGGGATTTTTGTGCTCAGGAGGTGAATTTTTTTTTGACCCAAATGAAAAAACGGACCTCGGAATGGGATTCGGGGTTAAATTTCAGGCTTAAAAATGTTGGTTTTTCTAGTTTTCAAAAATTGAGCCATTTTGGTGTCCAGGGAAGGAAATTCCTGATGCCGGGGTCAGGGATTTTTGTGCTCAGGAGGTGAAAATTTTTTTTGACCCAAATGTGAAAACGGACCTCGGAATGGGATTCGGGGTTAAATTTCAGGCTTAAAAATGGTGTTTTTTCTAGTTTTTAAAAATTGAGCCGTTTTGGTGTCCGGGGAAGGAAATTCCTGATACTGGGGTCAGGGATTTTTGTGCTCAGGAGGTGAATTTCTTTTTTGACCCAAATGAAAAAACGGACCTCGGAATGGGATTCGGGGTTAAATTTCAGGCTTAAAAATGGTGGTTTTTCTAGTTTTCAAAAATTGAGCCATTTTGGTGTCCAGGGAAGGAAATTCCTGATACTGGGGTCAGGGATTTTTGTGCTCAGGAGGTGAATTTCTTTTTTGACCCAAATGTAAAAACGGACCTCGGAATGGGATTCGGGGTTAAATTTCATGCTTAAAAATGGTTCTTTTTCTAGTTTTCAAAAATTGATCCGTTTTTGTGTCCAGGGAAGGAAATTCCTGATGCCGGGGTCAGGGATTTTGGTGCTCAGGAGGTGAAAAATTTTTTTCACCCAAATGTAAAAAGGGACCTCGGAATGGCATTCGGCGTTAAATTTCATGCGTAAAAATGGTGCTTTTTCTAGTTCTTAAAAATTGAGCCGTTTTTGTGTCCGGGGAAGGAAATTCCTGATGCTGGGGTCAGGGATTTTTGTGCTCAGGAGGTGAAAATTTTTTTCGACCCAAATGAAAAAACGGACCTCGGAATGGGATTCGGGGTTAAATTTCAGGCTTAAAAATGGTGGTTTCTCTATTTTTTAAAAATTGAGCCGTTTTGGTGTCCGGGGAAGGAAATTCCTGATTCCGGGGTCAGGGATTTTTGTGCTCAGGAGGTGAAAATTTTTTTTGACCCAAATGTGAAAACGGACCTCGGAATGGGATTCGGGGTTAAATTTCAGGCTTAAAAATGGTGGTTTTTCTCTTTTTTAAAATTGAGCCGTTTTGGTGTCCAGGGAAGGAAATTTCTGATGCCGGGATCAGGGATTTTTGTGCTCAGGAGGTGAAAAAATTTTTTTCACCCAAATGTAAAAACGGACCTCGGAATGGGATTCGGGGTTAAATTTCATGCTTAAAAATGGTGCTTTTTCTAGTTCTTAAAAATTGAGCCGTTTTTGTGTCCGGGGAAGGAAATACCTGATGCCGGGGTCAGGGATTTTTGTGCTCAGGAGGTGAATTTTTTTTTGGACCCAAATGTGAAAACGGACCTCGGAATGGGATTCGGGGTTAAATTTCAGGCTTAAAAATGGTGGTTTTTCTAGTTTTTAAAAATTGAGCCGTTTTGGTGTCCGGGGAAGGAAATTCCTGATACTGGGGTCAGGGATTTTTGTGCTCAGGAGGTGAATTTCTTTTTTGACCCAAATGAAAAAACGGACCTCGGAATGGGATTCGGGGTTAAATTTCAGGCTTAAAAATGGTGGTTTTTCTAGTTTTCAAAAATTGAGCCATTTTGGTGTCCAGGGAAGGAAATTCCTGATGCTGGGGTCAGGGATTTTTGTGCTCAGGAGGTGAAAATTTTTTTTTGACCCAAATGTAAAAACGGACCTCGGAGTGGGATTCGGGGTTAAATTTCATGCTTAAAAATGGTGCTTTTTCTAGTTCTTAAAAATTGAGCCGTTTTTGTGTCCGGGGAAGGAAATACCTGATGCCGGGGTCAGGGATTTTTGTGCTCAGGAGGTGAATTTTTTTTTGACCCAAATGAAAAAACGGACCTCGGAATGAGATTCGGGGTTAAATTTCAGGCTTAAAAATGGTGGTTTCTCTATTTTTTAAAAATTGAGCCGTTTTGGTGTCTGGGGAAGGAAATTCGTGATGCCGGGGTCAGGGATTTTTGTGCTCAGGAGGTGAAAATTTTTTTTGACCCAAATGTGAAAACGGACCTCGGAATGGGATTCGGGGTTAAATTTCAGGCTTAAAAATGGTGTTTTTTCTAGTTTTTAAAAATTGAGCCGTTTTGGTGTCCAGGGAAGGAAATTCCTGATGCCGGGGTCAGGGATTTTTGTGCTCAGGAGGTGAAAAAATTTTTTCACCCAAATGTAAAAACGGACCTCGGAATGGGATTCGGCGTTAAATTTCATGCTTAAAAATGGTGCTTTTTCTAGTTCTTAAAAATTGAGCCGTTTTTGTGTCCGGGGAAGGAAATTCCTGATGCCGGGGTCAGGGATTTTTGTGCTCAGGAGGTGAAAATTTTTTTCGACCCAAATGAAAAAATGGACCTCGGAATGAGATTCGGGGTTAAATTTCAGGCTTAAAAATGGTGTTTTTTCTATTTTTTAAAAATTGAGCCGTTTTGGTGTCCAGGGAAGGAAATTTCTGATGCCGGGGTCAGGGATTTTTATGCTCCGGAGGTGAAAAATTTTTTTCACCCAAATGAAAAAACGGACCTCGGAATGAGATTCGGGGTTAAATTTCAGGCTTAAAAATGGTGGTTTCTCTATTTTTTAAAAATTGAGCCGTTTTGGTGTCTGGGGAAGGAAATTCCTGATGCCGGGGTCAGGGATTTTTGTGCTCAGGAGGTGAAAATTTTTTTTGACCGAAATGTGAAAACGGACCTCGGAATGGGATTCGGGGTTAAATTTCAGGCTTAAAAATGGTTCTTTTTCTAGTTTTCAAAAATTGATCCGTTTTGGTGTCCAGGGAAGGAAATTCCTGATGCCGGGGTCAGGGATTTTTGTGCTCAGGAGGTGAAAAATTTTTTTCACCCAAATGTAAAAACGGACCTCGGAATGGGATTCAGCGTTAAATTTCATGCTTAAAAATGGTGCTTTTTCTAGTTCTTAAAAATTGAGCCGTTTTTGTGTCCGGGGAAGGAAATTCGTGATGCCGGGGTCAGGGATTTTTGTGCTCAGGAGGTGAAAATTTTTTTTGACCCAAATGAAAAAATGGACCTCGGAATGAGATTCGGGGTTAAATTTCAGGCTTAAAAATGGTGGTTTTTCTATTTTTTAAAAATTGATCCGTTTTGGTGTCCAGGGAAGGAAATTCCTGATGCCGGGGTCAAAGATTTTTGTGCTCCGGAGGTGAAAAATTTTTTTCACCCAAATGAAAAAACGGACCTCGGAATGAGATTCGGGGTTAAATTTCAGGCTTAAAAATGGTGGTTTCTCTATTTTTTAAAAATTGAGCCGTTTTAGTGTCTGGGGAAGGAAATTTCTGATGCCGGGGTCAGGGATTTTTGTGCTCAGGAGGTGAAAATTTTTTTTGACCCAAATGTGAAAACGGACCTCGGAATGGGATTCGGGGTTAAATTTCAGGCTTAAAAATGGTGCTTTTTCTAGTTTTTAAAAATTGAGCCATTTTGTTGTCTGGGGAAGGATAATCCTGATGCTGGGGTCAGGGATTTTTGTGCTCAGGAGGTGAAAATTTTTTTTTCACCCAAATGTAAAAACGGACCTCGGAATGGGATTCGGCGTTAAATTTCATGCTTAAAAATGGTGCTTTTTCTAGTTCTTAAAAATTGAGCCGTTTTTGTGTCCGGGGAAGGAAATTCCTGATGCCGGGGTCAGGGATTTTTGTGCTCAGGAGGTGAAAATTTTTTTTGACCCAAATGTGAAAAAGGACCTCGGAATGGGATTCGGGGTTAAATTTCATGCTTAAAAATGGTTCTTTTTCTAGTTTTCAAAAATTGAGCCGTTTTGGTGTCCGGGGAAGGAAATTCCTGATACTGGGGTAAGGGATTTTTGTGCTCAGGAGGTGAATTTCTTTTTTGACCCAAATGAAAAAACGGACCTCGGAATGGGATTCGGGGTTAAATTTCAGGCTTAAAAATGGTGGTTTTTCTAGTTTTCAAAAATTGAGCCATTTTGGTGTCCAGGGAAGGAAATTGCTGATGCTGGGGTCAGGGATTTTTGTGCTCAGGAGGTGAACAATTTTTTTTGACCCAAATGTAAAAACGGACCTCGGAATGGGATTCGGGGTTAAATTTCATGCTTAAAAATGGTTCTTTTTCTAGTTTTCAAAAATTGAGCCGTTTTGGTGTCCAGGTAAGGAAATTCCTGATGCCGGGGTCAGGGATTTTTGTGCTCAGGAGGTGAAAATTTTTTTTGACCCAAATGTAAAAACGGACCTCGGAATGGGATTCGGGGTTAAATTTCATGCTTAAAAATGGTTCTTTTTCTAGTTTTCAAAAATTGATCCGTTTTTGTGTCCAGGGAAGGAAATTCCTGATGCCGGGGTCAGGGATTTTTGTGCTCAGGAGGTGAAAAATTTTTTTCACCCAAATGTAAAAACGGACCTCGGAATGGGATTCGGCGTTAAATTTCATGCGTAAAAATGGTGCTTTTTCTAGTTCTTAAAAATTGAGCCGTTTTGGTGTCTGGGGAAGGAAATTCCTGATGCCGGGGGTCAGGGATTTTTGTGCTCAGGAGGTGAAAATTTTTTTTGACCCAAATGTGAAAACGGACCTCGGAATGGGATTCGGGGTTAAATTTCAGGCTTAAAAATGGTGTTTTTTCTAGTTTTTAAAAATTGAGCCGTTTTGGTGTCTGGGGAAGAAAATTCCTGATGCCGGGGTCAGGGATTTTTGTGCTCAGGAGGTGAAAAATTTTTTTGACCCAAATGAAATAACGGACCTCGGAATGGGATTCGGGGTTAAATTTCATGCTTAAAAATGGTGCTTTTTCTAGTTCTTAAAAATTGAGCCGTTTTTGTGTCCGGGGAAGGAAATACCTGATGCCGGGGTCAGGGATTTTTGTGCTCAGGAGGTGAAATTTTTTTTGACCCAAATGAAAAAACGGACCTCGGAATGGGATTCGGGGTTAAATTTCAGGCTTAAAAATGTTGGTTTTTCTAGTTTTCAAAAATTGAGCCATTTTGGTGTCCAGGGAAGGAAATTCCTGATGCCGGGGTCAGGGATTTTTGTGCTCAGGAGGTGAAAAAATTTTTTTGACCCAAATGTAAAAACGGACCTCTGAATGGGATTCGGGGTTAAATTTCAGGCTAAAAAATGGTGCTTTTTCTAGTTTTTAAAAATTGAGCCATTTTGGTGTCTGGGGAAGGATAATCCTGATGCCGGGGTCAGGGATTTTTGTGCTCAGGAGGTGAAAATTTTTTTTCACCCAAATGTAAAAACGGACCTCGGAATGTGATTCGGCATTAAATTTCATGCTTAAAAATGGTGCTTTTTCTAGTTCTTAAAAATTGAGCCGTTTTTGTGTCCGGGGAAGGAAATTCCTGATGCCGGGGTCAGGGATTTTTGTGCTCAGGAGGTGAAAATTTTTTTTGACCCAAATGTGAAAACGGACCTCGGAATGGGATTCGGGGTTAAATTTCAGGCTTAAAAATGGTGGTTTCTCTATTTTTTAAAAATTGAGCCGTTTTGGTGTCTGGGGAATGAAATTCCTGATGCCGGGGTCAGGGATTTTTGTGCTCAGGAGGTGAAAATTTTTTTTGACCCAAATGTGAAAACAGACCTTGGAATGGGATTCGGGGTTAAATTTCAGGCTTAAAAATGGTGTTTTTTCTAGTTTTTAAAAATTGAGCCGTTTTGGTGTCTGGGGAAGAAAATTCCTGATGCCAGGGTCAGGGATTTTTGTGCTCAGGAGGTGAAAAATTTTTTTGACCCAAATGAAATAACGGACCTCGGAATGGGATTCGGGGTTAAATTTCATGCTTAAAAATGGTGCTTTTTCTAGTTCTTAAAAATTGAGCCGTTTTTGTGTCCGGGGAAGGAAATACCTGATGCCGGGGTCAGGGATTTTTGTGCTCAGGAGGTGAATTTTTTTTTGACCCAAATGAAAAAACGGACCTCGGAATGGGATTCGGGGTTAAATTTCAGGCTTAAAAATGGTGGTTTTTCTAGTTTTCAAAAATTGAGCCATTTTGGTGTCCAGGGAAGGAAATTCCTGATGCCGGGGTCAGGGATTTTTGTGCTCAGGAGGTGAAAAAATTTTTTTGACCCAAATGTAAAAACGGACCTCTGAATGGGATTCGGGGTTAAATTTCAGGCTAAAAAATGGTGCTTTTTCTAGTTTTTAAAAATTGAGCCATTTTGGTGTCTGGGGAAGGATAATCCTGATGCCGGGGTCAGGGATTTTTGTGCTCAGGAGGTGAAAATTTTTTTTCACCCAAATGTAAAAACGGACCTCGGAATGGGATTCGGCATTAAATTTCATGCTTAAAAATGGTGCTTTTTCTAGTTCTTAAAAATTGAGCCGTTTTTGTGTCCGGGGAAGGAAATTCCTGATGCCGGGGTCAGGGATTTTTGTGCTCAGGAGGTGAAAATTTTTTTTGACCCAAATGTGAAAACGGACCTCGGAATGGGATTCGGGGTTAAATTTCAGGCTTAAAAATGGTGGTTTCTCTATTTTTTAAAAATTGAGCCGTTTTGGTGTCTGGGGAATGAAATTCCTGATGCCGGGGTCAGGGATTTTTGTGCTCAGGAGGTGAAAATTTTTTTTGACCCAAATGTGAAAACGGACCTTGGAATGGGATTCGGGGTTAAATTTCAGGCTTAAAAATGGTGTTTTTTCTAGTTTTTAAAAATTGAGCCGTTTTGGTGTCTGGGGAAGAAAATTCCTGATGCCGGGGTCAGGGATTTTTGTGCTCAGGAGGTGAAAAATTTTTTTGACCCAAATGAAATAACGGACCTCGGAATGGGATTCGGAGTTAAATTTCATGCTTAAAAATGGTGCTTTTTCTAGTTCTTAAAAATTGAGCCGTTTTTGTGTCCGGGGAAGGAAATTCCTGATGCCGGGGTCAGGGATTTTTGTGCTCAGGAGGTGAAAATTTTTTTTGACCCAAATGTGAAAACGGACCTCGGAATGGGATTCGGGGTTAAATTTCAGGCTTAAAAATGGTGGTTTCTCTATTTTTTAAAAATTGAGCCGTTTTGGTGTCTGGGGAATGAAATTCCTGATGCCGGGGTCAGGGATTTTTGTGCTCAGGAGGTGAAAATTTTTTTTGACCCAAATGTGAAAACGGACCTTGGAATGGGATTCGGGGTTAAATTTCAGGCTTAAAAATGGTGTTTTTTCTAGTTTTTAAAAATTGAGCCGTTTTGGTGTCTGGGGAAGAAAATTCCTGATGCCGGGGTCAGGGATTTTTGTGCTCAGGAGGTGAAAAATTTTTTTGACCCAAATGAAATAACGGACCTCGGAATGGGATTCAGAGTTAAATTTCATGCTTAAAAATGGTGCTTTTTCTAGTTCTTAAAAATTGAGCCGTTTTTGTGTCCGGGGAAGGAAATACCTGATGCCGGGGTCAGGGATTTTTGTGCTCAGGAGGTGAATTTTTTTTTGACCCAAATGAAAAAACGGACCTCGGAATGGGATTCGGGGTTAAATTTCAGGCTTAAAAATGGTGGTTTTTCTAGTTTTCAAAAATTGAGCCATTTTGGTGTCCAGGGAAGGAAATTCCTGATGCCGGGGTCAGGGATTTTTGTGCTCAGGAGGTGAAAAAATTTTTTTGACCCAAATGTAAAAACGGACCTCTGAATGGGATTCGGGGTTAAATTTCAGGCTTAAAAATGGTGCTTTTTCTAGTTTTTAAAAATTGAGCCATTTTGGTGTCTGGGGAAGGATAATCCTGATGCCGGGGTCAGGGATTTTTGTGCTCAGGAGGTGAAAAATTTTTTTGACCCAAATGAAATAACGGACCTCGGAATGGGATTCGGGGTTAAATTTCATGCTTAAAAATGGTGCTTTTTCTAGTTCTTAAAAATTGAGCCGTTTTTGTGTCCGGGGAAGGAAATACCTGATGCCGGGGTCAGGGATTTTTGTGCTCAGGAGGTGAATTTTTTTTTGACCCAAATGTAAAAACGGACCTCGGAATGGGATTCGGCGTTAAATTTCATGCTTAAAAATGGTGCTTTTTCTAGTTCTTAAAAATTGAGCCGTTTTTGTGTCCGGGGAAGGAAATTCCTGATGCCGGGGTCAGGGATTTTTGTGTGCAGGAGGTGAAAATTTTTTTTGACCCAAATGTGAAAACGGACCTCGGAATGGGATTCGGGGTTAAATTTCAGGCTTAAAAATGGTTCTTTTTCTAGTTTTCAAAAATTGATCCGTTTTGGTGTCCAGGGAAGGAAATTCCTGATGCCGGGGTCAGGGGTTTTTGTCCTCAGGAGGTGAAAATTTTTTTCACCCAAATGAAAAAACGGACCTCGGAATGAGATTCGGGGTTAAATTTCAGGCTTAAAAATGGTGGTTTCTCTATTTTTTAAAAATTGAGCCGTTTTGGTGTCTGGGGAAGGAAATTCCTGATGCCGGGGTCAGGGATTTTTGTGCTCAGGAGGTGAAAATTTTTTTTGACCCAAATGTGAAAACGGAACTCGGAATGGGATTCGGGGTTAAATTTCAGGCTTAAAAATGGTGTTTTTTCTAGTTTTTAAAAATTGAGCCGTTTTGGTGTCTGGGGAAGAAAATTCCTGATGCCGGGGTCAGGGATTTTTGTGCTCAGGAGGTGAAAAATTTTTTTGACCCAAATGAAATAACGGACCTCGGAATGGGATTCGGGGTTAAATTTCATGCTTAAAAATGGTGCTTTTTCTAGTTCTTAAAAATTGAGCCGTTTTTGTGTCCGGGGAAGGAAATACCTGATGCCGGGGTCAGGGATTTTTGTGCTCAGGAGGTGAATTTTTTTTTGACCCAAATGAAAAAACGGACCTCGGAATGGGATTCGGGGTTAAATTTCAGGCTTAAAAATGGTGGTTTTTCTAGTTTTCAAAAATTGAGCCATTTTGGTGTCCAGGGAAGGAAATTCCTGATGCCGGGGTCAGGGATTTTTGTGCTCAGGAGGTGAAAAAAATTTTTTGACCCAAATGTAAAAACGGACCTCTGAATGGGATTCGGGGTTAAATTTCAGGCTAAAAAATGGTGCTTTTTCTAGTTTTTAAAAATTGAGCCATTTTGGTGTCTGGGGAAGGATAATCCTGATGCCGGGGTCAGGGATTTTTGTGCTCAGGAGGTGAAAATTTTTTTTCACCCAAATGTAAAAACGGACCTCGGAATGGGATTCGGCATTAAATTTCATGCTTAAAAATGGTGCTTTTTCTAGTTCTTAAAAATTGAGCCGTTTTTGTGTCCGGGGAAGGAAATTCCTGATGCCGGGGTCAGGGATTTTTGTGCTCAGGAGGTGAAAATTTTTTTTGACCCAAATGTGAAAACGGACCTCGGAATGGGATTCGGGGTTAAATTTCAGGCTTAAAAATGGTGTTTTTTCTAGTTTTTAAAAATTGAGCCGTTTTGGTGTCCGGGGAAGGAAATTCCTGATACTGGGGTCAGGGATTTTTGTGCTCAGGAGGTGAATTTCTTTTTTGACCCAAATGAAAAAACGGACCTCGGAATGGGATTCGGGGTTAAATTTCAGGCTTAAAAATGGTGGTTTTTCTAGTTTTCAAAAATTGAGCCATTTTGGTGTCCAGGGAAGGAAATTCCTGATACTGGGGTCAGGGATTTTTGTGCTCAGGAGGTGAATTTCTTTTTTGACCCAAATGTAAAAACGGACCTCGGAATGGGATTCGGGGTTAAATTTCATGCTTAAAAATGGTTCTTTTTCTAGTTTTCAAAAATTGATCCGTTTTTGTGTCCAGGGAAGGAAATTCCTGATGCCGGGGTCAGGGATTTTTGTGCTCAGGAGGTGAAAAATTTTTTTCACCCAAATGTAAAAACGGACCTCGGAATGGCATTCGGCGTTAAATTTCATGCGTAAAAATGGTGCTTTTTCTAGTTCTTAAAAATTGAGCCGTTTTTGTGTCCGGGGAAGGAAATACCTGATGCCGGGGTCAGGGATTTTTGTGCTCAGGAGGTGAATTTTTTTTTGACCCAAATGAAAAAACGGACCTCGGAATGGGATTCGGGGTTAAATTTCAGGCTTAAAAATGGTGGTTTTTCTAGTTTTCAAAAATTGAGCCATTTTGGTGTCCAGGGAAGGAAATTCCTGATGCCGGGGTCAGGGATTTTTGTGCTCAGGAGGTGAAAAAATTTTTTTGACCCAAATGTAAAAACGGACCTCGGAATGGGATTCGGGGTTAAATTTCAGGCTTAAAAATGGTGTTTTTTCTAGTTTTTAAAAATTGAGCCGTTTTGGTGTCCGGGGAAGGAAATTCCTGATACTGGGGTCAGGGATTTTTGTGCTCAGGAGGTGAATTTCTTTTTTGACCCAAATGAAAAAACGGACCTCGGAATGGGATTCGGGGTTAAATTTCAGGCTTAAAAATGGTGGTTTTTCTAGTTTTCAAAAATTGAGCCATTTTGGTGTCCAGGGAAGGAAATTCCTGATACTGGGGTCAGGGATTTTTGTGCTCAGGAGGTGAATTTCTTTTTTGACCCAAATGTAAAAACGGACCTCGGAATGGGATTCGGGGTTAAATTTCATGCTTAAAAATGGTTCTTTTTCTAGTTTTCAAAAATTGATCCGTTTTTGTGTCCAGGGAAGGAAATTCCTGATGCCGGGGTCAGGGATTTTTGTGCTCAGGAGGTGAAAAATTTTTTTCACCCAAATGTAAAAACGGACCTCGGAATGGCATTCGGCGTTAAATTTCATGCGTAAAAATGGTGCTTTTTCTAGTTCTTAAAAATTGAGCCGTTTTTGTGTCCGGGGAAGGAAATACCTGATGCCGGGGTCAGGGATTTTTGTGCTCAGGAGGTGAATTTTTTTTTGACCCAAATGAAAAAACGGACCTCGGAATGGGATTCGGGGTTAAATTTCAGGCTTAAAAATGGTGGTTTTTCTAGTTTTCAAAAATTGAGCCATTTTGGTGTCCAGGGAAGGAAATTCCTGATGCCGGGGTCAGGGATTTTTGTGCTCAGGAGGTGAAAAAAATTTTTTGACCCAAATGTAAAAACGGACCTCGGAATGGGATTCGGGGTTAAATTTCATGCTTAAAAAATGGTTCTTTTTCTAGTTTTCAAAAATTGATCCGTTTTTGTGTCCAGGGAAGGATAATCCTGATGCCGGGGTCAGGGATTTTTGTGCTCAGGAGGTGAAAATTTTTTTTCACCCAAATGTAAAAACGGACCTCGGAATGGGATTCGGCATTAAATTTCATGCTTAAAAAAGGTGCTTTTTCTAGTTCTTAAAAATTGAGCCGTTTTTGTGTCCGGGGAAGGAAATTCCTGATGCCGGGGTCAGGGATTTTTGTGCTCAGGAGGTGAAAATTTTTTTTGACCCAAATGTGAAAACGGACCTCGGAATGGGATTCGGGGTTAAATTTCAGGCTTAAAAATGGTGTTTTTTCTAGTTTTTAAAAATTGAGCCGTTTTGGTGTCCGGGGAAGGAAATTCCTGATACTGGGGTCAGGGATTTTTGTGCTCAGGAGGTGAATTTCTTTTTTGACCCAAATGAAAAAACGGACCTCGGAATGGGATTCGGGGTTAAATTTCAGGCTTAAAAATGGTGGTTTTTCTAGTTTTCAAAAATTGAGCCATTTTGGTGTCCAGGGAAGGAAATTCCTGATACTGGGGTCAGGGATTTTTGTGCTCAGGAGGTGAATTTCTTTTTTGACCCAAATGTAAAAACGGACCTCGGAATGGGATTCGGGGTTAAATTTCATGCTTAAAAATGGTTCTTTTTCTAGTTTTCAAAAATTGATCCGTTTTTGTGTCCAGGGAAGGAAATTCCTGATGCCGGGGTCAGGGATTTTTGTGCTCAGGAGGTGAAAAATTTTTTTCACCCAAATGTAAAAAGGGACCTCGGAATGGCATTCGGCGTTAAATTTCATGCGTAAAAATGGTGCTTTTTCTAGTTCTTAAAAATTGAGCCGTTTTTGTGTCCGGGGAAGGAAATTCCTGATGCCGGGGTCAGGGATTTTTGTGCTCAGGAGGTGAAAAATTTTTTCGACCCAAATGAAAAAACGGACCTCGGAATGGGATTCGGGGTTAAATTTCAGGCTTAAAAATGGTGGTTTCTCTATTTTTTAAAAATTGAGCCGTTTTGGTGTCCGGGGAAGGAAATTCCTGATTCCGGGGTCAGGGATTTTTGTGCTCAGGAGGTGAAAATTTTTTTTGACCCAAATGTGAAAACGGACCTCGGAATGGGATTCGGGGTTAAATTTCAGGCTTAAAAATGGTGGTTTTTCTCTTTTTTAAAAATTGAGCCGTTTTGGTGTCCAGGGAAGGAAATTTCTGATGCCGGGATCAGGGATTTTTGTGCTCAGGAGGTGAAAAAATTTTTTTGACCCAAATGTAAAAACGGACCTCGGAATGGGATTCGGGGTTAAATTTCATGCTTAAAAATGGTGCTTTTTCTAGTTCTTAAAAATTGAGCCGTTTTTGTGTCCGGGGAAGGAAATACCTGATGCCGGGGTCAGGGATTTTTGTGCTCAGGAGGTGAATTTTTTTTTGACCCAAATGTGAAAACGGACCTCGGAATGGGATTCGGGGTTAAATTTCAGGCTTAAAAATGGTGGTTTTTCTAGTTTTTAAAAATTGAGCCGTTTTGGTGTCCGGGGAAGGAAATTCCTGATACTGGGGTCAGGGATTTTTGTGCTCAGGAGGTGAATTTCTTTTTTGACCCAAATGAAAAAACGGACCTCGGAATGGGATTCGGGGTTAAATTTCAGGCTTAAAAATGGTGGTTTTTCTAGTTTTCAAAAATTGAGCCATTTTGGTGTCCAGGGAAGGAAATTCCTGATGCTGGGGTCAGGGATTTTTGTGCTCAGGAGGTGAACAATTTTTTTTGACCCAAATGTAAAAACGGACCTCGGAATGGGATTGGGGGTTAAATTTCATGCTTAAAAATGGTTCTTTTTCTAGTTTTCAAAAATTGAGCCGTTTTGGTGTCTGGGGAAGGAAATTCCTGATGCCGGGGTCAGGGATTTTTGTGCTCAGGAGGTGAAAAATTTTTTCGACCCAAATGAAAAAACGGACCTCGGAATGGGATTCGGGGTTAAATTTCAGGCTTAAAAATGGTGGTTTCTCTATTTTTTAAAAATTGAGCCGTTTTGGTGTCCGGGGAAGGAAATTCCTGATTCCGGGGTCAGGGATTTTTGTGCTCAGGAGGTGAAAATTTTTTTTGACCCAAATGTGAAAACGGACCTCGGAATGGGATTCGGGGTTAAATTTCAGGCTTAAAAATGGTGGTTTTTCTCTTTTTTAAAAATTGAGCCGTTTTGGTGTCCAGGGAAGGAAATTTCTGATGCCGGGATCAGGGATTTTTGTGCTCAGGAGGTGAAAAAATTTTTTTGACCCAAATGTAAAAACGGACCTCGGAATGGGATTCGGGGTTAAATTTCATGCTTAAAAATGGTGCTTTTTCTAGTTCTTAAAAATTGAGCCGTTTTTGTGTCCGGGGAAGGAAATACCTGATGCCGGGGTCAGGGATTTTTGTGCTCAGGAGGTGAATTTTTTTTTGACCCAAATGTGAAAACGGACCTCGGAATGGGATTCGGGGTTAAATTTCAGGCTTAAAAATGGTGGTTTTTCTAGTTTTTAAAAATTGAGCCGTTTTGGTGTCCGGGGAAGGAAATTCCTGATACTGGGGTCAGGGATTTTTGTGCTCAGGAGGTGAATTTCTTTTTTGACCCAAATGAAAAAACGGACCTCGGAATGGGATTCGGGGTTAAATTTCAGGCTTAAAAATGGTGGTTTTTCTAGTTTTCAAAAATTGAGCCATTTTGGTGTCCAGGGAAGGAAATTCCTGATGCTGGGGTCAGGGATTTTTGTGCTCAGGAGGTGAACAATTTTTTTTGACCCAAATGTAAAAACGGACCTCGGAATGGGATTGGGGGTTAAATTTCATGCTTAAAAATGGTTCTTTTTCTAGTTTTCAAAAATTGAGCCGTTTTGGTGTCTGGGGAAGGAAATTCCTGATGCCGGGGTCAGGGATTTTTGTGTGCAGGAGGTGAAAATTTTTTTTTGACCCAAATGTAAAAACGGACCTCGGAGTGGGATTCGGGGTTAAATTTCATGCTTAAAAATGGTGCTTTTTCTAGTTCTTAAAAATTGAGCCGTTTTTGTGTCCGGGGAAGGAAATACCTGATGCCGGGGTCAGGGATTTTTGTGCTCAGGAGGTGAATTTTTTTTTGACCCAAATGAAAAAACGGACCTCGGAATGAGATTCGGGGTTAAATTTCAGGCTTAAAAATGGTGGTTTCTCTATTTTTTAAAAATTGAGCCGTTTTGGTGTCTGGGGAAGGAAATTCGTGATGCCGGGGTCAGGGATTTTTGTGCTCAGGAGGTGAAAATTTTTTTTGACCCAAATGTGAAAACGGACCTCGGAATGGGATTCGGGGTTAAATTTCAGGCTTAAAAATGGTGTTTTTTCTAGTTTTTAAAAATTGAGCCGTTTTGGTGTCCAGGGAAGGAAATTCCTGATGCCGGGGTCAGGGATTTTTGTGCTCAGGAGGTGAAAAAATTTTTTCACCCAAATGTAAAAACGGACCTCGGAATGGGATTCGGCGTTAAATTTCATGCTTAAAAATGGTGCTTTTTCTAGTTCTTAAAAATTGAGCCGTTTTTGTGTCCGGGGAAGGAAATTCCTGATGCCGGGGTCAGGGATTTTTGTGCTCAGGAGGTGAAAATTTTTTTCGACCCAAATGAAAAAATGGACCTCGGAATGAGATTCGGGGTTAAATTTCAGGCTTAAAAATGGTGTTTTTTCTATTTTTTAAAATTGAGCCGTTTTGGTGTCCAGGGAAGGAAATTTCTGATGCCGGGGTCAGGGATTTTTATGCTCCGGAGGTGAAAAATTTTTTTCACCCAAATGAAAAAACGGACCTCGGAATGAGATTCGGGGTTAAATTTCAGACTTAAAAATGGTGGTTTCTCTATTTTTTAAAAATTGAGCCGTTTTGGTGTCTGGGGAAGGAAATTCCTGATGCGGGGTCAGGGATTTTTGTGCTCAGGAGGTGAAAATTTTTTTTGACCCAAATGTGAAAACGGACCTCGGAATGGGATTCGGGGTTAAATTTCAGGCTTAAAAATGGTTCTTTTTCTAGTTTTCAAAAATTGATCCGTTTTGGTGTCCAGGGAAGGAAATTCCTGATGCCGGGGTCAGGGATTTTTGTGCTCAGGAGGTGAAAAATTTTTTTCACCCAAATGTAAAAACGGACCTCGGAATGGGATTCAGCGTTAAATTTCATGCTTAAAAATGGTGCTTTTTCTAGTTCTTAAAAATTGAGCCGTTTTTGTGTCCTGGGAAGGAAATTCGTGATGCCGGGGTCAGGGATTTTTGTGCTCAGGAGGTGAAAATTTTTTTTGACCCAAATGAAAAAATGGACCTCGGAATGAGATTCGGGGTTAAATTTCAGGCTTAAAAATGGTGGTTTTTCTATTTTTTAAAAATTGATCCGTTTTGGTGTCCAGGGAAGGAAATTCCTGATGCCGGGGTCAAAGATTTTTGTGCTCCGGAGGTGAAAAATTTTTTTCACCCAAATGAAAAAACGGACCTCGGAATGAGATTCGGGGTTAAATTTCAGGCTTAAAAATGGTGGTTTCTCTATTTTTTAAAAATTGAGCCGTTTTAGTGTCTGGGGAAGGAAATTTCTGATGCCGGGGTCAGGGATTTTTGTGCTCAGGAGGTGAAAATTTTTTTTGACCCAAATGTGAAAACGGACCTCGGAATGGGATTCGGGGTTAAATTTCAGGCTTAAAAATGGTGCTTTTTCTAGTTTTTAAAAATTGAGCCATTTTGTTGTCTGGGGAAGGATAATCCTGATGCTGGGGTCAGGGATTTTTGTGCTCAGGAGGTGAAAATTTTTTTTTCACCCAAATGTAAAAACGGACCTCGGAATGGGATTCGGCGTTAAATTTCATGCTTAAAAATGGTGCTTTTTCTAGTTCTTAAAAATTGAGCCGTTTTTGTGTCCGGGGAAGGAAATTCCTGATGCCGGGGTCAGGGATTTTTGTGCTCAGGAGGTGAAAATTTTTTTTGACCCAAATGTGAAAAAGGACCTCGGAATGGGATTCGGGGTTAAATTTCAGGCTTAAAAATGGTGTTTTTCTAGTTTTTAAAAATTGAGCCGTTTTGGTGTCCGGGGAAGGAAATTCCTGATACTGGGGTAAGGGATTTTTGTGCTCAGGAGGTGAATTTCTTTTTTGACCCAAATGAAAAAACGGACCTCGGAATGGGATTCGGGGTTAAATTTCAGGCTTAAAAATGGTGGTTTTTCTAGTTTTCAAAAATTGAGCCATTTTGGTGTCCAGGGAAGGAAATTGCTGATGCTGGGGTCAGGGATTTTTGTGCTCAGGAGGTGAACAATTTTTTTTGACCCAAATGTAAAAACGGACCTCGGAATGGGATTCGGGGTTAAATTTCATGCTTAAAAATGGTTCTTTTTCTAGTTTTCAAAAATTGAGCCGTTTTGGTGTCCAGGTAAGGAAATTCCTGATGCCGGGGTCAGGGATTTTTGTGCTCAGGAGGTGAAAATTTTTTTTGACCCAAATGTAAAAACGGACCTCGGAATGGGATTCGGGGTTAAATTTCATGCTTAAAAATGGTTCTTTTTCTAGTTTTCAAAAATTGATCCGTTTTTGTGTCCAGGGAAGGAAATTCCTGATGCCGGGGTCAGGGATTTTTGTGCTCAGGAGGTGAAAATTTTTTTTGACCCAAATGTAAAAACGGACCTCGGAATGGGATTCGGCGTTAAATTTCATGCGTAAAAATGGTGCTTTTTCTAGTTCTTAAAAATTGAGCCGTTTGTGTGTCCGGGGAAGGAAATTCCTGATGCCGGGGTCAGGGATTTTTGTGCTCAGGAGGTGAAAATTTTTTTCGACCCAAATGAAAAAACGGACCTCGGAATGAAATTCGGGGTTAAATTTCAGGCTTAAAAATGGTGGTTTCTCTATTTTTTAAAAATTGAGCCGTTTTGGTGTCTGGGGAAGGAAATTCCTGATTCCGGGGTCAGGGATTTTTGTGCTCAGGAGGTGAAAAATTTTTTTGACCCAAATGTGAAAACGGACCTCGGAATGGGATTCGGGGTTAAATTTCAGGCTTAAAAATGGTGGTTTCTCTATTTTTTAAAAATTGAGCCGTTTTGGTGTCTGGGGAAGGAAATTCCTGATGCCGGGGTCAAGGATTTTTGTGCTCAGGAAGTGAAAATTTTTTTTGACCCAAATGTGAAAACGGACCTCGGAATGGGATTCGGGGTTAAATTTCAGGCTTAAAAATGGTGGTTTTTCTAGTTTTCAAAAATTGAGCCGTTTTGGTGTCCAGGGAAGGAAATTTCTGATGCCGGGGTCAGGGATTTTTGTGCTCAGGAGGTGAAAATTTTTTTTGACCCAAATGTAAAAACGGACCTCAGAATGGGATTCGGGGTTAAATTTCATGCTTAAAAATGGTTCTTTTTCTAGTTTTCAAAAATTGATCCGTTTTGGTGTCCAGGGAAGGAAATTCCTGATGCCGGGGTCAGGGATTTTTGTGCTAAGGAGTTGAAAAATTTTTTTCACCCAAATGTAAAAACGGACCTCGGAATGGGATTCGGGGTTAAATTTCATGCTTAAAAATGGTTCTTTTTCTAGTTTTCAAAAATTGATCCGTTTTTGTGTCCAGGGAAGGAAATTCCTGATGCCGGGGTCAGGGATTTTTGTGCTCAGGAGGTGAAAAATTTTTTTCACCCAAATGTAAAAACGGACCTCGGAATGGGATTCGGCGTTAAATTTCATGCTTAAAAATGGTGCTTTTTCTAGTTCTTAAAAATTGAGCCGTTTTTGTGTCCGGGGAAGGAAATTCCTGATGCCGGGGTCAGGGATTTTTGTGCTCAGGAGGTGAAAATTTTTTTCGACCCAAATGAAAAAAAGGACCTCGGAATGAAATTCGGGGTTAAATTTCAGGCTTAAAAATGGTGGTTTCTCTATTTTTTAAAAATTGAGCCGTTTTGGTGTCTGGGGAAGGAAATTCCTGATTCCGGGGTCAGGGATTTTTGTGCTCAGGAGGTGAAAATTTTTTTGACCCAAATGTGAAAACGGACCTCGGAATGGGATTCGGGGTTAAATTTCAGGCTTAAAAATGGTGGTTTCTCTATTTTTTAAAAATTGAGCCGTTTTGGTGTCTGGGGAAGGAAATTCCTGATGCCGGGGTCAAGGATTTTTGTGCTCAGGAGGTGAAATTTTTTTTTGACCCCAATGTGAAAACGGACCTCGGAATGGGATTCGGGGTTAAATTTCAGGCTTAAAAATGGTGTTTTTTCTAGTTTTTAAAAATTGAGCCGTTTTGGTGTCTGGGGAAGGAAATTCCTGATGCCGGGGTCAGGGATTTTTGTGCTCAGGAGGTGAAATTTTTTTTTGACCCAAATGAAATAACGGACCTCGGAATGGGATTCGGGGTTATATTTCATGCTTAAAAATGGTGCTTTTTCTACTTCTTAAAAATTGAGCCGTTTTTGTGTACGGGGAAGGAAATGCCTGATGCCGGGGTCAGGGATTTTTGTGCTCAGGAGGTGAATTTTTTTTTGACCCAAATGAAAAAAAGGACCTCGGAATGGGATTCGGGGTTAAATTTCAGGCTTAAAAATGGTGGTTTTTCTAGTTTTCAAAAATTGAGCCGTTTTGGTGTCCAGGGAAGGAAATTTCTGATGCCGGGGTCAGGGATTTTTGTGCTCAGGAGGTGAAAATTTTTTTTGACCCAAATGTAAAAACGGACCTCAGAATGGGATTTGGGGTTAAATTTCATGCTTAAAAATGGTTCTTTTTCTATTTTTAAAAAATTGAGCTTTTTTGGTGTCCAGGGAAGGAAATTCCTGATGCCGGGGTCAGGGATTTTTGTGCTCAGGAGATGAAAATTTTGTTTGACCCAAATGTAAAAACGGACCTCGGAATGAAATTCGGGGTTAAATTTCATGCTTAAAATAGGTGCTTTTCCTAGTTTTCAAAAATTGATCCGTTTTGGTGTCCAGGGAAGGAAATTCCTGATGCCGGGGTCAGGGATTTTTGTGCTCAGGAGGTGAAAAATTTTTTTCACCCAAATGTAAAAACGGACCTCGGAATGGGATTCGGCGTTAAATTTCATGCTTAAAAATTGTGCTTTTTCTAGTTCTTAAAAATTGAGCCGTTTTTGTGTCCGGGGAAGGAAATTCCTGATGCCGGGGTCAGAGATTTTTGTGCTCAGGAGGTGAAAATTTTTTTCGACCCAAATGAAAAAACAGACCTCGGAATGAGATTCGGGGTTAAATTTCAGGCTTAAAAATGGTGGTTTCTCTATTTTTTAAAAATTGAGCCGTTTTGGTGTCTGGGGAAGGAAATTCCTGATGCCGGGGTCAGGGATTTTTGTGCTTAGGAGGTGAAAATTTTTTTTGACCCTAATGTGAAAACGGACCTCGGAATGGGATTCGGGGTTAAATTTCAGGCTTAAAAATGGTGTTTTTTCTAGTTTTTAAAAATTGAGCCTTTTGGTGTCTGGGGAAGGAAATTCCTGATGCCGGGGTCAGGGATTTTTGTGCTCAGGAGGTGAAAATTTTTTTTTGACCCAAATGAAAAAACGGACCTCGGAATGGGATTCGGGGTTAAATTTCATGCTTAAAAATGGTGTTTTTTCTAGTTTTTAAAAATTGAGCCGTTTTGGTGTCTGGGGAAGGAAATTCCTGATGCCGGGGTCAGGGATTTTTGTGCTCAGGAGGTGAAAATTTTTTTTTGACCCAAATGAAAAAACGGACCTCGGAATGGGATTCGGGGTTAAATTTCAGGCTTAAAAATGGTGCTTTTTCTAGTTCTTAAAAATTGAGCCATTTTTGTGTCCTGGGAAGGAAATTCCTGATCCCGGGGTCAGGGATTTTTGTGCTCAGGAGGTGATTTTTTTTTGACCCAATTGAACAAACGGACCTTGGAATGGGATTCGGGGTTAAATTTCAGGCTTAAAAATGGTGTTTTTTCTATTTTTTAAAAATTGAGCCGTTTTTGTGTCCAGGGAAGGAAATTCCTGATGCCGGGATCAGGGATTTTTGTGCTCAGGAGGTGAAAAAATTTTTTTGACCCAAATGTAAAAACGGACCTCAGAATGGGATTCGGGGTTAAATTTCAGTCTTAAAAATGGTGCTTTTTCTAGTTTTTAAAAATTGAGCCATTTTGGTGTCTGAGGAAGGATATTCCTGATGCCGGGGTCAGGGATTTTTGTGCTCAGGAGGTGAAATTTTTTTTTGACCCAAATGTGAAAACGGACCTCTGAATGGGATTCGGGGTTAAATTTCAGGCTTAAAAATGGTGTTTTTTCTAGTTTTTAAAAATTGAGCCGTTTTGGTGTCCGGGGAAGGAAATTCCTGATGCCGGGGTCAGGGATTTTTGTGCTAAGGAGGTGAAAATTTTTTTTTGACCCAAATGAAAAAACGGACCTCGGAATGGGATTCGGGGTTAAATTTCAGTCTTAAAAATTGTGCTTTTTCTAGTTCTTAAAAATTGAGCCGTTTTTGTGTCCAGGGAAGCAAATTCCTGATGCCGGGGTCAGAGATTTTTGTGCTCAGGAGGTGAAAAATTTTTTTTGACCCAAATGTGAAAACGGACCTCAGAATGGGATTCAGGGTTAAATTTCAGGCTTAAAAATGGTGCTTTTTCTATTTTTTAAAAATTGAGCCTTTTTGGTGTCCGGGGAAGGAAATTCATGATGCTGAGGTCAGGGATTTTTGTGCTCAGGAGGTGAAAAAATTTTTTCACCCAAATGTAAAAACGGACCTCGGAATGGGATTCGGCGTTAAATTTCATGCGTAAAAATGGTGCTTTTTCTAGTTCTTAAAAATTGAGCCGTTTTTGTGTCCGGGGAAGGAAATTCCTTATGCCGGGGTCAGGGATTTTTGTGCTCAGGAGGTGAAAATATTTTTTTGACCCTAATGTAAAAACGGACCTCGGAATGGGATTCGGGGTTAAATTTCATGCTTAAAAATGGTGTTTTTTCTAGTTTTTAAAAATTGAGCTGTTTTTGTTTCCGGGGAAGGAAATTCCTGATGCCGGGGTCAGGGATTTTTGTGCTCAGGAGGTGAAAATTTTTTTTTGACCCAAATGAAAAAACGGACCTCGGAATGGGATTCGGGGTTAAATTTCATGCTTAAAAATGGTGCTTTTTCTAGTTCTTAAAAATTGAGCCGTTTTTGTGTCCGGGGAAGGAAATTCCTGATTCCGGGGTCAGGGATTTTTGTGCTCAGGAGGTGAAAATTTTGTTTTGACCCAAATGTAAAAACGGACCTCTGAATGGGATTCGGGGTTAAATTTCAGGCTTAAAAATGGTGCTTTTTCTAGTTTTCAAAAATTGAGCCATTTTGGTGTCTGGGGAAGGATATTCCTGATACCGCGGTCAGGGATTTTTCTGCTCAGGAGGTGAAAATTTTGTTTTGACCCAAATGTAAAAACGGACCTCTGAATGGGATTCGGGGTTAAATTTCAGGCTTAAAAATGGTGCTTTTTCTAGTTTTCAAAAATTGAGCCATTTTGGTGTCTGGGGAAGGATATTCCTGATGCCGCGGTTAGGGATTTTTGTGCTCAGGAGGTGAAAATATTTTTTTGACCCTAATGTAAAAACGGACCTCGGAATGGGATTCAGGGTTAAAATTCATGCTTAAAAATGGTGCTTTTTCTATTTTTAAAAAATTGAGCCGTTTTTGTGTCCGGGGAAGGAAATTCCTGATGCCGGGGTCAGAGATTTTTGTGCTCAGGAGGTGAAAATTTTTTTCGACCCAAATGAAAAAACAGACCTCGGAATGAGATTCGGGGTTAAATTTCAGGCTTAAAAATGGTGGTTTCTCTATTTTTTAAAAATTGAGCCGTTTTGGTGTCTGGGGAAGGAAATTCCTGATGCCGGGGTCAGGGATTTTTGTGCTTAGGAGGTGAAAATTTTTTTTGACCCTAATGTGAAAACGGACCTCGGAATGGGATTCGGGGTTAAATTTCAGGCTTAAAAATGGTGTTTTTTCTAGTTTTTAAAAATTGAGCCTTTTGGTGTCTGGGGAAGGAAATTCCTGATGCCGGGGTCAGGGATTTTTGTGCTCAGGAGGTGAAAATTTTTTTTTGACCCAAATGAAAAAACGGACCTCGGAATGGGATTCGGGGTTAAATTTCATGCTTAAAAATGGTGTTTTTTCTAGTTTTTAAAAATTGAGCCGTTTTGGTGTCTGGGGAAGGAAATTCCTGATGCCGGGGTCAGGGATTTTTGTGCTCAGGAGGTGAAAATTTTTTTTTGACCCAAATGAAAAAACGGACCTCGGAATGGGATTCGGGGTTAAATTTCAGGCTTAAAAATGGTGCTTTTTCTAGTTCTTAAAAATTGAGCCATTTTTGTGTCCTGGGAAGGAAATTCCTGATCCCGGGGTCAGGGATTTTTGTGCTCAGGAGGTGATTTTTTTTTGACCCAATTGAACAAACGGACCTTGGAATGGGATTCGGGGTTAAATTTCAGGCTTAAAAATGGTGTTTTTTCTATTTTTTAAAAATTGAGCCGTTTTTGTGTCCAGGGAAGGAAATTCCTGATGCCGGGGTCAGGGACTTTTGTGCTCAGGAGGTGAAAAAATTTTTTTGACCCAAATGTAAAAACGGACCTCAGAATGGGATTCGGGGTTAAATTTCAGTCTTAAAAATGGTGCTTTTTCTAGTTTTTAAAAATTGAGCCATTTTGGTGTCTGAGGAAGGATATTCCTGATGCCGGGGTCAGGGATTTTTGTGCTCAGGAGGTGAAATTTTTTTTTGACCCAAATGTGAAAACGGACCTCTGAATGGGATTCGGGGTTAAATTTCAGGCTTAAAAATGGTGTTTTTTCTAGTTTTTAAAAATTGAGCCGTTTTGGTGTCCGGGGAAGGAAATTCCTGATGCCGGGGTCAGGGATTTTTGTGCTCAGGAGGTGAAAATTTTTTTTTGACCCAAATGAAAAAACGGACCTCGGAATGGGATTCGGGGTTAAATTTCAGTCTTAAAAATTGTGCTTTTTCTAGTTCTTAAAAATTGAGCCGTTTTTGTGTCCAGGGAAGCAAATTCCTGATGCCGGGGTCAGAGATTTTTGTGCTCAGGAGGTGAAAAATTTTTTTTGACCCAAATGTGAAAACGGACCTCAGAATGGGATTCAGGGTTAAATTTCAGGCTTAAAAATGGTGCTTTTTCTATTTTTTAAAAATTGAGCCTTTTTGGTGTCCGGGGAAGGAAATTCATGATGCTGAGGTCAGGGATTTTTGTGCTCAGGAGGTGAAAAAAATTTTTCACCCAAATGTAAAAACGGACCTCGGAATGGGATTCGGCGTTAAATTTCATGCGTAAAAATGGTGCTTTTTCTAGTTCTTAAAAATTGAGCCGTTTTTGTGTCCGGGGAAGGAAATTCCTTATGCCGGGGTCAGGGATTTTTGTGCTCAGGAGGTGAAAATATTTTTTTGACCCTAATGTAAAAACGGACCTCGGAATGGGATTCGGGGTTAAATTTCATGCTTAAAAATGGTGTTTTTTCTAGTTTTTAAAAATTGAGCTGTTTTTGTTTCCGGGGAAGGAAATTCCTGATGCCGGGGTCAGGGATTTTTGTGCTCAGGAGGTGAAAATTTTTTTTTGACCCAAATGAAAAAACGGACCTCGGAATGGGATTCGGGGTTAAATTTCATGCTTAAAAATGGTGCTTTTTCTAGTTCTTAAAAATTGAGCCGTTTTTGTGTCCGGGGAAGGAAATTCCTGATTCCGGGGTCAGGGATTTTTGTGCTCAGGAGGTGAAAATTTTGTTTTGACCCAAATGTAAAAACGGACCTCTGAATGGGATTCGGGGTTAAATTTCAGGCTTAAAAATGGTGCTTTTTCTAGTTTTCAAAAATTGAGCCATTTTGGTGTCTGGGGAAGGATATTCCTTATGCCGCGGTCAGGGATTTTTCTGCTCAGGAGGTGAAAATTTTGTTTTGACCCAAATGTAAAAACGGACCTCTGAATGGGATTCGGGGTTAAATTTCAGGCTTAAAAATGGTGCTTTTTCTAGTTTTCAAAAATTGAGCCATTTTGGTGTCTGGGGAAGGATATTCCTGATGCCGCGGTTAGGGATTTTTGTGCTCAGGAGGTGAAAATATTTTTTTGACCCTAATGTAAAAACGGACCTCGGAATGGGATTCAGGGTTAAAATTCATGCTTAAAAATGGTGCTTTTTCTATTTTTAAAAAATTGAGCTTTTTTGGTGTCCAGGGAAGGAAATTCCTGATGCCGGGGTCAGGGATTTTTGTGCTCAGGAGGTGAAAAATTTTTTTGACCCAAATGTAAAAACGGACCTCGGAATGAAATTCGGGGTTAAATTTCATGCTTAAAATAGGTGCTTTTCCTAGTTTTCAAAAATTGATCCGTTTTGGTGTCCAGGGAAGGAAATTCCTGATGCCGGGGTCAGGGATTTTTGTGCTCAGGAGGTGAAAATTTTTTTTGACCCAAATGAAAAAACGGACCTCGGAATGAGATTCGGGGTTAAATTTCGGGCTTAAAAATGGTGGTTTTTCTATTTTTTAAAAATTGAGCCGTTTTGGTGTCCAGGGAAGGAAATTCCTGATGCCGGGGTCAGAGATTTTTGTGCTCAGGAGGTGAAAAAATTTTTTCACCCAAATGTAAAAACGGACCTCGGAATGGGATTCGGCGTTAAATTTCATGCTTAAAAATGGTGCTTTTTCTAGTTCTTAAAAATTGAGCCGTTTTTGTGTCCGGGGAAGGAAATTCCTTATGCCGGGGTCAGGGATTTTTGTGCTCAGGAGGTGAAAATTTTTTTTTGACCCAAATGAAAAAACGGACCTCGGAATGGGATTCGGGGTTAAATTTCATGCTTAAAAATGGTGCTTTTTCTAGTTCTTAAAAATTGAGCCGTTTTTGTGTCCGGGGAAGGAAATTCCTGATGCCGGGGTCAGGGATTTTTGTGCTCAGGAGGTGAAAATATTTTTTTGACCCTAATGTAAAAACGGACCTCGGAATGGGATTCGGGGTTAAATTTCATGCTTAAAAATCGTGCTTTTTCTAGTTCTTAAAAATTGAGCCGTTTTTGTGTCCGGGGAAGGAAATTCCTGATTCCGGGGTCAGGGATTTTTGTGCTCAGGAGGTGAAAATTTTGTTTTGACCCAAATGTGAAAACGGACCTCGGAATGGGATTCGGGGTTAAATTTCAGGCTTAAAAATGGTGCTTTTTCTAGTTTTTAAAAATTGAGCCGTTTTGGTGTCCGGGGAAGGAAATTCCTGATGCCGGGGTCAGGGATTTTTGTGCTCAGGAGGTGAAAATTTTTTTTTACCCAAATGTGAAAACGGACCTCGGAATGGGATTCGGGGTTAAATTTCAGGCTTAAAAATGGTGGTTTTTCTAGTTTTCAAAAATTGAGCCGTTTTGGTGTCCGGGGAAGGAAATTCCTGAGGCCGGGGTCAGGGATTTTTGTGCTCAGGAGGTGAAAATATTTTTTTGACCCTAATGTAAAAACGGACCTCGGAATGGGATTCAGGGTTAAATTTCATGCTTAAAAATGGTGCTTTTTCTAGTTTTAAAAAATTGAGCTTTTTTGGTGTCCAGGGAAGGAAATTCCTGATGCCGGGGTCAGGGATTTTTGTGCTCAGGAGGTGAAAAATTTTTTTGACCCAAATGTAAAAACGGACCTCGGAATGAAATTCGGGGTTAAATTTCATGGTTAAAATAGGTGCTTTTCCTAGTTTTCAAAAATTGATCCGTTTTGGTGTCCAGGGAAGGAAATTCCTGATGCCGGGGTCAGGGATTTTTGTGCTCAGGAGGTGAAAAATTTTTTTCACCCAAATGTAAAAACGGACCTCGGAATGGGATTCGGCGTTAAATTTCATGCTTAAAAATGGTGCTTTTTCTAGTTCTTAAAAATTGAGCCGTTTTTGTGTCCGTTGAAGGAAATTCCTGATGCCGGGGTCAGGGATTTTTGTGCTCAGGAGGTGAAAATTTTTTTCGACCCAAATGAAAAAACAGACCTCGGAATGAGATTCGGGGTTAAATTTCAGGCTTAAAAATGGTGGTTTCTCTATTTTTTAAAAATTGAGCCGTTTTGGTGTCTGGGGAAGGAAATTCCTGATGCCGGGGTCAGGGATTTTTGTGCTCGGGAGGTGAAAATTTTGTTTTGACCCAAATGAAAAAACGGACCTCGGAATGGGATTCGGGGTTAAATTTCATGCTTAAAAATGGTGCTTTTTCTAGTTCTTAAAAATTGAGCCGTTTTTGTGTCCGGGGAAGGAAATTCCTGATTCCGGGGTCAGGGATTTTTGTGCTCAGGAGGTGAAAATTTTTTTTTGACCCTAATGTAAAAACGGACCTCGGAATGGGATTCGGGGTTAAATTTCATGCTTAAAAATGGTGTTTTTTCTAGTTTTTAAAAATTGAGCTGTTTTTGTGTCCGGGGAAGGAAATTCCTGATGCCGGGGTCAGGGATTTTTGTGCTCAGGAGGTGAAAATTTTTTTTGACCCAAATGTAAAAACGGACCTCGGAATGGGATTCGGGGTTAAATTTCAGGCTTAAAAATGGTGTTTTTTCTAGTTTTTAAAAATTGAGCCGTTTTTGTGTCTGTTGAAGGAAATTCCTGATGCCGGGGTCAGGGATTTTTGTGCTCAGGAGGTGAAAATTTTTTTTTGACCCAAATGAAAAAACGGACCTGGGAATGGGATTCGGGGTTAAATTTCATGCTTAAAAATGGTGCTTTTTCTAGTTCTTAAAAATTGAGCCGTTTTTGTGTCCGGGGAAGGAAATTCCTGATTCCGGGGTCAGGGATTTTTGTGCTCAGGAGGTGAAAATTTTGTTTTGACCCAAATGTAAAAACAGACCTCTGAATGGGATTCGGCGTTAAATTTCAGGCTTAAAAATGGTGCTTTTTCTAGTTTTCAAAAATTGAGCCATTTTGGTGTCTGGGGAAGGATATTCCTGATGCCGCGGTCAGGGATTTTTCTGCTCAGGAGGTGAAAATTTTGTTTTGACCCAAATGTGAAAACGGACCTCGGAATGGGATTCGGGGTTAAATTTCAGGCTTAAAAATGGTGCTTTTTCTAGTTTTTAAAAATTGAGCCGTTTTGGTGTCCGGGGAAGGAAATTCCTGATGCCGGGGTCAGGGATTTTTGTGCTCAGGAGGTGAAAATTTTTTTTTGACCCAAATGTGAAAACGGACCTCGGAATGGGATTCGGGGTTAAATTTCAGGCTTAAAAATGGTGGTTTTTCTAGTTTTCAAAAATTGAGCCGTTTTGGTGTCCGGGGAAGGAAATTCCTGATGCCGGGGTCAGGGATTTTTGTGCTCAGGAGGTGAAAATATTTTTTTGACCCTAATGCAAAAACGGACCTCGGAATGGTATTCAGGGTTAAATTTCATGCTTAAAAATGGTGCTTTTTCTATTTTTAAAAAATTGAGCTTTTTTGGTGTCCAGGGAAGGAAATTCCTGATGCCGGGGTCAGGGATTTTTGTGTTCAGGAGGTGAAAATTTTTTTTGACCCAAATGTAAAAACGGACCTCGGAATGAAATTCGGGGTTAAATTTCATGCTTAAAATAGGTGCTTTTCCTAGTTTTCAAAAATTGATCCGTTTTGGTGTCCAGGGAAGGAAATTCCTGATGCCGGGGTCAGGGATTTTTGTGCTCAGGAGGTGAAATTTTTTTTTGACCCAAATGTGAAAACGGACCTCTGAATGGGATTCGGGGCTAAATTTCAGGCTTAAAAATGGTGTTTTTTCTAGTTTTTAAAAATTGAGCCGTTTTGGTGTCCGGGGAAGGAAATTCCTGATGCCGGGGTCAGGGATTTTTGTGCTCAGGAGGTGAAAATTTTTTTTTGACCTAAATGAAAAAACGGACCTCGGAATGGGATTCGGGGTTAAATTTCATCCTTTAAAATGGTGCTTTTTCTAGTTCTTAAAAATTGAGCCGTTTTGGTGTCCAGGAAAGCAAATTCCTGATGCTGGGGTCAGGGATTTTTGTGCTCAGGAGGTGAAAATTTTTTTTGACCCCAATGCAAAAACGGACCTCGGAATGAGATTCGGGGTTAAATTTCATGCTTAAAAATGGTGTTTTTTCTATTTTTAAAAAATTGAGCTTTTTTGGTGTCCAGGGAAGGAAATTCCTGATGCCGGGGTCAGGGATTTTTGTGCTCAGGAGGTGAAAAATTTTTTTGACCCAAATGTAAAAATGGACCTCGGAATGAAATTCGGGGTTAAATTTCATGCTTAAACTAGGTGCTTTTCCTAGTTTTCAAAAATTGATCCGTTTTGGTGTCCAGGGAAGGAAATTCCTGATGCCGGGGTCAGGGATTTTTGTGCTCAGGAGGTGAAAAATTTTTTTCACCCAAATGTAAAAACGGACCTCGGAATGGGATTCGGCGTTAAATTTCATGCTTAAAAATGGTGCTTTTTCTAGTTCTTAAAAATTGAGCCGTTTTTGTGTCCGTTGAAGGAAATTCCTGATGCCGGGGTCAGGGATTTTTGTGCTCAGGAGGTGAAAATTTTTTTCGACCCAAATGAAAAAACAGACCTCGGAATGAGATTCGGGGTTAAATTTCAGGCTTAAAAATGGTGGTTTCTCTATTTTTTAAAAATTGAGCCGTTTTGGTGTCTGGGGAAGGAAATTCCTGATGCCGGGGTCAGGGATTTTTGTGCTCAGGAGGTGAAAATTTTGTTTTGACCCAAATGTAAAAACGGACCTCTGAATGGGATTCGGGGTTAAATTTCAGGCTTAAAAATGGTGCTTTTTCTAGTTTTCAAAAATTGAGCCATTTTGGTGTCTGGGGAAGGATATTCCTGATGCCGCGGTCAGGGATTTTTCTGCTCAGGAGGTGAAAATTTTGTTTTGACCTAAATGTGAAAACGGACCTCGGAATGGGATTCGGGGTTAAATTTCAGGCTTAAAAATGGTGCTTTTTCTAGTTTTTAAAAATTGAGCCGTTTTGGTGTCCGGGGAAGGAAATTCCTGATGCCGGGGTCAGGGATTTTTGTGCTCAGGAGGTGAAAATTTCTTTTGACCCCAATGCAAAAACGGACCTCGGAATGAGATTCGGGGTTAAATTTCATGCTTAAAAATGGTGGTTTTTCTAGTTTTTAAAAATTGAGCCGTTTTGGTGTCCAGGGAAGCAAATTCCTGATGCCGGGGTCAGGGATTGTTGTGCTCAGGAGGTGAAAAAAATTTTTTGACCCAAATGTGAAAACGGACCTCGGAATGGGATTCAGGGTTAAATTTCAGGCTTAAAAATGGTGCTTTTTCTAGTTTTTAAAAATTGAGCCTTTTTGGTGTCCGGGGAAGGAAATTCATGATGCTGAGGTCAGGGATTTTTGTGCTCAGGAGGTCAAAAATTTTTTTGACCCAAATGTGAAAACGGACCTCGGAATGGGATTCGGGGTTAAATTTCAGGCTTAAAAATGGTTTTTTTTTTTTTTTTAAATTGAAATTTTTCAAAAATTTTACAAATAAACATCCCCCCCCTCCCAAACCACCCCACCCTCCCCCCCCGACTTCCCAGAACTGAGTATAGGATTATTTAACAAATTTTAAAAAATAACGTTTACAATTTATAAAATAATTAATAAAAATAATAAAAATCATAATAATAATATATATAATAATATATATAATAATAATATACGTAACATAAACTTTAAAATGAATAATATATACTAAGAAAGAAAAAAAAAGGGAAAAGAAAAGAGAGAGAAAGAAAAAAGAAAAAAGTAGACGAAAAATAGAACATATATATATATAAAAAAAATAATATATAAGTAATAATACGTAAAGAGAAAAGAAAGAAAGAAAGAAAGAAAAAACAATCATTACAAATTATGAAAAAGCTAAATGATATTTTTCCATATCCAAATTATATTGTATGAAATTTATCCATTTTTCCCATACTGCAAAGAATTTCTCTTGAGATTGCTCCTTTAAAAAAGCCGAAATCTTTGCCATTTCTGCCAGATACGAAACTTTGTGAAACCACTCTTGCAAAGTAGGCAAGGATTCCTTCTTCCAATATTGTCCTACTAAGAGCCTAGCGGCTGTAATCAAATTTAACATCAATATAACCTCCTTAGCATCGCAATCAGTAACAATACCTAATAAAAATAATTGCGGAGTAAATTTTACCCTCCGTTTAAAAATTCTTTGAATATTCCACCATATCTTAATCCAAAAAGCTTTTATATGCTTACACGTCCACCAAGTATGATAATAAGTAGCATCCAAATGTCCACATCTCCAGCATTTCGGCTGCAGATTAGGGTACATAATGGACATTTTCTTTGGATCAAGGTGCCATCTATAAAACATCTTATAAAAATTCTCTCTTAAATTTTTCGCTTGTGTGAATTTAACATTTCTTATCCAAATAAGTTCCCAGGTATCCATTGAAATCGTTTCACCAATATTCTGTGCCCATTTAATCATACAATCTTTAACTAATTCAGGTTCTGAGTCCAATTCCACTAAAACCCCATAAACTCTCTTAATATGGGTTGGCCTTTGATCTCTTACTTGTTTTAAAAGAACTTCATCTTCTCTAAGCCAGCCCATTTTACAATCCATCTTCCATCTGTCCACTATTTGTCTGTATTGGAACCATGAATAAGTTAAATTTTCATGTGTTAATTCTTCCAAAGATTTTAACTGCCAATCTTGGCCATCCCATCTAAGTAACTGTGCATAAGAGACCGTATCCATATTAACCCCTTTCCTTATGCCTTCTATGGCATGCCGAGGTATAGCCCATAATGGTATTTTGAAGTCACTTTTATAATACTTTCTCCACACTCTAAGCAAAGAGATTCTTATAATATGAGACTTAAAAACCCAATCCACTTTTTTATTAAATATTAAATAGGCATGCCATCCAAAAAGTAAGTCCCAACCTTCCAAATGAAGTATTTCTATATTTGTTAAATTCACCCAGTCGCTAATCAATGTTAATACTACAGCATCATAATACAATTTCATATTTGGTACCTTGAGTCCACCTCTCTCACGAAAATCTTGCATTATTTTAAGTTTCACCCTTGGTTTTTTCCCTGCCCAAACAAATTTATTAATACCTTTTTGCCATTCATCTAAATTACGTTCATTCTTTAGAATAGGTAACATTTGAAACAAAAAAATAAACTTTGGCAGGACATTCATTTTGATAACTGCAATTCTACCCATAAGGGATAACTGTAGATAGTTCCAGTTTTTTAAATCCTTCTGTACCTCCATCCACAGCTTTTCATAATTATTTTTATACAGTTTTGCATTGGAAGCAGATAATATGACCCCCAAATATTTTACCTTATCAACAATTTCAAAATCTGTTAAGTTGACTAAAACCTGTTTATCACCATTAGTCATATTTTTAGCTAATATTTTGGTCTTATTATTATTAATTTTAAAACCAGAAACACATCCATATTGTTGAATCAATTGTAATAATTTTACCACCGAACAGGTAGGTTGAGACAAAGTAACAACCAAGTCATCTGCAAAGGCTCTTAATTTATATTCTTTTTTATTAATTTCTATTCCTTTTATTTCTTGAGACTCCCGAATTTTAATCAACAAAATTTCCAATGTTAAAACAAACAATAACGGAGATAACGGGCATCCCTGTCTTGTTCCTTTTTCTATTACAAAAGCCTCTGACAAACCCCCATTTACAATAAGTTGAGCAGTCTGTTTTTGATATATATTAGATAATACTTGTAATATATTTTGTCCAAAATTCATCTCCTTAATTAAACATAACATAAACTGCCAATTCACTTGGTCAAAGGCTTTTTCGGCATCCAAAAATATCAGGCCTGCAGAGACTTGGTTATTCTTTTCTAAATACTCTAATAAGTTAATAATTTGTCTAACATTATTTTTCATATACCTTCCAGTTATAAAACCCGTTTGATCCTTATGTATAAACTGCTGCAAGATCCCCATAAACCTATTAGCTAAAATTTTTGCAAAGATTTTATAATCCACATTTAAAAGAGATATAGGCCTGTAATTTTTAGGCAATGTAAGATCTTGATTATCTTTTGGAATCAATGATATGAATGCATTACGCCAAGATGGAGGGATCTCTAAACCCTGTAATAAGTTATTAAACAATTCACACAATGGTTGAGTCATCTCTTCTACTAAAGTTTTATAATAGATAGATGTCAACCCATCCGTACCCGGCGCTTTGCCCAATTTCAGTTGTTTAATAGCTGTAACAATTTCTTCTTTAGTAATTAAGCCATTAATCTCTTTTTCCTGATCTTCTGTTAATTTAGGAAAGTTAACTTTACCTAAATAATTGTTTATGTCTATAGTTTGAATATTAGCACTCTTGTATAATTTTTGATAATATTCTAAAAAGGATTTCTTAATCAATTCTTTCTGATAGACCAATTTACCATTATAATTTATTTTATCTATATTCCTCTGTTTCTGTTTCTTTCTTAACTGATAAGCCAACCATCTCCCTGGTTTATTAGCATTACAAAATGTATTTTGTTTCATAAATAATAAATTGGTTGCAGCTTGATCAGCCATCAACATGTTAAATTGTGTTTTTAACAGTTTTAAAGCTCCTTTCACCTTTTCATCTAAAGGATTTGAAGTTAAAAGTTTCTCTTTTAATTTAATCTCCTCTTCTAAATCTTTACGTTTCTGAGTCTGTTTCTGTCTATGCAAGTTATTCATTTTTATCAAGATACCACGCATAAAAGCTTTACTTGCATCCCACACCATTGACATTGATGTTCCCTTATTCATATTTAAAGCAAAATATTCCTTTAAACATTCCTTTAATTTATGAACATTTTTTTCTTGTTTAAATAAATTCTCATTCACCCTCCAGGATCTCCTGTCTTCTTTCTCAGCAAGCAGTTCCATCCATACTGGACTATGATCAGACAATGTCCTAGGAAAAAATTTTACATTCTTCACCCTATTGTATAAATCTGTTGTAATCAAAAAGAAATCAATTCTTGAAAAAGATTGGTGTCTATCTGAGAAGAAGGTAAAATCCCTTTCTTCTAGATTACGTTCACGCCAATAGTCCCTCAGTTCCCAATCTTCTTTCATGTCAAAGAAGGCTTTAGGTAGTTTAGCCTGTTTAAAAAGGGTAGAAGAGCCTTTTTTGTCCTTTTGTATGTCTAAGACACCATTCCAGTCTCCCATTAAAATCACAGATCTATAGTCCAACAAAGTTATTTTCTGATGTAGCAACCTATAAAATTGCTCCTGTTGCTGGTTTGGTGCATACAACCCCACAATAAGAATTTTCTTGCCATATAAACCAAGTTCAAGCATAACATATCTTCCATGAGGATCTGATACTAACAGGATAGCAGATAAATTCTGTTTAACATAAATTACCACACCCCCTTTTTTCCCAGGGGCGGGAGATACAAAATGAGATCCCAAACGAGGATTATTTAAGTATTTTTGGTCTTTAGATGTAATATGAGTTTCTTGCAAGCAAATAATATCATTGTTGTGTTGTTTCAAATAATGGTAGATTTTTCGTCTCTTTTGAGGAATGTTTAATCCATTAACATTCCAGGTGCTCAGGAGGGGAAAAAATTTTTTTGACCCAAATGTGAAAACGGACCTCGGAATGGGATTCAGGGTTAAATTTCAGGCTTAAAAATGGTGCTTTTTCTAGTTTTCAAAATTGAGCCTTTTTGGTGTCCGGGGAAGGAAATTCATGATGCTGAGGTCAGGGATTTTTGTGCTCAGGAGGTCAAAAAATTTTTTCACCCAAATGTGAAAACGGACCTCGGAATGGGATTCGGGGTTAAATTTCAGGCTTAAAAATGGTGTTTTTTCTAGTTTTTAAAAATTGAGCCGTTTTGGTGTCCGGGGAAGGAAATTCCTGATGCCGGGGTCAGGGATTTTTGTGCTCAGGAGGTGAAAATTTTTTTTGACCCAAATGAAAAAACGGACCTCGGAATGGGATTCGGGGTTAAATTTCATGCTTAAAAATGGTGCTTTTTCTATTTTTAAAAAATTGAGCCTTTTGGTGTCCAGGGAAGGAAATTCCTGATGCCGGGGTCAGGGATTTTTGTGCTCAGGAGGTGAAAAAAATTTTTTGACCCAAATGTGAAAACGGACCTCGGAATGGGATTCGGGGTTAAATTTCATGCTTTAAATTGGTGCTTTTTTAGTTTTTAAAAATTGAGCCGTTTTGGTGTCTGGAGATGGAAATTCCTGATTCTGGGGTCAGGGATTTTTGTGCTCAGGAGGTGAAAATTTTTTTTCACCCAAATGTAAAAACGGACCTCGGAGTGGGATTCGGCGTTAAATTTCATGCTTAAAATTGGTGCTTTTTTAGTTTTTAAAAATTGAGCCGTTTTGGTGTCTGGAGATGGAATTTCCTGATGCCGGGGTCAGGGATTTTTGTGCTCAGGAGGTGAAAATTTTTTTTTGACCCAAATGTGAAAACGGACCTAGGAATGGGATTCAGGGTTAAATTTCAGGCTTAAAAATGGTGTTTTTTCTAGTTTTTAAAAATTGAGCCGTTTTGGTGTCCGGGGAAGGAAATTCATGATGCTGAGGTCAGGGATTTTTGTGCTCGGGAGTTCAAAAATTTTTTTGATCCAAATGTGAAAACGGACCTCGGAATGGGATTCAGGGTTAAATATCATGCTTAAAAATGGTTCTTTTTCTAGTTTTCAAAAATTGATCCGTTTTGGTGTCTGGGGTCAGGGATTTTTGTGCTCAGGAGGTGAAATTTTTTTTTGACCCAAATGTGAAAACGGACCTCTGAATGGGATTCGGGGCTAAATTTCAGGCTTAAAAATGGTGTTTTTTCTAGTTTTTAAAAATTGAGCCGTTTTGGTGTCCGGGGAAGGAAATTCCTGATGCCGGGGTCAGGGATTTTTGTGCTCAGGAGGTGAAAATTTTTTTTTGACCCAAATGAAAAAACGGACCTCGGAATGGGATTCGGGGTTAAATTTCATCCTTTAAAATGGTGCTTTTTCTAGTTCTTAAAAATTGAGCCGTTTTGGTGTCCAGGAAAGCAAATTCCTGATGCTGGGGTCAGGGATTTTTGTGCTCAGGAGGTGAAAATTTTGTTTTGACCCAAATGTGAAAACGGACCTCGGAATGGGATTCGGCGTTAAATTTCATGCTTAAAATTGGTGCTTTTTTAGTTTTTAAAAATTGAGCCGTTTTGGTGTCTGGAGATGGAAATTCCTGATGCCGGGGTCAGGGATTTTTGTGCTCAGGAGGTGAAAAATTTTTTTTGACCCAAATGTAAAAACGGACCTCAGAATGGGATTCGGGGTTAAATTTCATGCTTAAAAATGGTGCTTTTTCTATTTTTTAAAAATTGAGCCTTTTGGTGTCCAGGGAAGGAAATTCCTGATGCCGGGGTCAGGGATTTTTGTGCTCAGGAGGTGAAAAAATTTTTTTGACCCAAATGTGAAAACAGACCTCAGAATGGGATTCGGGGTTAAATTTCAGGCTTAAAAATGGTGTTTTTTCTAGTTTTTAAAAATTGAGCCGTTTTGGTGTCCGGGGAAGGAAATTCCTGATGCTGGGATCAGGGATTTTTGTGCTCAGGAGGTGAAAATTTTTTTTTGACCCAAATGTGAAAACGGACCTCGGAATGGGATTCAGGGTTAAATTTCAGGCTTAAAAATGGTGTTTTTTCTAGTTTTTAAAAATTGAGCCGTTTTGGTGTCCGGGGAAGGAAATTCCTGATGCTGGGGTCAGGGATTTTTGTGCTCAGGAGGTGAAAAATTTTTTTCACCCAAATGTAAATACGGACCTCGGAATGGGATTCGGCGTTAAATTTCATGCTTAAAATTGGTGCTTTTTTAGTTTTTAAAAATTGAGCCTTTTTGGTGTCCGGGGAAGGAAATTCCTGATGCTGGGGTCAGGGATTTTTGTGCTCAGGAGGTGAAAATTTTTTTTCACCCAAATGTAAAAACGGACCTCGGAGTGGGATTCGGCGTTAAATTTCAGGCGTAAAATTGGTGCTTTTTTAGTTTTTAAAAATTGAGCCGTTTTGGTGTCCGGAGATGGAATTTCCTGATGCCGGGGTCAGGTATTTTTGTGCTGAGGAGGTGAAAAATTTTTTTCACCCAAATGTAAAAACGGACCTCGGAATGGGATTCGGCGTTAAATTTTATGCTTAAAATTGGTGCTTTTTAGTTTTTAAAAATTGAGCCTTTTTGGTGTCCGGGGAAGGAAATTCATGATGCTGAGGTCAGGGATTTTTGTGCTCAGGAGGTCAAAAATTTTTTTGATCCAAATGTGAAAACGGACCTCGGAATGAGATTCGGGGTTAAATTTCAGGCTTAAAAATGGTGCTTTTTCTAGTTTTCAAAAATTGAGCCGTTTTGGTGTCCAGAGAAGGAAATTCCTGATGCCGGGGTCAGGGATTTTTGTGCTCAGGAGGTGAAAAAATTTTTTTGACCCAAATGTGAAAACAGACCTCGGAATGGGATTCGGGGTTAAATTTCAGGCTTAAAAATGGTGTTTTTTCTAGTTTTTAAAAATTGAGCCGTTTTGGTGTCCGGGGAAGGAAATTCCTGATGCTGGGATCAGGGATTTTTGTGCTCAGGAGGTGAAAATTTTTTTTTGACCCAAATGTGAAAACGGACCTCGGAATGGGATTCAGGGTTAAATTTCAGGCTTAAAAATGGTGTTTTTTCTAGTTTTTAAAAATTGAGCCGTTTTGGTGTCCGGGGAAGGAAATTCCTGATGCTGGGGTCAGGGATTTTTGTGCTCAGGAGGTGAAAATTTTTTTTCACCCAAATGTAAATACGGACCTCGGAATGGGATTCGGCGTTAAATTTCATGCTTAAAATTGGTGCTTTTTTAGTTTTTAAAAATTGAGCCTTTTTGGTGTCCGGGGAAGGAAATTCCTGATGCTGGGGTCAGGGATTTTTGTGCTCAAGAGGTGAAAATTTTTTTTCACCCAAATGTAAAAACGGACCTCGGAGTGGGATTCGGCGTTAAATTTCAGGCGTAAAATTGGTGCTTTTTTAGTTTTTAAAAATTGAGCCGTTTTGGTGTCCGGAGATGGAATTTCCTGATGCCGGGGTCAGGGATTTTTGTGCTCAGGAGGTGAAAATTTTTTTTTGACCCAAATGTGAAAACGGACCTCGGAATGGGATTCAGGGTTAAATTTCAGGCTTAAAAATGGTGTTTTTTCTAGTTTTTAAAAATTGAGCCATTTTGGTGTCCGGGGAAGGAAATTCCTGATGCTGGGGTCAGGTATTTTTGTGCTGAGGAGGTGAAAAATTTTTTTCACCCAAATGTAAAAACGGACCTCGGAATGGGATTCGGCGTTAAATTTCATGCTTAAAATTGGTGCTTTTTAGTTTTTAAAAATTGAGCCTTTTTGGTGTCCGGGGAAGGAAATTCATGATGCTGAGGTCAGGGATTTTTGTGCTCAGGAGGTCAAAATTTTTTTTGATCCAAATGTGAAAACGGACCTCGGAATGAGATTCGGGGTTAAATTTCAGGCTTAAAAATGGTGCTTTTTCTAGTTTTCAAAAATTGAGCCGTTTTGGTGTCCAGAGAAGGAAATTCCTGATGCCGGGGTCAGGGATTTTTGTGCTCAGGAGGTGAAAAAATTTTTTTGACCCAAATTTAAAAACGGACCTCGGAATGGGATTCGGGGTTAAATATCATGCTTAAAAATGGTTCTTTTTCTAGTTTTGAAAAATTGATCCGTTTTGGTGTCCAGGGAAGGAAATTCCTGATGCCGGGGTCAGGGATTTTTGTGCTCAGGAGGTGAAAATTTTGTTTTGACCCAAATGTAAAAACGGACCTCGGAATGGGATTCGGCGTTAAATTTCATGCTTAAAATTGGTGCTTTTTTAGTTTTTAAAAATTGAGCCTTTTTGGTGTCCGGGGAAGGAAATTCCTGATGCTGGGGTCAGGGATTTTTGTGCTCAGGAGGTGAAAATTTTTTTTCACCCAAATGTAAAAACGGACCTCGGAGTGGGATTCGGCGTTAAATTTCAGGCGTAAAATTGGTGCTTTTTTAGTTTTTAAAAATTGAGCCGTTTTGGTGTCCGGAGATGGAATTTCCTGATGCCGGGGTCAGGGATTTTTGTGCTCAGGAGGTGAAAATTTTTTTTGACCCAAATGTGAAAACGGACCTCAGAATGGGATTCAGGGTTAAATTTCAGGCTTAAAAATGGTGTTTTTTCTAGTTTTTAAAAATTGAGCCGTTTTGGTGTCCGGGGAAGGAAATTCCTGATGCTGGGGTCAGGTATTTTTGTGCTGAGGAGGTGAAAAATTTTTTTCACCCAAATGTAAAAACGGACCTCGGAAAGGGATTCGGCGTTAAATTTCATGCTTAAAATTGGTGCTTTTTTAGTTTTTAAAAATTGAGCCTTTTTGGTGTCCGGGGAAGGAAATTCATGATGCTGAGGTCAGGGATTTTTGTGCTCAGGAGGTCAAAAATTTTTTTGATCCAAATGTGAAAACGGACCTCGGAATGAGATTCGGGGTTAAATTTCAGGCTTAAAAATGGTGCTTTTTCTAGTTTTCAAAAATTGAGCCGTTTTGGTGTCCGGGGAAGGAAATTCCTGATGCTGGGATCAGGGATTTTTGTGCTCAGGAGGTGAAAATTTTTTTTTGACCCAAATGTGAAAACGGACCTCGGAATGGGATTCAGGGTTAAATTTCAGGCTTAAAAATGGTGTTTTTTCTAGTTTTTAAAAATTGAGCCGTTTTGGTGTCCGGGGAAGGAAATTCCTGATGCTGGGGTCAGGGATTTTTGTGCTCAGGAGGTGAAAATTTTGTTTTGACCCAAATGTAAAAACGGACCTCGGAATGGGATTCGGCGTTAAATTTCATGCTTAAAATTGGTGCTTTTTTAGTTTTTAAAAATTGAGCCTTTTTGGTGTCCGGGGAAGGAAATTCCTGATGCTGGGGTCAGGGATTTTTGTGCTCAGGAGGTGAAAATTTTTTTTCACCCAAATGTAAAAACGGACCTCGGAGTGGGATTCGGCGTTAAATTTCAGGCGTAAAATTGGTGCTTTTTTAGTTTTTAAAAATTGAGCCGTTTTAGTGTCCGGAGATGGAATTTCCTGATGCCGGGGTCAGGGATTTTTGTGCTCAGGAGGTGAAAATTTTTTTTGACCCAAATGTGAAAACGGACCTCAGAATGGGATTCAGGGTTAAATTTCAGGCTTAAAAATGGTGTTTTTTCTAGTTTTTAAAAATTGAGCCGTTTTGGTGTCCGGGGAAGGAAATTCCTGATGCTGGGGTCAGGTATTTTTGTGCTGAGGAGGTGAAAAAATTTTTTCACCCAAATGTAAAAACGGACCTCGGAAAGGGATTCGGCGTTAAATTTCATGCTTAAAATTGGTGCTTTTTTAGTTTTTAAAAATTGAGCCTTTTTGGTGTCCGGGGAAGGAAATTCATGATGCTGAGGTCAGGGATTTTTGTGCTCAGGAGGTCAAAAATTTTTTTGATCCAAATGTGAAAACGGACCTCGGAATGAGATTCGGGGTTAAATTTCAGGCTTAAAAATGGTGCTTTTTCTAGTTTTCAAAAATTGAGCCGTTTTGGTGTCCAGAGAAGGAAATTCCTGATGCCGGGGTCAGGGATTTTTGTGCTCAGGAGGTGAAAAAATTTTTTTGACCCAAATTTAAAAACGGACCTCGGAATGGGATTCGGGGTTAAATATCATGCTTAAAAATGGTTCTTTTTCTAGTTTTCAAAAATTGATCCGTTTTGGTGTCCAGGGAAGGAAATTCCTGATGCTGGGGTCAGGGATTTTTGTGCTCAGGAGGTGAAAAATTTTTTTCACCCAAATGTAAAAACGGACCTCGGAATGGGATTCGGTGTTAAATTTCATGCTTAAAATAGGTGCTTTTTTAGTTTTTAAAAATTGAGCCGTTTTGGTGTCTGGAGATGGAAATTCCTGATGCTGGGGTCAGGGATTTTTGTGCTCAGGAGGTGAAAATTTTTTTTCACCCAAATGTAAAAACGGACCTCGGAATGGGATTCGGCGTTAAATTTCATGCTTAAAATTGGTGCTTTTTTAGTTTTTAAAAATTGAGCCGTTTTGGTGTCTGGAGATGGAAATTCCTGATGCTGGGGTCAGGGATTTTTGTGCTCAGGAGGTGAAAATTTTTTTTTGAGCCAAATGTGAAAACGGACCTCGGAATGGGATTCAGGGTTAAATTTCAGGCTTAAAAATCGTGTTTTTTCTAGTTTTTAAAAATTGAGCCGTTTTGGTGTCCAGAGAAGGAAATTCCTGATGCCGGGGTCAGGGATTTTTGTGCTCAGGAGGTGAAAAAATTTTTTTGACCCAAATTTAAAAACGGACCTCAGAATGGGATTCGGGGTTAAATATCATGCTTAAAAATGGTTCTTTTTCTAGTTTTCAAAAATTGATCCGTTTTGGTCTCCAGGGAAGGAAATTCCTGATGCTGGGGTCAGGGATTTTTGTGCTCAGGAGGTGAAAAATTTTTTTCACCCAAATGTAAAAACGGACCTCGGAATGGGATTCGGTGTTAAATTTCATGCCTAAATTGGTGCTTTTTTAGTTTTTAAAAATTGAGCCGTTTTGGTGTCTGGAGATGGAAATTCCTGATGCTGGGGTCAGGGATTTTTGTGCTCAGGAGGTGAAAATTTTTTTTGACCCAAATGTGAAAACGGACCTCGGAATGCGATTCAGGGTTAAATTTCAGGCTTAAAAATGGTGTTTTTTCTAGTTTTTAAAAATTGAGCCGTTTTGGTGTCCGGGGAAGGAAATTCCTGATGCTGGGGTCAGGGATTTTTGTGCTCAGGAGGCGAAAATTTTTTTTTGACCCAAATGTGAAAACGGACCTCGGAATGGGATTCAGGGTTAAATTTCAGCCTTAAAAATGGTGTTTTTTCTAGTTTTTAAAAATTGAGCCGTTTTGGTGTTCGGGGAAGGAAATTCCTGATGCTGGGGTCAGGGATTTTTGTGCTCAGGAGGTGAAAAATTTTTTTCACCCAAATGTAAAAACGGACCTCGGAATGGGATTCGGCGTTAAATTTCATGCTTAAAATTGGTGCTTTTTTAGTTTTTAAAAATTGAGCCTTTTTGGTGTCCGGGGAAGGAAATTCATGATGCTGAGGTCAGGGATTTTTGTGCTCAGGAGGTCAAAATTTTTTTTGATCCAAATGTGAAAACGGACCTTGGAATGGGATTCAGGGTTGAATTTCAGGCTTAAAAATGGTGCTTTTTCTAGTTTTTAAAAATTGAGCCGTTTTGGTGTCCGGGGAAGGAAATTCCTGATGCCGGGGTCAGGGATTTTTGTGCTCAGGAGGTGAAAAAAATTTTTTGACCCAAATGTGAAAACGGACCTCGGAATGGGATTCGGGGTTAAATTTCAGGCTTAAAAATGGTGCTTTTTCTAGTTTTTAAAAATTGAGCCATTTTGGTGTCCGGGGAAGGAAATTCCTGATGCTGGGATCAGGGATTTTTGTGCTCAGGAGGTGAAAATTTTTTTTTCACCCAAATGTGAAAACGGACCTCGGAATGGGATTCGGGGTTAAATTTCAGGCTTAAAAATGGTGTTTTTTCTAGTTTTTAAAAATTGAGCCGTTTTGGTGTTCGGGGAAGGAAATTCCTGATGCTGGGGTCAGGGATTTTTGTGCTCAGGAGGTGAAAAATTTTTTTCACCCAAATGTAAAAACGGACCTCGGAATGGGATTCGGCGTTAAATTTCATGCTTAAAATTGGTGCTTTTTTAGTTTTTAAAAATTGAGCCTTTTTGGTGTCCGGGGAAGGAAATTCATGATGCTGAGGTCAGGGATTTTTGTGCTCAGGAGGTCAAAAATTTTTTTGATCCAAATGTGAAAACGGACCTCGGAATGAGATTCGGGGTTAAATTTCAGGCTTAAAAATGGTGCTTTTTCTAGTTTTCAAAAATTGAGCCGTTTTGGTGTCCAGAGAAGGAAATTCCTGATGCCGGGGTCAGGGATTTTTGTGCTCAGGAGGTGAAAAAATTTTTTTGACCCAAATTTAAAAACGGACCTCGGAATGGGATTCGGGGTTAAATATCATGCTTAAAAATGGTTCTTTTTCTAGTTTTCAAAAATTGATCCGTTTTGGTGTCCAGGGAAGGAAATTCCTGATGCTGGGGTCAGGGATTTTTGTGCTCAGGAGGTGAAAAATTTTTTTCACCCAAATGTAAAAACGGACCTCGGAATGGGATTCGGTGTTAAATTTCATGCTTAAAATTGGTGCTTTTTTAGTTTTTAAAAATTGAGCCGTTTTGGTGTCTGGAGATGGAAATTCCTGATGCTGGGGTCAGGGATTTTTGTGCTCAGGAGGTGAAAATTTTTTTTCACCCAAATGTAAAAACGGACCTCGGAATGGGATTCGGCGTTAAATTTCATGCTTAAAATTGGTGCTTTTTTAGTTTTTAAAAATTGAGCCGTTTTGGTGTCTGGAGATGGAAATTCCTGATGCTGGGGTCAGGGATTTTTGTGCTCAGGAGGTGAAAATTTTTTTTTGACCCAAATGTGAAAACGGACCTCGGAATGGGATTCAGGGTTAAATTTCAGGCTTAAAAATGGTGTTTTTTCTAGTTTTTAAAAATTGAGCCGTTTTGGTGTCCGGGGAAGGAAATTCCTGATGCTGGGGTCAGGGATTTTTGTGCTCAGGAGGTGAAAATTTTTTTTTGACCCAAATGTGAAAACGGACCTCGGAATGGGATTCAGGGTTAAATTTCAGCCTTAAAAATGGTGTTTTTTCTAGTTTTTAAAAATTGAGCCGTTTTGGTGTCCAGAGAAGGAAATTCCTGATGCCGGGGTCAGGGATTTTTGTGCTCAGGAGGTGAAAAAATTTTTTTGACCCAAATTTAAAAACGGACCTCAGAATGGGATTCGGGGTTAAATATCATGCTTAAAAATGGTTCTTTTTCTAGTTTTCAAAAATTGATCCGTTTTGGTCTCCAGGGAAGGAAATTCCTGATGCTGGGGTCAGGGATTTTTGTGCTCAGGAGGTGAAAAATTTTTTTCACCCAAATGTAAAAACGGACCTCGGAATGGGATTCGGTGTTAAATTTCATGCTTAAAATTGGTGCTTTTTTAGTTTTTAAAAATTGAGCCGTTTTGGTGTCTGGAGATGGAAATTCCTGATGCTGGGGTCAGGGATTTTTGTGCTCAGGAGGTGAAAATTTTTTTTTGACCCAAATGTGAAAACGGACCTCGGAATGGGATTCAGGGTTAAATTTCAGGCTTAAAAATGGTGTTTTTTCTAGTTTTTAAAAATTGAGCCGTTTTGGTGTCCGGGGAAGGAAATTCCTGATGCTGGGGTCAGGGATTTTTGTGCTCAGGAGGCGAAAATTTTTTTTGACCCAAATGTGAAAACGGACCTCGGAATGGGATTCAGGGTTAAATTTCAGCCTTAAAAATGGTGTTTTTTCTAGTTTTTAAAAATTGAGCCGTTTTGGTGTTCGGGGAAGGAAATTCCTGATGCTGGGGTCAGGGATTTTTGTGCTCAGGAGGTGAAAAATTTTTTTCACCCAAATGTAAAAACGGACCTCGGAATGGGATTCGGCGTTAAATTTCATGCTTAAAATTGGTGCTTTTTTAGTTTTTAAAAATTGAGCCTTTTTGGTGTCCGGGGAAGGAAATTCATGATGCTGAGGTCAGGGATTTTTGTGCTCAGGAGGTCAAAATTTTTTTTGATCCAAATGTGAAAACGGACCTTGGAATGGGATTCAGGGTTGAATTTCAGGCTTAAAAATGGTGCTTTTTCTAGTTTTTAAAAATTGAGCCGTTTTGGTGTCCGGGGAAGGAAATTCCTGATGCCGGGGTCAGGGATTTTTGTGCTCAGGAGGTGAAAAAAATTTTTTGACCCAAATGTGAAAACGGACCTCGGAATGGGATTCGGGGTTAAATTTCAGGCTTAAAAATGGTGCTTTTTCTAGTTTTTAAAAATTGAGCCATTTTGGTGTCCGGGGAAGGAAATTCCTGATGCTGGGATCAGGGATTTTTGTGCTCAGGAGGTGAAAATTTTTTTTTCACCCAAATGTGAAAACGGACCTCGGAATGGGATTCGGGGTTAAATTTCAGGCTTAAAAATGGTGTTTTTTCTAGTTTTTAAAAATTGAGCCGTTTTGGTGTTCGGGGAAGGAAATTCCTGATGCTGGGGTCAGGGATTTTTGTGCTCAGGAGGTGAAAAATTTTTTTCACCCAAATGTAAAAACGGACCTCGGAATGGGATTCGGCGTTAAATTTCATGCTTAAAATTGGTGCTTTTTTAGTTTTTAAAAATTGAGCCTTTTTGGTGTCCGGGGAAGGAAATTCATGATGCTGAGGTCAGGGATTTTTGTGCTCAGGAGGTCAAAATTTTTTTTGATCCAAATGTGAAAACGGACCTCGGAATGGGATTCAGGGTTGAATTTCAGGCTTAAAAATGGTGCTTTTTCTAGTTCTTTAAAAATTGAGCCGTTTTGGTGTCCGGGGAAGGAAATTCCTGATGCCGGGGTCAGGGATTTTTGTGCTCAGGAGGTGAAAAAATTTTTTTGACCCAAATGTGAAAACGGACCTCGGAATGGGATTCGGGGTTAAATTTCAGGCTTAAAAATGGTGTTTTTTCTAGTTTTTAAAAATTGAGCCGTTTTGGTGTCCAGGGAAGGAAATTCCTGATGCTGGGATCAGGGATTTTTGTGCTCAGGAGGTGAAAATTTTTTTTTGACCCAAATGTGAAAACGGACCTCGGAATGGGATTCAGGGTTAAATTTCAGGCTTAAAAATGGTGTTTTTTCTAGTTTTTAAAAATTGAGCCGTTTTGGTGTCCGGGGAAGGAAATTCCTGATGCTGGGGTCAGGGATTTTTGTGCTCAGGAGGTGAAAAATTTTTTTTGACCCAAATGTGAAAACGGACCTCGGAATGGGATTCAGGGTTAAATTTCAGGCTTAAAAATGGTGTTTTTTCTAGTTTTTAAAAATTGAGCCATTTTGGTGTCCGGGGAAAGAAATTCCTGATGCTGGGGTCAGGGATTTTTGTGCTCAGGAGGTGAAAAATTTTTTTCACCCAAATGTAAAAACGGACCTCGGAATGGGATTCGGCGTTAAATTTCATGCTTAAAATTGGTGCTTTTTTAGTTTTTAAAAATTGAGCCGTTTTGGTGTCTGGAGATGGAAATTCCTGATGCTGGGGTCAGGGATTTTTGTGCTCAGGAGGTGAAAATTTTTTTTCACCCAAATGTAAATACGGACCTCGGAATGGGATTCGGCGTTAAATTTCATGCTTAAAATTGGTGCTTTTTTAGTTTTTAAAAATTGAGCCGTTTTGGTGTCTGGAGATGGAATTTCCTGATGCCGGGGTCAGGGATTTTTGTGCTCAGGAGGTGAAAATTTTTTTTTGACCCAAATGTAAAAATGGACCTCGGAATGGGATTCGGGGTTAAATATCATTTTTAAAAATGGTTCTTTTTCTAGTTTTCAAAAATTGATCCGTTTTGGTGTCCAGGGAAGGAAATTCCTGATGCCGGGGTCAGGGATTTTTGTGCTCAGGAGGTGAAAATTTTGTTTTGATCCAAATGTAAAAACGGACCTCTGAATGGGATTCGGGGTTAAATTTCAGGCTTAAAAATGGTGCTTTTTCTAGTTTTCAAAAATTGAGCCATTTTGGTGTCCGGGGAAGGAAATTCCTGATGCCGGGGTCAGGGATTTTTGTGCTCAGGAGGTGAAAATTTTTTTTGACCCCAATGCAAAAACGGAGCTCGGAATGAGATTCGGGGTTAAATTTCATGTTTAAAAATTGTGCTTTTTCTAGTTTTTAAAAATTGAGCCGTTTTGGTGTCCAGGGAAGCAAATTCCTGATGCCGGGGTCAGGGATTTTTGTGCTCAGGAGGTGAAAAATTTTTTTTGACCCAAATGTGAAAACGGACCTCGGAATGGGATTCAGGGTTAAATTTCAGGCTTAAAAATGGTGCTTTTTCTAGTTTTTAAAAATTGAGCCTTTTTGGTGTCCGGGGAAGGAAATTCATGATGCCGGGGTCAGGGATTTTTGTGCTCAGGAGGTGAAAATTTTTTTTTGACCCAAATGTGAAAACGGACCTAGGAATGGGATTCAGGGTTAAATTTCAGGCTTAAAAATGGTGTTTTTTCTAGTTTTTAAAAATTGAGCCGTTTTGGTGTCCGGGGAAGGAAATTCATGATGCTGAGGTCAGGGATTTTTGTGCTCAGGAGTTCAAAAATTTTTTTGATCCAAATGTGAAAACGGACCTCGGAATGGGATTCAGGGTTAAATATCATGCTTAAAAATGGTTCTTTTTCTAGTTTTCAAAAATTGATCCGTTTTGGTGTCTGGGGTCAGGGATTTTTGTGCTCAGGAGGTGAAATTTTTTTTTGACCCAAATGTGAAAACGGACCTCTGAATGGGATTCGGGGCTAAATTTCAGGCTTAAAAATGGTGTTTTTTCTAGTTTTTAAAAATTGAGCCGTTTTGGTGTCCGGGGAAGGAAATTCCTGATGCCGGGGTCAGGGATTTTTGTGCTCAGGAGGTGAAAATTTTTTTTTGACCCAAATGAAAAAACGGACCTCGGAATGGGATTCGGGGTTAAATTTCATCCTTTAAAATGGTGCTTTTTCTAGTTCTTAAAAATTGAGCCGTTTTGGTGTCCAGGGAAGGAAATTCCTGATGCTGGGGTCAGGGATTTTTGTGCTCAGGAGGTCAAAATTTTTTTTGACCCAAATGTGAAAACGGACCTCGGAATGGGATTCGGGGTTAAATTTCAGGCTTAAAAATGGTGTTTTTTCTAGTTTTTAAAAATTGAGCCGTTTTCGTGTCCGGGGAAGGAAATTCCTGATGCTGGGGTCAGGGATTTTTGTGCTCAGGAGGTGAAAATTTTGTTTTGACCCAAATGTGAAAACGGACCTCGGAATGGGATTCGGCGTTAAATTTCATGCTTAAAATTGGTGCTTTTTTAGTTTTTAAAAATTGAGCCGTTTTGGTGTCTGGAGATGGAATTTCCTGATGCCGGGGTCAGGGATTTTTGTGCTCAGGAGGTGAAAATTTTTTTTTGACCCAAATGTAAAAATGGACCTCGGAATGGGATTCGGGGTTAAATATCATTTTTAAAAATGGTTCTTTTTCTAGTTTTCAAAAATTGATCCGTTTTGGTGTCCAGGGAAGGAAATTCCTGATGCCGGGGTCAGGGATTTTTGTGCTCAGGAGGTGAAAATTTTGTTTTGATCCAAATGTAAAAACGGACCTCTGAATGGGATTCGGGGTTAAATTTCAGGCTTAAAAATGGTGCTTTTTCTAGTTTTCAAAAATTGAGCCATTTTGGTGTCTGGGGAAGGAAATTCCTGATGCCGGGGTCAGGGATTTTTGTGCTCAGGAGGTGAAAATTTTTTTTGACCCCAATGCAAAAACGGAGCTCGGAATGAGATTCGGGGTTAAATTTCATGCTTAAAAATTGTGCTTTTTCTAGTTTTTAAAAATTGAGCCGTTTTGGTGTCCAGGGAAGCAAATTCCTGATGCCGGGGTCAGGGATTTTTGTGCTCAGGAGGTGAAAAAAATTTTTTGACCCAAATGTGAAAACGGACCTCGGAATGGGATTCAGGGTTAAATTTCAGGCTTAAAAATGGTGCTTTTTCTAGTTTTTAAAAATTGAGCCTTTTTCGTGTCCGGGGAAGGACATTTGTGATGCCGCGGTCAGGGATTTTTGTGCTCAGGAGGTGAAAATTTTGTTTTGACCCAAATGTGAAAACAGACCTCGGAATGGGATTCGGCGTTAAATTTCATGCTTAAAATTGGTGCTTTTTTAGTTTTTAAAAATTGAGCCGTTTTGGTATCTGGAGATGGAAATTCCTGATGCCGGGGTCAGGGATTTTTGTGTTCAGGAGGTCAAAATTTTTTTTGATCCAAATGTGAAAACGGACCTTGGAATGGGATTCAGGGTTGAATTTCAGGCTTAAAAATGGTGCTTTTTCTAGTTTTTAAAAATTGAGACGTTTTGGTGTCCGGGGAAGGAAATTCCTGATGCCGGGGTCAGGGATTTTTGTGCTCAGGAGGTGAAAAAATTTTTTTGACCCAAATGTGAAAACGGACCTCGGAATGGGATTCGGGGTTAAATTTCAGGCTTAAAAATGGTGCTTTTTCTAGTTTTTAAAAATTGAGCCATTTTGGTGTCCGGGGAAGGAAATTCATGATGCCGGGGTCAGGGATTTTTGTGCTCAGGAGGTGAAAATTTTTTTTTGACCCAAATGTGAAAACGGACCTAGGAATGGGATTCAGGGTTAAATTTCAGGCTTAAAAATGGTGTTTTTTCTAGTTTTTAAAAATTGAGCCGTTTTGGTGTCCGGGGAAGGAAATTCATGATGCTGAGGTCAGGGATTTTTGTGCTCAGGAGTTCAAAAATTTTTTTGATCCAAATGTGAAAACGGACCTCGGAATGGGATTCAGGGTTAAATATCATGCTTAAAAATGGTTCTTTTTCTAGTTTTCAAAAATTGATCCGTTTTGGTGTCTGGGGTCAGGGATTTTTGTGCTCAGGAGGTGAAATTTTTTTTTGACCCAAATGTGAAAACGGACCTCTGAATGGGATTCGGGGCTAAATTTCAGGCTTAAAAATGGTGTTTTTTCTAGTTTTTAAAAATTGAGCCGTTTTGGTGTCCGGGGAAGGAAATTCCTGATGCCGGGGTCAGGGATTTTTGTGCTCAGGAGGTGAAAATTTTTTTTTGACCCAAATGAAAAAATGGACCTCGGAATGGGATTCGGGGTTAAATTTCATCCTTTAAAATGGTGCTTTTTCTAGTTCTTAAAAATTGAGCCGTTTTGGTGTCCAGGGAAGGAAATTCCTGATGCTGGGGTCAGGGATTTTTGTGCTCAGGAGGTCAAAATTTTTTTTGACCCAAATGTGAAAACGGACCTCGGAATGGGATTCGGGGTTAAATTTCAGGCTTAAAAATGGTGTTTTTTCTAGTTTTTAAAAATTGAGCCGTTTTCGTGTCCGGGGAAGGAAATTCCTGATGCTGGGGTCAGGGATTTTTGTGCTCAGGAGGTGAAAATTTTGTTTTGACCCAAATGTGAAAACGGACCTCGGAATGGGATTCGGCGTTAAATTTCATGCTTAAAATTGGTGCTTTTTTAGTTTTTAAAAATTGAGCCGTTTTGGTGTCTGGAGATGGAATTTCCTGATGCCGGGGTCAGGGATTTTTGTGCTCAGGAGGTGAAAATTTTTTTTTGACCCAAATGTAAAAATGGACCTCGGAATGGGATTCGGGGTTAAATATCATTTTTAAAAATGGTTCTTTTTCTAGTTTTCAAAAATTGATCCGTTTTGGTGTCCAGGGAAGGAAATTCCTGATGCCGGGGTCAGGGATTTTTGTGCTCAGGAGGTGAAAATTTTGTTTTGATCCAAATGTAAAAACGGACCTCTGAATGGGATTCGGGGTTAAATTTCAGGCTTAAAAATGGTGCTTTTTCTAGTTTTCAAAAATTGAGCCATTTTGGTGTCCGGGGAAGGAAATTCCTGATGCCGGGGTCAGGGATTTTTGTGCTCAGGAGGTGAAAATTTTTTTTGACCCCAATGCAAAAACGGAGCTCGGAATGAGATTCGGGGTTAAATTTCATGCTTAAAAATTGTGCTTTTTCTAGTTTTTAAAAATTGAGCCGTTTTGGTGTCCAGGGAAGCAAATTCCTGATGCCGGGGTCAGGGATTTTTGTGCTCAGGAGGTGAAAAAAATTTTTTGACCCAAATGTGAAAACGGACCTCGGAATGGGATTCAGGGTTAAATTTCAGGCTTAAAAATGGTGCTTTTTCTAGTTTTTAAAAATTGAGCCTTTTTCGTGTCCGGGGAAGGACATTTGTGATGCCGCGGTCAGGGATTTTTGTGCTCAGGAGGTGAAAATTTTGTTTTGACCCAAATGTGAAAACAGACCTCGGAATGGGATTCGGCGTTAAATTTCATGCTTAAAATTGGTGCTTTTTTAGTTTTTAAAAATTGAGCCGTTTTGGTATCTGGAGATGGAAATTCCTGATGCCGGGGTCAGGGATTTTTGTGTTCAGGAGGTCAAAATTTTTTTTGATCCAAATGTGAAAACGGACCTTGGAATGGGATTCAGGGTTGAATTTCAGGCTTAAAAATGGTGCTTTTTCTAGTTTTTAAAAATTGAGACGTTTTGGTGTCCGGGGAAGGAAATTCCTGATGCCGGGGTCAGGGATTTTTGTGCTCAGGAGGTGAAAAAAATTTTTTGACCCAAATGTGAAAACGGACCTCGGAATGGGATTCGGGGTTAAATTTCAGGCTTAAAAATGGTGCTTTTTCTAGTTTTTAAAAATTGAGCCATTTTGGTGTCCGGGGAAGGAAATTCCTGATGCTGGGATCAGGGATTTTTGTGCTCAGGAGGTGAAAATTTTTTTTTGACCCAAATGTGAAAACGGACCTCGGAATGGGATTCGGGGTTAAATTTCAGGCTTAAAAATGGTGTTTTTTCTAGTTTTTAAAAATTGAGCCGTTTTGGTGTTCGGGGAAGGAAATTCCTGATGCTGGGGTCAGGGATTTTTGTGCTCAGGAGGTGAAAAATTTTTTTCACCCAAATGTAAAAACGGACCTCGGAATGGGATTCGGCGTTAAATTTCATGCTTAAAATTGGTGCTTTTTTAGTTTTTAAAAATTGAGCCTTTTTGGTGTCCGGGGAAGGAAATTCATGATGCTGAGGTCAGGGATTTTTGTGCTCAGGAGGTCAAAATTTTTTTTGATCCAAATGTGAAAACGGACCTCGGAATGGGATTCAGGGTTGAATTTCAGGCTTAAAAATGGTGCTTTTTCTAGTTCTTTAAAAATTGAGCCGTTTTGGTGTCCGGGGAAGGAAATTCCTGATGCCGGGGTCAGGGATTTTTGTGCTCAGGAGGTGAAAAAAATTTTTTGACCCAAATGTGAAAACGGACCTCGGAATGGGATTCGGGGTTAAATTTCAGGCTTAAAAATGGTGTTTTTTCTAGTTTTTAAAAATTGAGCCGTTTTGGTGTCCAGGGAAGGAAATTCCTGATGCTGGGATCAGGGATTTTTGTGCTCAGGAGGTGAAAATTTTTTTTTGACCCAAATGTGAAAACGGACCTCGGAATGGGATTCGGCGTTAAATTTCATGCTTAAAATTGGTGCTTTTTTAGTTTTTAAAAATTGAGCCGTTTTGGTGTCTGGAGATGGAATTTCCTGATGCCTGGGTCAGGGATTTTTGTGCTCAGGAGGTGAAAATTTTTTTTTGATCCAAATGTAAAAATGGACCTCGGAATGGGATTCGGGGTTAAATATCATTTTTAAAAATGGTTCTTTTTCTAGTTTTCAAAAATTGATCCGTTTTGGTGTCCAGGGAAGGAAATTCCTGATGCCGGGGTCAGGGATTTTTGTGCTCAGGAGGTGAAAATTTTGTTTTGATCCAAATGTAAAAACGGACCTCTGAATGGGATTCGGGGTTAAATTTCAGGCTTAAAAATGGTGCTTTTTCTAGTTTTCAAAAATTGAGCCATTTTGGTGTCTGGGGAAGGAAATTCCTGATGCCGGGGTCAGGGATTTTTGTGCTCAGGAGGTGAAAATTTTTTTTGACTCCAATGCAAAAACGGAGCTCGGAATGAGATTCGGGGTTAAATTTCATGCTTAAAAATTGTGCTTTTTCTAGTTTTTAAAAATTGAGCCGTTTTGGTGTCCAGGGAAGCAAATTCCTGATGCCGGGGTCAGGGATTTTTGTGCTCAGGAGGTGAAAAAAATTTTTTGACCCAAATGTGAAAACGGACCTCGGAATGGGATTCAGGGTTAAATTTCAGGCTTAAAAATGGTGCTTTTTCTAGTTTTTAAAAATTGAGCCTTTTTCGTGTCCGGGGAAGGACATTTGTGATGCCGCGGTCAGGGATTTTTGTGCTCAGGAGGTGAAAATTTTGTTTTGACCCAAATGTGAAAACAGACCTCGGAATGGGATTCGGCGTTAAATTTCATGCTTAAAATTGGTGCTTTTTTAGTTTTTAAAAATTGAGCCGTTTTGGTATCTGGAGATGGAAATTCCTGATGCCGGGGTCAGGGATTTTTGTGTTCAGGAGGTCAAAATTTTTTTTGATCCAAATGTGAAAACGGACCTTGGAATGGGATTCAGGGTTGAATTTCAGGCTTAAAAATGGTGCTTTTTCTAGTTTTTAAAAATTGAGCCGTTTTGGTGTCCGGGGAAGGAAATTCCTGATGCCGGGGTCAGGGATTTTTGTGCTCAGGAGGTGAAAAAAATTTTTTGACCCAAATGTGAAAACGGACCTCGGAATGGGATTCGGGGTTAAATTTCAGGCTTAAAAATGGTGCTTTTTCTAGTTTTTAAAAATTGAGCCATTTTGGTGTCCGGGGAAGGAAATTCCTGATGCTGGGATCAGGGATTTTTGTGCTCAGGAGGTGAAAAATTTTTTTTGACCCAAATGTGAAAACGGACCTCGGAATGGGATTCGGGGTTAAATTTCAGGCTTAAAAATGGTGTTTTTTCTAGTTTTTAAAAATTGAGCCGTTTTGGTGTTCGGGGAAGGAAATTCCTGATGCTGGGGTCAGGGATTTTTGTGCTCAGGAGGTGAAAAATTTTTTTCACCCAAATGTAAAAACGGACCTCGGAATGGGATTCGGCGTTAAATTTCATGCTTAAAATTGGTGCTTTTTTAGTTTTTAAAAATTGAGCCTTTTTGGTGTCCGGGGAAGGAAATTCATGATGCTGAGGTCAGGGATTTTTGTGCTCAGGAGGTCAAAATTTTTTTTGATCCAAATGTGAAAACGGACCTCGGAATGGGATTCAGGGTTGAATTTCAGGCTTAAAAATGGTGCTTTTTCTAGTTCTTTAAAAATTGAGCCGTTTTGGTGTCCGGGGAAGGAAATTCCTGATGCCGGGGTCAGGGATTTTTGTGCTCAGGAGGTGAAAAAAATTTTTTGACCCAAATGTGAAAACGGACCTCGGAATGGGATTCGGGGTTAAATTTCAGGCTTAAAAATGGTGTTTTTTCTAGTTTTTAAAAATTGAGCCGTTTTGGTGTCCAGGGAAGGAAATTCCTGATGCTGGGATCAGGGATTTTTGTGCTCAGGAGGTGAAAATTTTTTTTTGACCCAAATGTGAAAACGGACCTCGGAATGGGATTCAGGGTTAAATTTCAGGCTTAAAAATGGTGTTTTTTCTAGTTTTTAAAAATTGAGCCATTTTGGTGTCCGGGGAAAGAAATTCCTGATGCTGGGGTCAGGGATTTTTGTGCTCAGGAGGTGAAAAAATTTTTTCACCCAAATGTAAAAACGGACCTCGGAATGGGATTCGGCGTTAAATTTCATGCTTAAAATTGGTGCTTTTTTAGTTTTTAAAAATTGAGCCGTTTTGGTGTCTGGAGATGGAAATTCCTGATGCTGGGGTCAGGGATTTTTGTGCTCAGGAGGTGAAAATTTTTTTTCACCCAAATGTAAATACGGACCTCGGAATGGGATTCGGCGTTAAATTTCATGCTTAAAATTGGTGCTTTTTTAGTTTTTAAAAATTGAGCCGTTTTGGTGTCTGGAGATGGAATTTCCTGATGCCGGGGTCAGGGATTTTTGTGCTCAGGAGGTGAAAATTTTTTTTTGACCCAAATGTAAAAATGGACCTCGGAATGGGATTCGGGGTTAAATATCATTTTTAAAAATGGTTCTTTTTCTAGTTTTCAAAAATTGATCCGTTTTGGTGTCCAGGGAAGGAAATTCCTGATGCCGGGGTCAGGGATTTTTGTGCTCAGGAGGTGAAAATTTTGTTTTGATCCAAATGTAAAAACGGACCTCTGAATGGGATTCGGGGTTAAATTTCAGGCTTAAAAATGGTTCTTTTTCTAGTTTTCAAAAATTGAGCCATTTTGGTGTCTGGGGAAGGAAATTCCTGATGCCGGGGTCAGGGATTTTTGTGCTCAGGAGGTGAAAATTTTTTTTGACCCCAATGCAAAAACGGAGCTCGGAATGAGATTCGGGGTTAAATTTCATGCTTAAAAATTGTGCTTTTTCTAGTTTTTAAAAATTGAGCCGTTTTGGTGTCCAGGGAAGCAAATTCCTGATGCCGGGGTCAGGGATTTTTGTGCTCAGGAGGTGAAAAAAATTTTTTGACCCAAATGTGAAAACGGACCTCGGAATGGGATTCAGGGTTAAATTTCAGGCTTAAAAATGGTGCTTTTTCTAGTTTTTAAAAATTGAGCCTTTTTGGTGTCCGGGGAAGGAAATTCATGATGCTGAGGTCAGGGATTTTTGTGCTCAGGAGGTCAAAAATTTTTTTGACCCAAATGTGAAAACGGACCTCGGAATGGGATTCGGGATTATATTTCATGCTTAAAAATGGTGCTTTTTCTAATTTTTAAAAATTGAGCCGTTTTGGTGTCCGGGGAAGGAAATTCCTGATGCCGGGGTCAGGGATTTTTCTGCTCAGGAGGTGAAAGGTTTTTTTTGACCCAAATGTAAAAACGGATCTCAGAATGGGATTCGGGGTTAAATTTCATGCTTAAAAATGGTGCTTTTTCTATTTTTAAAAAATTGAGCCTTTTGGTGTCCAGGGAAGGAAATTCCTGATGCCGGGGTCAGGGATTTTTGTGCTCAAGAGGTGAAAAAAATTTTTTGACCCAAATGTGAAAACGGACCTCGGAATGGGATTCGGGGTTAAATTTCAGGCTTAAAAATGGTGCTTTTTCTAGTTTTTAAAAATTGAGCCGTTTTGGTGTCCGGGGAAGGAAATTCCTGATGCCGGGGTCAGCGATTTTTGTGCTCAGGAGGTGAAAAAATTTTTTTGACCCAAATGTTAAAACGGACCTCGGAATGGGATTCGGGGTTAAATTTCAGACTTAAAAATGGTGTTTTTTCTAGTTTTTAAAAATTGAGCCATTTTGGTGTCCGGGGAAGGAAATTCCTGATGCTGGGGTCAGGGATTTTTGTGCTCAGGAGGTGAAATTTTTTTTTGACCCAAATGTGAAAACGGACCTCTGAATGGGATTCGGGGTTAAATTTCAGGCTTAAAAATGGTGTTTTTTCTAGTTTTTAAAAATTGAGCCGTTTTGGTGTCCGGGGAAGGAAATTCCTGATGCCGGGGTTAGGGATTTTTGTGCTCAGGAGGTGAAAATTTTTTTTGACCCCAATGCAAAAACGGACCTCGGAATGGGATTCAGGGTTAAATTTCAGGCTTAAAAATGGTGTTTTTTCTAGTTTTTAAAAATTGAGCCGTTTTGGTGTCCGGGGAAAGAAATTCCTGATGCTGGGGTCAGGGATTTTTGTGCTCAGGAGGTGAAAATTTTTTTTCACCCAAATGTAAATACGGACCTCGGAATGGGATTCGGCGTTAAATTTCATGCTTAAAATTGGTGCTTTTTTAGTTTTTAAAAATTGAGCCGTTTTGGTGTCTGGAGATGGAATTTCCTGATGCCGGGGTCAGGGATTTTTGTGCTCAGGAGGTGAAAATTTTTTTTTGACCCAAATGTAAAAATGGACCTCGGAATGGGATTCGGGGTTAAATATCATTTTTAAAAATGGTTCTTTTTCTAGTTTTCAAAAATTGATCCGTTTTGGTGTCCAGGGAAGGAAATTCCTGATGCCGGGGTCAGGGATTTTTGGGCTCAGGAGGTGAAAATTTTGTTTTGATCCAAATGTAAAAACGGACCTCTGAATGGGATTCGGGGTTAAATTTCAGGATTAAAAATGGTGCTTTTTCTAGTTTTCAAAAATTGAGCCATTTTGGTGTATGGGGAAGGATATTCCTGATGCCGGGGTCAGGGATTTTTGTGCTCAGGAGGTGAAATTTTTTTTTGACCCAAATGTGAAAACGGACCTCTGAATGGGATTCGGGGTTAAATTTCAGGCTTAAAAATGGTGTTTTTTCTAGTTTTTAAAAATTGAGCCGTTTTGGTGTCCGGGGAAGGAAATTCCTGATGCCGGGGTCAGGGATTTTTGTGCTCAGGAGGTGAAAATTTTTTTTGACCCCAATGCAAAAACGGAGCTCGGAATGAGATTCGGGGTTAAATTTCATGCTTAAAAATTGTGCTTTTTCTAGTTTTTAAAAATTGAGCCGTTTTGGTGTCCAGGGAAGCAAATTCCTGATGCCGGGGTCAGGGATTTTTGTGCTCAGGAGGTGAAAAAAATTTTTTGACCCAAATGTGAAAACGGACCTCGGAATGGGATTCAGGGTTAAATTTCAGTCTTAAAAATGGTGCTTTTTCTAGTTTTTAAAAATTGAGCCTTTTTGGTGTCCGGGGAAGGAAATTCATGATGCTGAGGTCAGGGATTTTTGTGCTCAGGAGGTCAAAATTTTTTTTGATCCAAATGTGAAAACGGACCTCGGAATGGGATTCAGGGTTGAATTTCAGGCTTAAAAATGGTGCTTTTTCTAGTTCTTTAAAAATTGAGCCGTTTTGGTGTCCGGGGAAGGAAATTCCTGATGCCGGGGTCAGGGATTTTTGTGCTCAGGAGGTGAAAAAAATTTTTTGACCCAAATGTGAAAACGGACCTCGGAATGGGATTCGGGGTTAAATTTCAGGCTTAAAAATGGTGTTTTTTCTAGTTTTTAAAAATTGAGCCGTTTTGGTGTCCGGGGAAAGAAATTCCTGATGCTGGGGTCAGGGATTTTTGTGCTCAGGAGGTGAAAAATTTTTTTCACCCAAATGTAAAAACGGACCTCGGAATGGGATTCGGCGTTAAATTTCATGCTTAAAATTGGTGCTTTTTTAGTTTTTAAAAATTGAGCCGTTTTGGTGTCTGGAGATGGAAATTCCTGATGCTGGGGTCAGGGATTTTTGTGCTCAGGAGGTGAAAATTTTTTTTCACCCAAATGTAAATACGGACCTCGGAATGGGATTCGGCGTTAAATTTCATGCTTAAAATTGGTGCTTTTTTAGTTTTTAAAAATTGAGCCGTTTTGGTGTCTGGAGATGGAATTTCCTGATGCCGGGGTCAGGGATTTTTGTGCTCAGGAGGTGAAAATTTTTTTTTGACCCAAATGTAAAAATGGACCTCGGAATGGGATTCGGGGTTAAATATCATTTTTAAAAATGGTTCTTTTTCTAGTTTTCAAAAATTGATCCGTTTTGGTGTCCAGGGAAGGAAATTCCTTATGCCGGGGTCAGGGATTTTTGTGCTCAGGAGGTGAAAAATTTGTTTTGATCCAAATGTAAAAACGGACCTCTGAATGGGATTCGGGGTTAAATTTCAGGCTTAAAAATGGTGCTTTTTCTAGTTTTTAAAAATTGAGCCGTTTTGGTGTCCAGGGAAGCAAATTCCTGATGCCGGGGTCAGGGATTTTTGTGCTCAGGAGGTGAAAAAAATTTTTTGACCCAAATGTGAAAACGGACCTCGGAATGGGATTCAGGGTTAAATTTCAGGCTTAAAAATGGTGCTTTTTCTAGTTTTTAAAAATTGAGCCTTTTTGGTGTCCGGGGAAGGAAATTCATGATGCTGAGGTCAGGGATTTTTGTGCTCAGGAGGTCAAAAATTTTTTTGACCCAAATGTGAAAACGGACCTCGGAATGGGATTCGGGATTATATTTCATGCTTAAAAATGGTGCTTTTTCTAATTTTTAAAAATTGAGCCGTTTTGGTGTCCGGGGAAGGAAATTCCTGATGCCGGGGTCAGGGATTTTTCTGCTCAGGAGGTGAAAGGTTTTTTTTGACCCAAATGTAAAAACGGATCTCAGAATGGGATTCGGGGTTAAATTTCATGCTTAAAAATGGTGCTTTTTCTATTTTTAAAAAATTGAGCCTTTTGGTGTCCAGGAAGGAAATTCCTGATGCCGGGGTCAGGGATTTTTGTGCTCAAGAGGTGAAAAAATTTTTTTGACCCAAATGTGAAAACGGACCTCGGAATGGGATTCGGGGTTAAATTTCAGGCTTAAAAATGGTGCTTTTTCTAGTTTTTAAAAATTGAGCCGTTTTGGTGTCCGGGGAAGGAAATTCCTGATGCCGGGGTCAGCGATTTTTGTGCTCAGGAGGTGAAAAAATTTTTTTGACCCAAATGTTAAAACGGACCTCGGAATGGGATTCGGGGTTAAATTTCAGACTTAAAAATGGTGTTTTTTCTAGTTTTTAAAAATTGAGCCATTTTGGTGTCCGGGGAAGGAAATTCCTGATGCTGGGGTCAGGTATTTTTGTGCTCAGGAGGTGAAATTTTTTTTTGACCCAAATGTGAAAACGGACCTCTGAATGGGATTCGGGGTTAAATTTCAGGCTTAAAAATGGTGTTTTTTCTAGTTTTTAAAAATTGAGCCGTTTTGGTGTCCGGGGAAGGAAATTCCTGATGCCGGGGTTAGGGATTTTTGTGCTCAGGAGGTGAAAATTTTTTTTGACCCCAATGCAAAAACGGACCTCGGAATGGGATTCAGGGTTAAATTTCAGGCTTAAAAATGGTGTTTTTTCTAGTTTTTAAAAATTGAGCCGTTTTGGTGTCCGGGGAAAGAAATTCCTGATGCTGGGGTCAGGGATTTTTGTGCTCAGGAGGTGAAAATTTTTTTTCACCCAAATGTAAATACGGACCTCGGAATGGGATTCGGCGTTAAATTTCATGCTTAAAATTGGTGTTTTTTTAGTTTTTAAAAATTGAGCCGTTTTGGTGTCTGGAGATGGAATTTCCTGATGCCGGGGTCAGGGATTTTTGTGCTCAGGAGGTGAAAATTTTTTTTTGACCCAAATGTAAAAATGGACCTCGGAATGGGATTCGGGGTTAAATATCATTTTTAAAAATGGTTCTTTTTCTAGTTTTCAAAAATTGATCCGTTTTGGTGTCCAGGGAAGGAAATTCCTGATGCCGGGGTCAGGGATTTTTGGGCTCAGGAGGTGAAAATTTTGTTTTGATCCAAATGTAAAAACGGACCTCTGAATGGGATTCGGGGTTAAATTTCAGGCTTAAAAATGGTGCTTTTTCTAGTTTTCAAAAATTGAGCCATTTTGGTGTCTGGGGAAGGATATTCCTGATGCCGGGGTCAGGGATTTTTGTGCTCAGGAGGTGAAATTTTTTTTTGACCCAAATGTGAAAACGGACCTCTGAATGGGATTCGGGGTTAAATTTCAGGCTTAAAAATGGTGTTTTTTCTAGTTTTTAAAAATTGAGCCGTTTTGGTGTCCGGGGAAGGAAATTCCTGATGCCGGGGTCAGGGATTTTTGTGCTCAGGAGGTGAAAATTTTTTTTGACCCCAATGCAAAAACGGAGCTCGGAATGAGATTCGGTGTTAAATTTCATGCTTAAAAATTGTGCTTTTTCTAGTTTTTAAAAATTGAGCCGTTTTGGTGTCCAGGGAAGCAAATTCCTGATGCCGGGGTCAGGGATTTTTGTGCTCAGGAGGTGAAAAAAATTTTTTGACCCAAATGTGAAAACGGACCTCGGAATGGGATTCAGGGTTAAATTTCAGTCTTAAAAATGGTGCTTTTTCTAGTTTTTAAAAATTGAGCCTTTTTCGTGTCCGGGGAAGGACATTTGTGATGCCGCGGTCATGGATTTTTGTGCTCAGGAGGTGAAAATTTTGTTTTGACCCAAATGTGAAAACAGACCTCGGAATGGGATTCGGCGTTAAATTTCATGCTTAAAATTGGTGCTTTTTTAGTTTTTAAAAATTGAGCCGTTTTGGTATCTGGAGATGGAAATTCCTGATGCCGGGGTCAGGGATTTTTGTGTTCAGGAGGTGAAAAAATTTTTTTGACCCAAATGCAAAAACGGATCTCGGAATGGGATTCGGGATTATATTTCATGCTTAAAAATGGTGCTTTTTCTAATTTTTAAAAATTGAGCCGTTTTGGTGTCCGGGGAAGGAAATTCCTGATGCCGGGGTCAGGGATTTTTGTGCTCAGGAGGTGAAAAAATTTTTTTGACCCAAATGTTAAAACGGACCTCGGAATGGGATTCGGGGTTAAATTTCAGACTTAAAAATGGTGTTTTTTCTAGTTTTTAAAAATTGAGCCATTTTGGAGTCCGGGGAAGGAAATTCCTGATGCTGGGGTCAGGGATTTTTGTGCTCAGGAGGTGAAATTTTTTTTTGACCCAAATGTGAAAACGGACCTCTGAATGGGATTCGGGGTTAAATTTCAGGCTTAAAAATGGTGTTTTTTCTAGTTTTTAAAAATTGAGCCGTTTTGGTGTCCGGGGAAGGAAATTCCTGATGCCGGGGTTAGGGATTTTTGTGCTCAGGAGGTGAAAATTTTTTTTGACCCCAATGCAAAAACGGACCTCGGAATGGGATTCAGGGTTAAATTTCAGGCTTAAAAATGGTGTTTTTTCTAGTTTTTAAAAATTGAGCCGTTTTGGTGTCCGGGGAAAGAAATTCCTGATGCTGGGGTCAGGGATTTTTGTGCTCAGGAGGTGAAAATTTTTTTTCACCCAAATGTAAATACGGACCTCGGAATGGGATTCGGCGTTAAATTTCATGCTTAAAATTGGTGCTTTTTTAGTTTTTAAAAATTGAGCCGTTTTGGTGTCTGGAGATGGAATTTCCTGATGCCGGGGTCAGGGATTTTTGTGCTCAGGAGGTGAAAATTTTTTTTTGACCCAAATGTAAAAATGGACCTCGGAATGGGATTCGGGGTTAAATATCATTTTTAAAAATGGTTCTTTTTCTAGTTTTCAAAAATTGATCCGTTTTGGTGTCCAGGGAAGGAAATTCCTGATGCCGGGGTCAGGGATTTTTGGGCTCAGGAGGTGAAAATTTTGTTTTGATCCAAATGTAAAAACGGACCTCTGAATGGGATTCGGGGTTAAATTTCAGGCTTAAAAATGGTGCTTTTTCTAGTTTTCAAAAATTGAGCCATTTTGGTGTCTGGGGAAGGATATTCCTGATGCCGGGGTCAGGGATTTTTTTTGTGCTCAGGAGGTGAAATTTTTTTTTGACCCAAATGTGAAAACGGACCTCTGAATTGGATTCGGGGTTAAATTTCAGGCTTAAAAATGGTGTTTTTTCTAGTTTTTAAAATTGAGCCGTTTTGGTGTCCGGGGAAGGAAATTCCTGATGCCGGGGTCAGGGATTTTTGTGCTCAGGAGGTGAAAATTTTTTTTGACCCCAATGCAAAAACGGAGCTCGGAATGAGATTCGGGGTTAAATTTCATGCTTAAAAATTGTGCTTTTTCTAGTTTTTAAAAATTGAGCCGTTTTGGTGTCCAGGGAAGCAAATTCCTGATGCCGGGGTCAGGGATTTTTGTGCTCAGGAGGTGAAAAAAATTTTTTGACCCAAATGTGAAAACGGACCTCGGAATGGGATTCAGGGTTAAATTTCAGTCTTAAAAATGGTGCTTTTTCTAGTTTTTAAAAATTGAGCCTTTTTGGTGTCCGGGGAAGGAAATTCATGATGCTGAGGTCAGGGATTTTTGTGCTCAGGAGGTCAAAATTTTTTTTGACCCAAATGTGAAAACGGACCTCGGAATGGGATTCGGGGTTAAATTTCAGGCTTAAAAATGGTGTTTTTTCTAGTTTTTAAAATTGAGCCTTTTTCGTGTCCGGGGAAGGACATTTGTGATGCCGCGGTCAGGGATTTTTGTGCTCAGGAGGTGAAAATTTTGTTTTGACCCAAATGTGAAAACAGACCTCGGAATGGGATTCGGCGTTAAATTTCATGCTTAAAATTGGTGCTTTTTTAGTTTTTAAAAATTGAGCCGTTTTGGTATCTGGAGATGGAAATTCCTGATGCCGGGGTCAGGATTTTTGTGTTCAGGAGGTGAAAAAATTTTTTTGACCCAAATGCAAAAACGGATCTCGGAATGGGATTCGGGATTATATTTCATGCTTAAAAATGGTGCTTTTTCTAATTTTTAAAAATTGAGCCGTTTTGGTGTCCGGGGAAGGAAATTCCTGATGCCGGGGTCAGGGATTTTTCTGCTCAGGAGGTGAAAGGTTTTTTTTGACCCAAATGTAAAAACGGATCTCAGAATGGGATTCGGGGTTAAATTTCATGCTTAAAAATGGTGCTTTTTCTATTTTTAAAAAATTGAGCCTTTTGGTGTCCAGGGAAGGAAATTCCTGATGCCGGGGTGAGGGATTTTTGTGCTCAAGAGGTGAAAAAATTTTTTTGACCCAAATGTGAAAACGGACCTCGGAATGGGATTCGGGGTTAAATTTCAGGCTTAAAAATTGTGCTTTTTCTAGTTTTTAAAAATTGAGCCGTTTTGGTGTCCGGGGAAGGAAATTCCTGATGCCGGGGTCAGCGATTTTTGTGCTCAGGAGGTGAAAAAAATTTTTTGACCCAAATGTTAAAACGGACCTCGGAATGGGATTCGGGGTTAAATTTCAGGCTTAAAAATGGTGTTTTTTCTAGTTTTTAAAAATTGAGCCGTTTTGGTGTCCGGGGAAGGAAATTCCTGATGCTGGGATCAGGGATTTTTGTGCTCAGGAGGTGAAAATTTTTTTTTGACCCAAATGTGAAAACGGACCTCGGAATGGGATTCAGGGTTGAATTTCAGGCTTAAAAATGGTGTTTTTTCTAGTTTTTAAAAATTGAGCCGTTTTGGTGTCCGGGGAAGGAAATTCCTGATGCTGGGGTCAGGGATTTTTGTGCTCAGGAAGTGAAAATTTTTTTTTGACCCAAATGTGAAAACGGACCTCGGAATGGGATTCAGGGTTAAATTTCATGCTTAAAAATGGTGTTTTTTCTAGTTTTTAAAAATTGAGCCGTTTTGGTGTCCGGGGAAGGAATTTCCTGATGCTGGGATCAGGGATTTTTGTGCTCAGGAGGTGAAAATTTTTTTTGACCCAAATGTGAAAACGGACCTCGGAATGGGATTCGGGGTTAAATTTCAGGCTTAAAAATTGTGCTTTTTCTAGTTTTTAAAAATTGAGCCGTTTTGGTGTCCGGGGAAGGAAATTCCTGATGCCGGGGTCAGCGATTTTTGTGCTCAGGAGGTGAAAAAAATTTTTTGACCCAAATGTGAAAACGGACCTCGGAATGGGATTCAGGGTTAAATTTCATGCTTAAAAATGGTGTTTTTTCTAGTTTTTAAAAATTGAGCCGTTTTGGTGTCCGGGGAAGGAAATTCCTGATGCTGGGGTCAGGGATTTTTGTGCTCAGGAGGTGAAAAAATTTTTTTGACCCAAATGTAAAAACGGACCTCGGAATGGGATTCGGGGTTAAATATCATGCTTAAAAATGGTTCTTTTTCTAGTTTTCAAAAATTGAGCCATTGTGCTGTCTGGGGAAGGATATTCCTCATGCCGGGGTCAGGGATTTTTGTGCTCAGGAGGTGAAATTTTTCTTTGACCCAAATGTGAAAACGGACCTCTGAATGGGATTCGGGGTTAAATTTCAGGCTTAAAAATGGTGTTTTTTCTAGTTTTTAAAAATTGAGCCGTTTTGGTGTCCGGGGAAGGAAATTCCTGATGCCGGGGTCAGGGAGTTTTGTGCTCAGGAGGTGAAAATTTTTTTTGGACCCAAATGAAAAAACTGACCTCGGAATGGGATTCGGGGTTAAATTTCAGGCTTAAAAATGGTGTTTTGTCTAGTTTTTAAAAATTGAGCCGTTTTGGTGTCCGGGGAAGGAAATTCCTGATGCCGGGGTCAGGGATTTTTGTGCTCAGGAGGTGAAAATTTTGTTTTGACCCAAATGTGAAAACGGACCTCGGAATGGGATTAAGGGTTAAATTTCAGGCTTAAAAACGGTGCTTTTTCTAGTTTTTAAAAATTGAGCGGTTTTGGTGTCCTGGGAAGGAATTTCCTGATGCCGGGGTCAGGGATTTTTGTGCTCAGGAGGCGAAAAAATTTTTTTGACCCAAATGTAAAAACAGACCTCGGAATGGGATTCGGGGTTAAATTTCAGGCTTAAAAATGGTGTTTTTTCTAGTTTTTAAAAATTGAGCCGTTTTCGTGTCCGGGGAAGGACATTCGTGGTGCCGCGGTCAGAGATTTTTGTGCTCAGGAGGTGAAAAAATTTTTTTAACCCAAATGTAAAAACGGACCTCGGAATGGTATTCGGGGTTAAATTTTAGGCTTAAAAATGGTGTTTTGTCTAGTTTTTAAAAATTGAGCCGTTTTGGTGTCTGGGGAAGGAAATTCCTGATGCCGGGGTCAGGGATTTTTGTGCTCAGGAGGTGAAAATTTTTTTTGACACAAATGTGAAAACGGACCTCGGAATGGGATTCGGGGTTAAATTTCAGGCTTAAAAATGGTGCTTTTTCTAGTTTTTAAAAATTGAGCCGTTTTGGTGTCCAGGGAAGCAAATTCCTGATGCCGGGGTCAGGGATTTTTGTGCTCAGGAGGTGAAAAAAATTTTTTGACCCAAATGTGAAAACGGACCTCGGAATGGGATTCAGGGTTAAATTTCAGGCTTAAAAATGGTGCTTTTTCTAGTTTTTAAAAATTGAGCCTTTTTGGTGTCCGGGGAAGGAAATTCATGATGCTGAGGTCAGGGATTTTTGTGCTCAGGAGGTCAAAAAATTTTTTGACCCAAATGTGAAAACGGACCTCGGAATGGGATTCGGGATTATATTTCATGCTTAAAAATGGTGCTTTTTCTAATTTTTAAAAATTGAGCCGTTTTGGTGTCCGGGGAAGGAAATTCCTGATGCCGGGGTCAGGGATTTTTCTGCTCAGGAGGTGAAAGGTTTTTTTTGACCCAAATGTAAAAACGGATCTCAGAATGGGATTCGGGGTTAAATTTCATGCTTAAAAATGGTGCTTTTTCTATTTTTAAAAAATTGAGCCTTTTGGTGTCCAGGGAAGGAAATTCCTGATGCCGGGGTCAGGGATTTTTGTGCTCAAGAGGTGAAAAAATTTTTTTGACCCAAATGTGAAAACGGACCTCGGAATGGGATTCGGGGTTAAATTTCAGGCTTAAAAATGGTGCTTTTTCTAGTTTTTAAAAATTGAGCCGTTTTGGTGTCCGGGGAAGGAAATTCCTGATGCCGGGGTCAGCGATTTTTGTGCTCAGGAGGTGAAAAAATTTTTTTGACCCAAATGTTAAAACGGACCTCGGAATGGGATTCGGGGTTAAATTTCAGACTTAAAAATGGTGTTTTTTCTAGTTTTTAAAAATTGAGCCATTTTGGTGTCCGGGGAAGGAAATTCCTGATGCTGGGGTCAGGGATTTTTGTGCTCAGGAGGTGAAATTTTTTTTTGACCCAAATGTGAAAACGGACCTCTGAATGGGATTCGGGGTTAAATTTCAGGCTTAAAAATGGTGTTTTTTCTAGTTTTTAAAAATTGAGCCGTTTTGGTGTCCGGGGAAGGAAATTCCTGATGCCGGGGTTAGGGATTTTTGTGCTCAGGAGGTGAAAATTTTTTTTGACCCCAATGCAAAAACGGACCTCGGAATGGGATTCAGGGTTAAATTTCAGGCTTAAAAATGGTGTTTTTTCTAGTTTTTAAAAATTGAGCCGTTTTGGTGTCCGGGGAAAGAAATTCCTGATGCTGGGGTCAGGGATTTTTGTGCTCAGGAGGTGAAAATTTTTTTTCACCCAAATGTAAATACGGACCTCGGAATGGGATTCGGCGTTAAATTTCATGCTTAAAATTGGTGTTTTTTTAGTTTTTAAAAATTGAGCCGTTTTGGTGTCTGGAGATGGAATTTCCTGATGCCGGGGTCAGGGATTTTTGTGCTCAGGAGGTGAAAATTTTTTTTTGACCCAAATGTAAAAATGGACCTCGGAATGGGATTCGGGGTTAAATATCATTTTTAAAAATGGTTCTTTTTCTAGTTTTCAAAAATTGATCCGTTTTGGTGTCCAGGGAAGGAAATTCCTGATGCCGGGGTCAGGGATTTTTGGGCTCAGGAGGTGAAAATTTTGTTTTGATCCAAATGTAAAAACGGACCTCTGAATGGGATTCGGGGTTAAATTTCAGGCTTAAAAATGGTGCTTTTTCTAGTTTTCAAAAATTGAGCCATTTTGGTGTCTGGGGAAGGATATTCCTGATGCCGGGGTCAGGGATTTTTGTGCTCAGGAGGTGAAATTTTTTTTTGACCCAAATGTGAAAACGGACCTCTGAATGGGATTCGGGGTTAAATTTCAGGCTTAAAAATGGTGTTTTTTCTAGTTTTTAAAAATTGAGCCGTTTTGGTGTCCGGGGAAGGAAATTCCTGATGCCGGGGTCAGGGATTTTTGTGCTCAGGAGGTGAAAATTTTTTTTGACCCCAATGCAAAAACGGAGCTCGGAATGAGATTCGGTGTTAAATTTCATGCTTAAAAATTGTGCTTTTTCTAGTTTTTAAAAATTGAGCCGTTTTGGTGTCCAGGGAAGCAAATTCCTGATGCCGGGGTCAGGGATTTTTGTGCTCAGGAGGTGAAAAAAATTTTTTGACCCAAATGTGAAAACGGACCTCGGAATGGGATTCAGGGTTAAATTTCAGTCTTAAAAATGGTGCTTTTTCTAGTTTTTAAAAATTGAGCCTTTTTCGTGTCCGGGGAAGGACATTTGTGATGCCGCGGTCATGGATTTTTGTGCTCAGGAGGTGAAAATTTTGTTTTGACCCAAATGTGAAAACAGACCTCGGAATGGGATTCGGCGTTAAATTTCATGCTTAAAATTGGTGCTTTTTTAGTTTTTAAAAATTGAGCCGTTTTGGTATCTGGAGATGGAAATTCCTGATGCCGGGGTCAGGGATTTTTGTGTTCAGGAGGTGAAAAAATTTTTTTGACCCAAATGCAAAAACGGATCTCGGAATGGGATTCGGGATTATATTTCATGCTTAAAAATGGTGCTTTTTCTAATTTTTAAAAATTGAGCCGTTTTGGTGTCCGGGGAAGGAAATTCCTGATGCCGGGGTCAGGGATTTTTGTGCTCAGGAGGTGAAAAAATTTTTTTGACCCAAATGTTAAAACGGACCTCGGAATGGGATTCGGGGTTAAATTTCAGACTTAAAAATGGTGTTTTTTCTAGTTTTTAAAAATTGAGCCATTTTGGAGTCCGGGGAAGGAAATTCCTGATGCTGGGGTCAGGGATTTTTGTGCTCAGGAGGTGAAATTTTTTTTTGACCCAAATGTGAAAACGGACCTCTGAATGGGATTCGGGGTTAAATTTCAGGCTTAAAAATGGTGTTTTTTCTAGTTTTTAAAAATTGAGCCGTTTTGGTGTCCGGGGAAGGAAATTCCTGATGCCGGGGTTAGGGATTTTTGTGCTCAGGAGGTGAAAATTTTTTTTGACCCCAATGCAAAAACGGACCTCGGAATGGGATTCAGGGTTAAATTTCAGGCTTAAAAATGGTGTTTTTTCTAGTTTTTAAAAATTGAGCCGTTTTGGTGTCCGGGGAAAGAAATTCCTGATGCTGGGGTCAGGGATTTTTGTGCTCAGGAGGTGAAAATTTTTTTTCACCCAAATGTAAATACGGACCTCGGAATGGGATTCGGCGTTAAATTTCATGCTTAAAATTGGTGCTTTTTTAGTTTTTAAAAATTGAGCCGTTTTGGTGTCTGGAGATGGAATTTCCTGATGCCGGGGTCAGGGATTTTTGTGCTCAGGAGGTGAAAATTTTTTTTTGACCCAAATGTAAAAATGGACCTCGGAATGGGATTCGGGGTTAAATATCATTTTTAAAAATGGTTCTTTTTCTAGTTTTCAAAAATTGATCCGTTTTGGTGTCCAGGGAAGGAAATTCCTGATGCCGGGGTCAGGGATTTTTGGGCTCAGGAGGTGAAAATTTTGTTTTGATCCAAATGTAAAAACGGACCTCTGAATGGGATTCGGGGTTAAATTTCAGGCTTAAAAATGGTGCTTTTTCTAGTTTTCAAAAATTGAGCCATTTTGGTGTCTGGGGAAGGATATTCCTGATGCCGGGGTCAGGGATTTTTGTGCTCAGGAGGTGAAATTTTTTTTTGACCCAAATGTGAAAACGGACCTCTGAATTGGATTCGGGGTTAAATTTCAGGCTTAAAAATGGTGTTTTTTCTAGTTTTTAAAAATTGAGCCGTTTTGGTGTCCGGGGAAGGAAATTCCTGATGCCGGGGTCAGGGATTTTTGTGCTCAGGAGGTGAAAATTTTTTTTGACCCCAATGCAAAAACGGAGCTCGGAATGAGATTCGGGGTTAAATTTCATGCTTAAAAATTGTGCTTTTTCTAGTTTTTAAAAATTGAGCCGTTTTGGTGTCCAGGGAAGCAAATTCCTGATGCCGGGGTCAGGGATTTTTGTGCTCAGGAGGTGAAAAAAATTTTTTGACCCAAATGTGAAAACGGACCTCGGAATGGGATTCAGGGTTAAATTTCAGTCTTAAAAATGGTGCTTTTTCTAGTTTTTAAAAATTGAGCCTTTTTGGTGTCCGGGGAAGGAAATTCATGATGCTGAGGTCAGGGATTTTTGTGCTCAGGAGGTCAAAATTTTTTTTGACCCAAATGTGAAAACGGACCTCGGAATGGGATTCGGGGTTAAATTTCAGGCTTAAAAATGGTGTTTTTTCTAGTTTTTAAAAATTGAGCCTTTTTCGTGTCCGGGGAAGGACATTTGTGATGCCGCGGTCAGGGATTTTTGTGCTCAGGAGGTGAAAATTTTGTTTTGACCCAAATGTGAAAACAGACCTCGGAATGGGATTCGGCGTTAAATTTCATGCTTAAAATTGGTGCTTTTTTAGTTTTTAAAAATTGAGCCGTTTTGGTATCTGGAGATGGAAATTCCTGATGCCGGGGTCAGGGATTTTTGTGTTCAGGAGGTGAAAAAATTTTTTTGACCCAAATGCAAAAACGGATCTCGGAATGGGATTCGGGATTATATTTCATGCTTAAAAATGGTGCTTTTTCTAATTTTTAAAAATTGAGCCGTTTTGGTGTCCGGGGAAGGAAATTCCTGATGCCGGGGTCAGGGATTTTTCTGCTCAGGAGGTGAAAGGTTTTTTTTGACCCAAATGTAAAAACGGATCTCAGAATGGGATTCGGGGTTAAATTTCATGCTTAAAAATGGTGCTTTTTCTATTTTTAAAAAATTGAGCCTTTTGGTGTCCAGGGAAGGAAATTCCTGATGCCGGGGTGAGGGATTTTTGTGCTCAAGAGGTGAAAAAATTTTTTTGACCCAAATGTGAAAACGGACCTCGGAATGGGATTCGGGGTTAAATTTCAGGCTTAAAAATTGTGCTTTTTCTAGTTTTTAAAAATTGAGCCGTTTTGGTGTCCGGGGAAGGAAATTCCTGATGCCGGGGTCAGCGATTTTTGTGCTCAGGAGGTGAAAAAAATTTTTTGACCCAAATGTTAAAACGGACCTCGGAATGGGATTCGGGGTTAAATTTCAGGCTTAAAAATGGTGTTTTTTCTAGTTTTTAAAAATTGAGCCGTTTTGGTGTCCGGGGAAGGAAATTCCTGATGCTGGGATCAGGGATTTTTGTGCTCAGGAGGTGAAAATTTTTTTTTGACCCAAATGTGAAAACGGACCTCGGAATGGGATTCAGGGTTGAATTTCAGGCTTAAAAATGGTGTTTTTTCTAGTTTTTAAAAATTGAGCCGTTTTGGTGTCCGGGGAAGGAAATTCCTGATGCTGGGGTCAGGGATTTTTGTGCTCAGGAAGTGAAAATTTTTTTTTGACCCAAATGTGAAAACGGACCTCGGAATGGGATTCAGGGTTAAATTTCATGCTTAAAAATGGTGTTTTTTCTAGTTTTTAAAAATTGAGCCGTTTTGGTGTCCGGGGAAGGAATTTCCTGATGCTGGGATCAGGGATTTTTGTGCTCAGGAGGTGAAAATTTTTTTTGACCCAAATGTGAAAACGGACCTCGGAATGGGATTCGGGGTTAAATTTCAGGCTTAAAAATTGTGCTTTTTCTAGTTTTTAAAAATTGAGCCGTTTTGGTGTCCGGGGAAGGAAATTCCTGATGCCGGGGTCAGCGATTTTTGTGCTCAGGAGGTGAAAAAAATTTTTTGACCCAAATGTGAAAACGGACCTCGGAATGGGATTCAGGGTTAAATTTCATGCTTAAAAATGGTGTTTTTTCTAGTTTTTAAAAATTGAGCCGTTTTGGTGTCCGGGGAAGGAAATTCCTGATGCTGGGGTCAGGGATTTTTGTGCTCAGGAGGTGAAAAAATTTTTTTGACCCAAATGTAAAAACGGACCTCGGAATGGGATTCGGGGTTAAATATCATGCTTAAAAATGGTTCTTTTTCTAGTTTTCAAAAATTGAGCCATTGTGCTGTCTGGGGAAGGATATTCCTCATGCCGGGGTCAGGGATTTTTGTGCTCAGGAGGTGAAATTTTTCTTTGACCCAAATGTGAAAACGGACCTCTGAATGGGATTCGGGGTTAAATTTCAGGCTTAAAAATGGTGTTTTTTCTAGTTTTTAAAAATTGAGCCGTTTTGGTGTCCGGGGAAGGAAATTCCTGATGCCGGGGTCAGGGAGTTTTGTGCTCAGGAGGTGAAAATTTTTTTTGGACCCAAATGAAAAAACTGACCTCGGAATGGGATTCGGGGTTAAATTTCAGGCTTAAAAATGGTGTTTTGTCTAGTTTTTAAAAATTGAGCCGTTTTGGTGTCCGGGGAAGGAAATTCCTGATGCCGGGGTCAGGGATTTTTGTGCTCAGGAGGTGAAAATTTTGTTTTGACCCAAATGTGAAAACGGACCTCGGAATGGGATTAAGGGTTAAATTTCAGGCTTAAAAACGGTGCTTTTTCTAGTTTTTAAAAATTGAGCGGTTTTGGTGTCCTGGGAAGGAATTTCCTGATGCCGGGGTCAGGGATTTTTGTGCTCAGGAGGCGAAAAAATTTTTTTGACCCAAATGTAAAAACAGACCTCGGAATGGGATTCGGGGTTAAATTTCAGGCTTAAAAATGGTGTTTTTTCTAGTTTTTAAAAATTGAGCCGTTTTCGTGTCCGGGGAAGGACATTCGTGGTGCCGCGGTCAGAGATTTTTGTGCTCAGGAGGTGAAAAAATTTTTTTAACCCAAATGTAAAAACGGACCTCGGAATGGTATTCGGGGTTAAATTTTAGGCTTAAAAATGGTGTTTTGTCTAGTTTTTAAAAATTGAGCCGTTTTGGTGTCTGGGGAAGGAAATTCCTGATGCCGGGGTCAGGGATTTTTGTGCTCAGGAGGTGAAAATTTTTTTTGACACAAATGTGAAAACGGACCTCGGAATGGGATTCGGGGTTAAATTTCAGGCTTAAAAATGTTGTTTTTTCTAGTTTTTAAAAATTGAGCCGTTTTGGTGTCCGGGGAAGGAAATTCCTGATGCTGGGATCAGGGATTTTTGTGCTCAGGAGGTGAAAATTTTTTTTTGACCCAAATGTGAAAACGGACCTCGGAATGGGATTCGGGGTTAAATTTCAGGCTTAAAAATGGTGTTTTTTCTAGTTTTTAAAAATTGAGCGGTTTTGGTGTGCGGGGAAGGAAATTCCTGATGCCGGGGTCAGGGATTTTTGTGCTCAGGAGGCGAAAAAATTTTTTTGACCCAAATGTAAAAACAGACCTCGGAATGGGATTCGGGGTTAAATTTCAGGCTTAAAAATGGTGTTTTTTCTAGTTTTTAAAAATTGAGCCGTTTTGGTGTCCGGGGAAGGAAATTCCTGATGCTGGGGTCAGGGATTTTTCTGCTCAGGAGGTGAAAATTTTTTTTTGACCCAAATGTGAAAACGGACCTCGTAATGGGATTCAGGGTTAAATTTCATGCTTAAAAATGGTGTTTTTTCTAGTTTTTAAAAATTGAGCCGTTTTGGTGTCCGGGGAAGGAAATTCCTGATGCTGGGGTCAGGGATTTTTGTGCTCAGGAGGTGAAAAATTTTTTTTGACCCAAATGTAAAAACGGACCTCGGAATGGGATTCGGGGTTAAATATCATGCTTAAAAATGGTTCTTTTTCTAGTTTTCAAAAATTGATCCGTTTTGGTGTCTAGGGAAGGAAATTCCTGATGCCGGGGTCACGGATTTTTGGGATGAGGAGCTGAAAATTTTGTTTTGACCCAAATGTAAAAACGGACCTCTGAATGGGATTCGGGGTTAAATTTCAGGCTTAAAAATGGTGCTTTTTCTAGTTTTCAAAAATTGAGCCATTGTGGTGTCTGGGGAAGGATATTCCTCATGCCGGGGTCAGGGATTTTTGTGCTCAGGAGGTGAAATTTTTTTTTGACCCAAATGTGAAAACGGACCTCTGAATGGGATTCGGGGTTAAATTTCAGGCTTAAAAATGGTGTTTTTTCTAGTTTTTAAAAATTGAGCCGTTTTGGTGTCCGGGGAAGGAAATTCCTGATGCCGGGGTCAGGGAGTTTTGTGCTCAGGAGGTGAAAATTTTTTTTTGACCCAAATGAAAAAACTGACCTCGGAATGGGATTCGGGGTTAAATTTCAGGCTTAAAAATGGTGTTTTGTCTAGTTTTTAAAAATTGAGCCGTTTTGGTGTCCGGGGAAGGAAATTCCTGATGCCGGGGTCAGGGATTTTTGTGCTCAGGAGGTGAAAATTTTGTTTTGACCCAAATGTGAAAACGGACCTCGGAATGGGATTCGGGGTTAAATTTCAGGCTTAAAAATGGTGTTTTTTCTAGTTTTTAAAAATTGAGCCGTTTTGGTGTCCTGGGAAGGAAATTCCTGATGCTGGGGTCAGGGATTTTTGTGCTCAGGAGGTGAAAATTTTTTTTCACCCAAATGTAAAAACGGACCTCGGAATGGGATTCGGCGTTAAATTTCATGCTTAAAAATGGTGTTTTTTCTAGTTTTTAAAAATTGAGCCGTTTTGGTGTCCGGGGAAGGAAATTCCTGATGCTGGGGTCAGGGATTTTTGTGCTCAGGAGGTGAAAAAATTTTTTCACCCAAATGTAAAAACGGACCTCGGAATGGGATTCGGCGTTAAATTTCATGCTTAAAATTGGTGCTTTTTTAGTTTTTAAAAATTGAGCAGTTTTGGTGTCTGGAGATGGAATTTCCTGATGCCGGGGTCAGGGAGTTTTGTGCTCAGGAGGTGAAAAATTTTTTTTAACCCAAATGTGAAAACGGACCTCTGAATGGGATTCGGGGTTAAATTTCAGGCTTAAAAATGGTGTTTTTTCTAGTTTTTAAAAATTGAGTCGTTTTGGTGTCCGGGGAAAGGAATTCCTGATGCTGGGGTCAGGGATTTTTGTGCTCAGGAGGTGAAAATTTTTTTTTGACCCAAATGTGAAAACGGACCTCGGAATGGTATTCGGGGTTAAATTTCAGGGTTAAAAATGGTGTTTTTTCTAGTTTTTAAAAATTGAGCCGTTTTGGTGTCCGGGGAAGGACATTCGTGGTGCCGCGGTCAGAGATTTTTGGTGTCCGGGGAAAGGAATTCCTGATGCCGGGGTCAGGGATTTTTGTGCTCAGGAGGTGAAAAATTTTTTTGACCCAAATGTGAAAACGGACCTCGGAATGGGATTCGGGGTTAAATTTCAGGCTTAAAAATGGTGTTTTTTCTAGTTTTTAAAAATTGAGCCGTTTTGGTGTCCTGGGAAGGAAATTCCTGATGCTGGGGTCAGGGATTTTTGTGCTCAGGAGGTGAAAATTTTTTTTCACCCAAATGTAAAAACGGACCTCGGAATGGGATTCGGCGTTAAATTTCATGCTTAAAAATGGTGTTTTTTCTAGTTTTTAAAAATTGAGCCGTTTTGGTGTCCGGGGAAGGAATTTCCTGATGCCGGGGTCAGGGATTTTTGTGCTCAGGAGGCGAAAAAATTTTTTTGACCCAAATGTAAAAACAGACCTCGGAATGGGATTCGGGGTTAAATTTCAGGCTTAAAAATGGTGTTTTTTCTAGTTTTTAAAAATTGAGCCGTTTTCGTGTCCGGGGAAGGACATTCGTGGTGCCGCGGTCAGAGATTTTTGTGCTCAGGAGGTGAAAAATTTTTTTTAACCCAAATGTAAAAATGGACCTCGGAATGGTATTCGGGGTTAAATTTTAGGCTTAAAAATGGTGTTTTGTCTAGTTTTTAAAAATTGAGCCGTTTTGGTGTCTGGGGAAGGAAATTCCTGATGCTGGGATCAGGGATTTTTGTGCTCAGGAGGTGAAAATTTTTTTTTGACCCAAATGTGAAAACGGACCTCGGAATGGGATTCGGGGTTAAATTTCAGGCTTAAAAATGGTGTTTTTTCTAGTTTTTAAAAATTGAGCGGTTTTGGTGTCCGGGGAAGGAAATTCCTGATGCTGGGATCAGGGATTTTTGTGCTCAGGAGGTGAAAATTTTTTTTGACCCAAATGTGAAAACGGACCTCGGAATGGGATTCAGGGTTAAATTTCAGGCTTAAAAATGGTGTTTTTTCTAGTTTTTAAAAATTGAGCCGTTTTGGTGTCCGGGGAAGGAAATTCCTGATGCTGGGGTCAGGGATTTTTGTGCTCAGGAGGTGAAAAAATTTTTTCACCCAAATGTAATCACGGACCTCGGAATGGGATTCGGCGTTAAATTTCATGCTTAAAATTGGTGCTTTTTTAGTTTTTAAAAATTGAACCGTTTTGGCGTCTGGAGATGGAATTTCCTGATGCCGGGGTCAGGGATTTTTGTGCTCAGGAGGCGAAAAATTTTTTTTGACCCAAATGTAAAAACAGACCTCGGAATGGGATTCGGGGTTAAATTTCAGGCTTAAAAATGGTGTTTTTTCTAGTTTTTAAAAATTGAGCCGTTTTGGTGTCCGGGGAAGGAAATTCCTGATGCTGGGGTCAGGGATTTTTCTGCTCAGGAGGTGAAAATTTTTTTTTGACCCAAATGTGAAAACGGACCTCGGAATGGGATTCAGGGTTAAATTTCATGCTTAAAAATGGTGTTTTTTCTAGTTTTTAAAAATTGAGCCGTTTTGGTGTCCGGGGAAGGAAATTCCTGATGCTGGGGTCAGGGATTTTTGTGCTCAGGAGGTAAAAAAATTTTTTGACCCAAATGTAAAAACGGACCTCGGAATGGGATTCGGGGTTAAATATCATGCTTAAAAATGGTTCTTTTTCTAGTTTTCAAAAATTGATCCGTTTTGGTGTCTAGGGAAGGAAATTCCTGATGCCGGGGTCACGGATTTTTGGGATGAGGAGGTGAAAATTTTGTTTTGACCCAAATGTAAAAACGGACCTCTGAATGGGATTCGGGGTTAAATTTCAGGCTTAAAAATGGTGCTTTTTCTAGTTTTCAAAAATTGAGCCATTGTGGTGTCTGGGGAAGGATATTCCTCATGCCGGGGTCAGGGATTTTTGTGCTCAGGAGGTGAAATTTTTTTTTGACCCAAATGTGAAAACGGACCTCTGAATGGGATTCGGGGTTAAATTTCAGGCTTAAAAATGGTGTTTTTTCTAGTTTTTAAAAATTGAGCCGTTTTGGTGTCCGGGGAAGGAAATTCCTGATGCCGGGGTCAGGGAGTTTTGTGCTCAGGAGGTGAAAATTTTTTTTTGACCCAAATGAAAAAACTGACCTCGGAATGGGATTCGGGGTTAAATTTCAGGCTTAAAAATGGTGTTTTGTCTAGTTTTTAAAAATTGAGCCGTTTTGGTGTCCGGGGAAGGAAATTCCTGATGCCGGGGTCAGGGATTTTTGTGCTCAGGAGGTGAAAATTTTGTTTTGACCCAAATGTGAAAACGGACCTCGGAATGGGATTAAGGGTTAAATTTCAGGCTTAAAAACGGTGCTTTTTCTAGTTTTTAAAAATTGAGCCGTTTTGGTGTCCGGGGAAGGAAATTCCTGATGCTTGGGTCAGGGATTTTTGTGCTCAGGAGGTGAAAATTTTTTTTCACCCAAATGTAAAAACGGACCTCGGAATGGGATTCGGCGTTAAATTTCAGGCTTAAAAATGGTGCTTTTTCTAGTTTTTAAAAATTGAGCCGTTTTGGTGTCCGGGGAAGGAAATTCCTGATGCCGGGGTCAGTGTTTTTTGTGCTCAGGAGCTGAAAATTTTTTTTGACCCAAATGTGAAAACGGACCTCGGAATGGTATTCGGGGTTAAATTTCAGGGTTAAAAATGGTGTTTTTTCTAGTTTTTAAAAATTGAGCCGTTTTCGTGTCCGGGGAAGGACATTCGTGGTGCCGCGGTCAGAGATTTTTGGTGTCCGGGGAAGGAAATTCCTGATGCCGGGGTCAGTGTTTTTTGTGCTCAGGAGCTGAAAATTTTTCTTGACCTAAATGTGAAAACGGACCTCGGAATGGGATTCGGGGTTAAATTTCAGGCTTAAAAATGGTGTTTTTTCTAGTTTTTAAAAATTGAGTCGTTTTGGTGTCCGGGGAAAGAAATTCCTGATGCTGGGGTCAGGGATTTTTGTGCTCAGGAGGTGAAAATTTTTTTTTGACCCAAATGTGAAAACGGACCTCGGAATGGTATTCGGGGTTAAATTTCAGGGTTAAAAATGGTGTTTTTTCTAGTTTTTAAAAATTGAGCCGTTTTGGTGTCCGGGGAAGGAAATTCCTGATGCTGGGGTCAGGGATTTTTGTGCTCAGGAGGTGAAAAATTTTTTTCACCCAAATGTAAAAACGGACCTCGGAATGGGATTCGGCGTTAAATTTCATGCTTAAAATTGGTGCTTTTTTAGTTTTTAAAAATTGAGCAGTTTTGGTGTCTGGAGATGGAATTTCCTGATGCCGGGGTCAGGGATTTTTGTGCTCAGGAGGCGAAAAAATTTTTTTGACCCAAATGTAAAAACAGACCTCGGAATGGGATTCGGGGTTAAATTTCAGGCTTAAAAATGGTGTTTTTTCTAGTTTTTAAAAATTGAGCCGTTTTCGTGTCCGGGGAAGGACATTCGTGGTGCCGCGGTCAGAGATTTTTGTGCTCAGGAGGTGAAAATTTTTTTTGACCCAAATGTGAAAACGGACCTCGGAATGGGATTCGGGGTTAAATTTCAGGCTTAAAAATGGTGTTTTTTCTAGTTTTTAAAAATTGAGCCGTTTTGGTGTCCGGGGAAGGAAATTCCTGATGCTGGGATCAGGGATTTTTGTGCTCAGGAGGTGAAAATTTTTTTTGACCCAAATGTGAAAACGGACCTCGGAATGGGATTCAGGGTTAAATTTCAGGCTTAAAAATGGTGTTTTTTCTAGTTTTTAAAAATTGAGCCGTTTTGGTGTCTGGCGATGGAAATTCCTGATGCTGGGGTCAGTGATTTTTGTGCTCAGGAGGTGAAAATTTTTTTTCACCCAAATGTAAAAACGGACCTCGGAATGGGATTCGGCGTTAAATTTCATGCTTAAAATTGGTGCTTTTTTAGTTTTTAAAAATTGAGCCGTTTTGGTGTCCGGAGAAGGAATTTCCCGATGCTGGGGTCAGGGATTTTTGTGCTCAGGAGGTGAAAATTTTTTTTTGACCCAAATGTAAAAACGGACCTCGGAATGGTATTCGGGGTTAAATTTCAGGGTTAAAAATGGTGTTTTTTCTAGTTTTTAAAAATTGAGCCGTTTTCGTGTCCGGGGAAGGACATTCGTGGTGCCGCGGTCAGAGATTTTTGGTCTCCGGAGAAGGAAATTCCTGATGTGGGATCAGGGATTTTTGTGCTCAGGAGGCGAAAGTTTTTTTTTGACCCAAATGTAAAAACGGACCTCGGAATGGGATTCGGGGTTAAATTTCATGCTTAAAATTGGTGCTTTTTTAGTTTTTAAAAATTGAGCCGTTTTGGTGTCTGGAGATGGAAATTCCTGATGCCGGGGTCAGGGATTTTTGTGCTCAGGAGGCGAAAGTTTTTTTTTGACCCAAATGTAAAAACGGACCTATGAATGGGATTTGGGGTTAAATTTCATGCTTAAAAATGGTGCTTTTTCCATTTTTAAAAAATTGAGCCTTTTGGTGTCCAGGGAAGGAAATTCCTGATGCCGGGGTCAGGGATTTTTGGGCTCAGGAGGTGAAAAAATTTTTTTGACCCAAATGTGAAAACGGACCTCGGAATGGGATTCGGGGTTAAATTTCAGGCTTAAAAATGGTGTTTTTTCTAGTTTTTAAAAATTGAGCCGTTTTGGTGTCCGGGGAAGGAAATTCCTGATGCTGGGATCAGGGATTTTTGTGCTCAGGAGGTGAAAATTTTTTTTTGACCCAAATGTGAAAACGGACCTCGGAATGGGATTCGGGGTTAAATTTCAGGCTTTAAAATGGTGTTTTTTCTAGTTTTTAAAAATTGAGCCGTTTTGGTGTCCGGGGAAGGAAATTCCTGATGCTGGGATCAGGGATTTTTGTGCTCAGGAGGCGAAAAAAAATTTTTGACCCAAATGTAAAAACAGACCTCAGAATGGGATTCGGGGTTAAATTTCATGCTTAGAAATGCTACTTTTTCTAGTTTTTAAAAATTGAGCCGTTTTGGTGTCCGGAGAAGGAATTTCCCGATGCTGGGGTCAGGGATTTTTGTGCTCAGGAGGTGAAAAAATTTTTTTGACCCAAATGCAAAAACGGATCTCGGAATGGGATTCGGGGTTAAATTTCAGGGTTAAAAATGGTGTTTTTTCTACTTTTTAAAAATTGAGCCGTTTTCGTGTCCGGGGAAGGAAATTCGTGGTGCCGCGGTCAGAGATTTTTGTGCTCAGGAGGTGAAAATTTTTTTGGACCCAAATGTAAAAACGAACCTCGGAATGTTATTCGGGGTTAAATTTCAGGCTTAAAAATGGTGTTTTTTCTAGTTTTTAAAAATTGAGCCGTTTTGGTGTCTGGGGAAGGAAATTCCTGATGCCGGGGTCAGGGATTTTTGTGCTCAGGAGGTGAAAATTTTTTTTGACCCAAATGTGAAAACGGACCTCGGAATGGGATTCGGGGTTAAATTTCAGGCTTAAAAATGGTGTTTTTTCTAGTTGTTAAAAATTGAGCCGTTTTGGTGTCCGGGGTAGGAAATTCCTGATGCCGGGGTCAGGGATTTTTGTGCTCAGGAGGTGAAAAAAATTTTTTGACCCAAATGTGAAAACGGACCTCGGAATGGGATTCGGGGTTAAATTTCAGGCTTAAAAATGTTGTTTTTTTCTAGTTTTTAAAAATTGAGCCGTTTTGGTGTCCGGGGAAGGAAATTCCTGATGCTGGGATCAGGGATTTTTGTGCTCAGGAGGTGAAAATTTTTTTTTGACCCAAATGTGAAAACGGACCTCGGAATGGGATTCGGGGTTAAATTTCAGGCTTAAAAATGGTGTTTTTTCTAGTTTTTAAAAATTGAGCCGTTTTGGTGTCTGGGGAAGGAAATTCCTGATGCCGGGGTCAGGGATTTTTGTGCTCAGGAGGTGAAAATTTTTTTTGACCCAAATGTGAAAACGGACCTCGGAATGGGATTCGGGGTTAAATTTCAGGCTTAAAAATGGTGTTTTTTCTAGTTTTTAAAAATTGAGCCGTTTTGGTGTCTGGGGAAGGAAATTCCTGATGCTGGGATCAGGGATTTTTGTGCTCAGGAGGTGAAAATTTTTTTTGACCCAAATGTGAAAACGGACCTCGGAATGGGATTCAGGGTTAAATTTCAGGCTTAAAAATGGTGTTTTTTCTAGTTTTTAAAAATTGAGCCGTTTTGGTGTCCGGGGAAGGAAATTCCTGATGCTGGGGTCAGGGATTTTTGTGCTCAGGAGGTGAAAAATTTTTTTCACCCAAATGTAATCACGGACCTCGGAATGGGATTCGGCGTTAAATTTCATGCTTAAAATTGGTGCTTTTTTAGTTTTTAAAAATTGAGCCGTTTTGGTGTCTGGAGATGGAAATTCCTGATGCCGGGGTCAGGGATTTTTGTGCTCAGGAGGCGAAAGTTTTTTTTTGACCCAAATGTAAAAACGGACCTATGAATGGGATTTGGGGTTAAATTTCATGCTTAAAAATGGTGCTTTTTCCATTTTTAAAAAATTGGAGCCCTTTGGTGTCCAGGGAAGGAAATTCCTGATGCCGGGGTCAGGGATTTTTGTGCTCAGGAGGTGAAAAATTTTTTTTTGACCCAAATGTGAAAACGGACCTCGGAATGGGATTCGGGGTTAAATTTCAGGCTTAAAAATGGTGTTTTTTCTAGTTTTTAAAAATTGAGCCGTTTTTGTGTCCGGGGAAGGAAATTCCTGATACTGGGGTCAGGGATTTTTGTGCTCAGGAGGTGAAAATTTGTTTTGACCCAAATGTAAAAACGGACCTCTGAATGGGATTTGGGGTTAAATTTCATGCTTAAAAATGGTGCTTTTTCTATTTTTAAAAAATTGAGCCTTTTGGTGTCCAGGGAAGGAAATTCCTGATGCCGGGGTCAGGGATTTTTGTGCTCAGGAGGTGAAAATTTTTTTTCACCCAAATGTAAAAACGGACCTCGGAATGGGATTCAGGGTTAAATTTCAGGCTTAAAAATGGTGTTTTTTCTAGTTTTTTAAAAATTGAGCCGTTTGGTGTCCGGGGAAGGAAATTCCTGATGCTGGGGTCAGGGATTTTTGTGCTCAGGAGGTGAAAAATTTTTTTTCACCCAAATGTAATCACGGACCTCGGAATGGGATTCGGCGTTAAATTTCATGCTTAAAATTGGTGCTTTTTTAGTTTTTAAAAATTGAGCCGTTTTGGTGTCTGGAGATGGAAATTCCTGATGCCGGGGTCAGGGATTTTTGTGCTCAGGAGGCGAAAGTTTTTTTTTGACCCAAATGTAAAAACGGACCTATGAATGGGATTTGGGGTTAAATTTCAGGCTTAAAAATGGTGTTTTTTCTAGTTTTTAAAAATTGAGCCGTTTTGGTGTCTGGGGAAGGAAATTCCTGATGCTGGGATCAGGGATTTTTGTGCTCAGGAGGTGAAAATTTTTTTTGACCCAAATGTGAAAACGGACCTCGGAATGGGATTCAGGGTTAAATTTCAGGCTTAAAAATGGTGTTTTTTCTAGTTTTTAAAAATTGAGCCGTTTTGGTGTCCGGGGAAGGAAATTCCTGATGCTGGGGTCAGGGATTTTTGTGCTCAGGAGGTGAAAAATTTTTTTCACCCAAATGTAATCACGGACCTCGGAATGGGATTCGGCGTTAAATTTCATGCTTAAAATTGGTGCTTTTTTAGTTTTTAAAAATTGAGCCGTTTTGGTGTCTGGAGATGGAAATTCCTGATGCCGGGGTCAGGGATTTTTGTGCTCAGGAGGCGAAAGTTTTTTTTTGACCCAAATGTAAAAACGGACCTATGAATGGATTTGGGGTTAAATTTCATGCTTAAAAATGGTGCTTTTTTCCATTTTTAAAAAATTGAGCCCTTTGGTGTCCAGGGAAGGAAATTCCTGATGCCGGGGTCAGGGATTTTTGTGCTCAGGAGGTGAAAAATTTTTTTTGACCCAAATGTGAAAACGGACCTCGGAATGGGATTCGGGGTTAAATTTCAGGCTTAAAAATGGTGTTTTTTCTAGTTTTTAAAAATTGAGCCGTTTTTGTGTCCGGGGAAGGAAATTCCTGATACTGGGGTCAGGGATTTTTGTGCTCAGGAGGTGAAAATTTTGTTTTGACCCAAATGTAAAAACGGACCTCTGAATGGGATTTGGGGTTAAATTTCATGCTTAAAAATGGTGCTTTTTCTATTTTTAAAAAATTGAGCCTTTTGGTGTCCAGGGAAGGAAATTCCTGATGCCGGGGTCAGGGATTTTTGTGCTCAGGAGGTGAAAATTTTTTTTCACCCAAATGTAAAAACGGACCTCGGAATGGGATTCAGGGTTAAATTTCAGGCTTAAAAATGGTGTTTTTTCTAGTTTTTAAAAATTGAGGCCGTTTTGGTGTCCGGGGAAGGAAATTCCTGATGCTGGGGTCAGGGATTTTGTGCTCAGGAGGTGAAAAATTTTTTTCACCCAAATGTAATCACGGACCTCGGAATGGGATTCGGCGTTAAATTTCATGCTTAAAATTGGTGCTTTTTTAGTTTTTAAAAATTGAGCCGTTTTGGTGTCTGGAGATGGAAATTCCTGATGCCGGGGTCAGGGATTTTTGTGCTCAGGAGGCGAAAGTTTTTTTTTGACCCAAATGTAAAAACGGACCTATGAATGGGATTTGGGGTTAAATTTCATGCTTAAAAATGGTGCTTTTTCCATTTTTAAAAAATTGAGCCCTTTGGTGTCCAGGGAAGGAAATTCCTGATGCCGGGGTCAGGGATTTTTGTGCTCAGGAGGTGAAAAATTTTTTTTGACCCAAATGTGAAAACGGACCTCGGAATGGGATTCGGGGTTAAATTTCAGGCTTAAAAATGGTGTTTTTTCTAGTTTTTAAAAATTGAGCCGTTTTTGTGTCCGGGGAAGGAAATTCCTGATACTGGGGTCAGGGATTTTTGTGCTCAGGAGGTGAAAATTTTGTTTTGACCCAAATGTAAAAACGGACCTCTGAATGGGATTTGGGGTTAAATTTCATGCTTAAAAATGGTGCTTTTTCTATTTTTAAAAAATTGAGCCTTTTGGTGTCCAGGGAAGGAAATTCCTGATGCCGGGGTCAGGGATTTTTGTGCTCAGGAGGTGAAAATTTTTTTTCACCCAAATGTAAAAACGGACCTCGGAGTGGGATTCGGGGTTAAATTTCAGGCTTAAAAATGGTGTTTTTTCTAGTTTTTAAAAATTGAGCCGTTTTGGTATCCGGGGAAGGAAATTCCTGATGCTGGGGTCAGGGATTTTTGTGCTCGGGAGGCAAAAGTTTTTTTTTGACCCAAAAGTAAAAACGGACCTAAGAATGGGATTCGGGGTTAAATTTCATGCTTAAAAATGGTGCTTTTTCTATTTTTAAAAAATTGAGCCTTTTGGTGTCCAGGGAAGGAAATTCCTGATGCCGGGGTCAGGGATTTTTGTGCTCAGGAGGTGAAAAATATTTTTTGACCCAAATGTGAAAACGGACCTCGGAATGGGATTCGGGGTTAAATTTCAGGCTTAAAAATGGTGTTTTTTCTAGTTTTTAAAAATTGAGCCGTTTTGGTGTCCGGGGAAGGAAATTCCTGATGCTGGGATCAGGGATTTTTGTGCTCAGGAGGTGAAAATTTTTTTTTGACCCAAATGTGAAAACGGACCTCAGAATGGGATTCAGGGTTAAATTTCAGGCTTAAAAATGGTGTTTTTTCTAGTTTTTAAAAATTGAGCCGTTTTGGTGTCTGGAGAAGGAATTTCCCGATGCTGGGGTTAGGGATTTTTGTGCTCAGGAGGTGAAAAATTTTTTTTGACCCAAATGCAAAAACGGATCTCGGAATGGGATTCGGGGTTAAATTTCAGGGTTAAAAATGGTGTTTTTTCTAGTTTTTAAAAATTGAGCCGTTTTCGTGTCCGGGGAAGGACATTCGTGGTGCCGCGGTCAGAGATTTTTGTGCTCAGGAGGTGAAAAAATTTTTTTGACCCAAATGTAAAAACGGACGTCGGAATGGTATTCGGGGTTAAATTTCAGGCTTAAAAATGGTGTTTTTTTCTAGTTTTTAAAAATTGAGCCGTTTTGGTGTCTGGGGAAGGAAATTCCTGATGCCGGGGTCAGGGATTTTTGTGCTCAGGAGGTGAAAATTTTTTTTTTACCTTAATGTAAAAACGGATCTCGGAATGGGATTCGGGGTTAAATTTCAGGGTTAAAAATGGTTTTTTTTCTAGTTTTTAAAAATTGAGCCGTTTTCGTGTCCGGGGAAGGACATTCGTGGTGCCGCGGTCATAGATTTTTGTGCTCAGGAGGTGAAAAAATTTTTTTGACCCAAATGTAAAAACGAACCTCGGAATGTTATTCGGGGTTAAATTTCAGGCTTAAAAATGGTGTTTTTTCTAGTTTTTAAAAATTGAGCCGTTTTGGTGTCCGGGGAAGGAAATTCCTGATGCTGGGATCAGGGATTTTTGTGCTCAGGAGGTGAAAATTTTTTTTTGACCCAAATGTGAAAACGGACCTCGGAATGGGATTCGGGGTTAAATTTCAGGCTTAAAAATGGTGTTTTTTCTAGTTTTTAAAAATTGAGCCGTTTTGGTGTCCGGGGAAGGAAATTCCTGATGCTGGGATCAGGGATTTTTGTGCTCAGGAGGCGAAAGTTTTTTTTTGACCCAAATGTAAAAACGGACCTATGAATGGGATTCGGGGTTAAATTTCATGCTTAAAAATGGTGCTTTTTCCATTTTTAAAAAATTGAGCCCTTTGGTGTCCAGGGAAGGAAATTCCTGATGCCGGGGTCAGGGATTTTTGTGCTCAGGAGGTGAAAAAATTTTTTTGACCCAAATGTGAAAACGGACCTCGGAATGGGATTCGGGGTTAAATTTCAGGCTTAAAAATGGTGTTTTTTCTAGTTTTTAAAAATTGAGCCGTTTTTGTGTCCGGGGAAGGAAATTCCTGATACTGGGGTCAGGGATTTTTGTGCTCAGGAGGTGAAAATTTTGTTTTGACCCAAATGTAAAAACGGACCTCTGAATGGGATTCGGGGTTAAATTTCATGCTTAAAAATGGTGCTTTTTCTATTTTTAAAAAATTGAGCCTTTTGGTGTCCAGGGAAGGAAATTCCTGATGCCGGGGTCAGGGATTTTTGTGCTCAGGAGGTGAAAATTTTTTTTCACCCAAATGTAAAAACGGACCTCGGAGTGGGATTCGGGGTTAAATTTCAGGCTTAAAAATGGTGTTTTTTCTAGTTTTTAAAAATTGAGCCGTTTTGGTATCCGGGGAAGGAAATTCCTGATGCTGGGGTCAGGGATTTTTGTGCTCGGGAGGCGAAAGTTTTTTTTTGACCCAAAAGTAAAAACGGACCTAAGAATGGGATTCGGGGTTAAATTTCATGCTTAAAAATGGTGCTTTTTCTATTTTTAAAAAATTGAGCCTTTTGGTGTCCAGGGAAGGAAATTCCTGATGCCGGGGTCAGGGATTTTTGTGCTCAGGAGGTGAAAAATATTTTTGACCCAAATGTGAAAACGGACCTTGGAATGGGATTCGGGGTTAAATTTCAGGCTTAAAAATGCTGCTTTTTCTAGTTTTTAAAAATTGAGCCGTTTTGGTGTCCGGGGAAGGAAATTCCTGATGCTGGGATCAGGGATTTTTGTGCTCAGGAGGTGAAAATTTTTTTTTGACCCAAATGTGAAAACGGACCTCGGAATGGGATTCAGGGTTAAATTTCAGGCTTAAAAATGGTGTTTTTTCTAGTTTTTAAAAATTGAGCCGTTTTGGTGTCTGGAGAAGGAATTTCCCGATGCTGGGGTTAGGGATTTTTGTGCTCAGGAGGTGAAAAATTTTTTTTGACCCAAATGCAAAAACGGATCTCGGAATGGGATTCGGGGTTAAATTTCAGGGTTAAAAATGGTGTTTTTTCTAGTTTTTAAAAATTGAGCCGTTTTCGTGTCCGGGGAAGGACATTCGTGGTGCCGCGGTCAGAGATTTTTGTGCTCAGGAGGTGAAAAAATTTTTTTGACCCAAATGTAAAAACGGACCTCGGAATGGTATTCGGGGTTAAATTTCAGGCTTAAAAATGGTGTTTTTTCTAGTTTTTAAAAATTGAGCCGTTTTGGTGTCTGGGGAAGGAAATTCCTGATGCCGGGGTCAGGGATTTTTGTGCTCAGGAGGTGAAAATTTTTTTTTTACCCTAATGTAAAAACGGATCTCGGAATGGGATTCGGGGTTAAATTTCAGGGTTAAAAATGGTTTTTTTTCTAGTTTTTAAAAATTGAGCCGTTTTCGTGTCCGGGGAAGGACATTCGTGGTGCCGCGGTCATAGATTTTTGTGCTCAGGAGGTGAAAAAATTTTTTTGACCCAAATGTAAAAACGAACCTCGGAATGTTATTCGGGGTTAAATTTCAGGCTTAAAAATGGTGTTTTTTCTAGTTTTTAAAAATTGAGCCGTTTTGGTGTCCGGGGAAGGAAATTCCTGATGCTGGGATCAGGGATTTTTGTGCTCAGGAGGTGAAAATTTTTTTTTGACCCAAATGTGAAAACGGACCTCGGAATTGGATTCGGGGTTAAATTTCAGGCTTAAAAATGGTGTTTTTTCTAGTTTTTAAAAATTGAGCCGTTTTGGTGTCCGGGGAAGGAAATTCCTGATGCTGGGATCAGGGATTTTTGTGCTCAGGAGGTGAAAATTTTTTTTTGACCCAAATGTGAAAACGGACCTCGGAATGGCATTCGGGGTTAAATTTCAGGCTTAAAAATGGTGTTTTTTCTAGTTTTTAAAAATTGAGCCGTTTTGGTGTTCGGGGAAGGAAATTCCTGATGCTGGGATCAGGGATTTTTGTGCTCAGGAGGTGAAAATTTTTTTGGACCCAAATGTGAAAACGGACCTCGGAATGGGATTCGGGGTTAAATTTCAGGCTTAAAAATGGTGTTTTTTCTAGTTTTTAAAAATTGAGCCGTTTTGGTGTCCGGGGAAGGAAATTCCTGATGCTGGGATCAGGGATTTTTGTGCTCAGGAGGCGAAAAAATTTTTTTGACCCAAATGTAAAAACAGACCTCAGAATGGGATTCGGGGTTAAATTTCATGCTTAAAAATGCTGCTTTTTCTAGTTTTTAAAAATTGAGCCCTTTGGTGTCCAGGGAAGGAAATTCCTGATGCCGGGGTCAGGGATTTTTGTGCTCAGGAGGTGAAAAATTTTTTTTGACCCAAATGTGAAAACGGTCCTCGGAATGGGATTCGGGGTTAAATTTCAAGCTTAAAAATGGTGTTTTTTCTAGTTTTTAAAATTTGAGCCGTTTTGGTGTCCGGGGAAGGAAATTCCTGATGCTGGGATCAGGGATTTTTGTGCTCAGGAGGTTAAAAAAATTTTTTTGACCCAAATGTGAAAACGGACCTCGGAATGGGATTCAGGGTTAAATTTCAGGCTTAAAAATTGTGCTTTTCCTAGTTTTTAAAAATTGAGCCTTTTTGGTGTCTGGACATGGAATTTCCTGATGCCCCCGGGGTCAGGGATTTTTGTGCTCAGGAGGTGAAAATTTTTTTTTGACCCAAATGTGAAAACGGACCTCGGAATGGGATTCAGGGTTAAATTTCATGCTTAAAAATGCTGCTTTTTCTAGTTTTTAAAAATTGAGCCGTTTTGGTGTCCGGGGAAGGAAATTCCTGATGCTGGGGTCAGGGATTTTTGTGGTCAGGAGGTGCAAAATTTTTTTCACCCAAATGTAAAAACGGACCTCGGAATGGGATTCGGCGTTAAATTTCATGCTTAAAATTGGTGCTTTTTTAGTTTTTAAAAATTGAGCCGTTTTGGTGTCTGGAGATGGAATTTCCTGATGCCGGGGTCAGGGATTTTTGTGCACAGGAGGCGAAAAAATTTTTTTGACCCAAATATAAAAACAGACCTCAGAATGGGATTCGGGGTTAAATTTCATGCTTAAAAATGCTGCTTTTTCTAGTTTTTAAAAATTGAGCCGTTTTGGTGTCCGGAGAAGGAATTTCCCGATGCTGGGGTGAGGGATTTTTGTGCTCAGGAGGTGAAAAAAATTTTTTGACCCAAATGCAAAACGGACCTCGGAATGGGATTCAGGGTTAAATTTCAGGCTTAAAAATGGTGCTTTTTCTAGTTTTTAAAAATTGAGCCTTTTTGGTGTCCGGGGTTTGGAAATTCATGATGCTGAGGTCAGGGATTTTTGTGCTCAGGAGGTCAAAATTTTTTTTTACCCAAATGTGAAAACGGACCTCGGAATGGGATTCGGGATTATATTTCATGCTTAAAAATGGTGCTTTTTCTAATTTTTAAAAATTGAGCCGTTTTGGTGTCCGGGGAAGGAAATTCCTGATGCCGGGGTCAGGGATTTTTCTGCTCAGGAGGTGAAAGGTTTTTTTTGACCCAAATGTAAAAACGGATCTCAGAATGGGATTCGGGGTTAAATTTCATGCTTAAAAATGGTGCTTTTTCTATTTTTAAAAAATTGAGCCTTTTGGTGTCCAGGGAAGGAAATTCCTGATGCCGGGGTCAGGGATTTTTGTGCTCAAGAGGTGAAAAAAATTTTTTGACCCAAATGTGAAAACGGACCTCGGAATGGGATTCGGGGTTAAATTTCAGGCTTAAAAATGGTGCTTTTTCTAGTTTTTAAAAATTGAGCCGTTTTGGTGTCCGGGGAAGGAAATTCCTGATGCCGGGGTCAGCGATTTTTGTGCTCAGGAGGTGAAAAAATTTTTTTGACCCAAATGTTAAAACGGACCTCGGAATGGGATTCGGGGTTAAATTTCAGACTTAAAAATGGTGTTTTTTCTAGTTTTTAAAAATTGAGCCATTTTGGTGTCCGGGGAAGGAAATTCCTGATGCTGGTGTCAGGGATTTTTGTGCTCAGGAGGTGAAATTTTTTTTTGACCCAAATGTGAAAACGGACCTCTGAATGGGATTCGGGGTTAAATTTCAGGCTTAAAAATGGTGTTTTTTCTAGTTTTTAAAAATTGAGCCGTTTTGGTGTCCGGGGAAGGAAATTCCTGATGCCGGGGTTAGGGATTTTTGTGCTCAGGAGGTGAAAATTTTTTTTGACCCCAATGCAAAAACGGACCTCGGAATGGGATTCAGGGTTAAATTTCAGGCTTAAAAATGGTGTTTTTTCTAGTTTTTAAAAATTGAGCCGTTTTGGTGTCCGGGGAAAGAAATTCCTGATGCTGGGGTCAGGGATTTTTGTGCTCAGGAGGTGAAAATTTTTTTTCACCCAAATGTAAATACGGACCTCGGAATGGGATTCGGCGTTAAATTTCATGCTTAAAATTGGTGCTTTTTTAGTTTTTAAAAATTGAGCCGTTTTGGTGTCTGGAGATGGAATTTCCTGATGCCGGGGTCAGGGATTTTTGTGCTCAGGAGGTGAAAATTTTTTTTTGACCCAAATGTAAAAATGGACCTCGGAATGGGATTCGGGGTTAAATATCATTTTTAAAAATGGTTCTTTTTCTAGTTTTCAAAAATTGATCCGTTTTGGTGTCCAGGGAAGGAAATTCCTGATGCCGGGGTCAGGGATTTTTGGGCTCAGGAGGTGAAAATTTTGTTTTGATCCAAATGTAAAAACGGACCTCTGAATGGGATTCGGGGTTAAATTTCAGGCTTAAAAATGGTGCTTTTTCTAGTTTTCAAAAATTGAGCCATTTTGGTGTCTGGGGAAGGATATTCCTGATGCCGGGGTCAGGGATTTTTGTGCTCAGGAGGTGAAATTTTTTTTTGACCCAAATGTGAAAACGGACCTCTGAATGGGATTCGGGGTTAAATTTCAGGCTTAAAAATGGTGTTTTTTCTAGTTTTTAAAAATTGAGCCGTTTTGGTGTCCGGGGAAGGAAATTCCTGATGCCGGGGTCAGGGATTTTTGTGCTCAGGAGGTGAAAATTTTTTTTGACCCCAATGCAAAAACGGAGCTCGGAATGAGATTCAGGGTTAAATTTCATGCTTAAAAATTGTGCTTTTTCTAGTTTTTAAAAATTGAGCCGTTTTGGTGTCCAGGGAAGCAAATTCCTGATGCCGGGGTCAGGGATTTTTGTGCTCAGGAGGTGAAAAAAATTTTTTGACCCAAATGTGAAAACGGACCTCGGAATGGGATTCAGGGTTAAATTTCAGTCTTAAAAATGGTGCTTTTTCTAGTTTTTAAAAATTGAGCCTTTTTGGTGTCCGGGGAAGGAAATTCATGATGCTGAGGTCAGGGATTTTTGTGCTCAGGAGGTCAAAATTTTTTTTGACCCAAATGTGAAAACGGACCTCGGAATGGGATTCGGGGTTAAATTTCAGGCTTAAAAATGGTGTTTTTTCTAGTTTTTAAAAATTGAGCCTTTTTCGTGTCCGGGGAAGGACATTTGTGATGCCGCGGTCAGGGATTTTTGTGCTCAGGAGGTGAAAATTTTGTTTTGACCCAAATGTGAAAACAGACCTCGGAATGGGATTCGGCGTTAAATTTCATGCTTAAAATTGGTGCTTTTTTAGTTTTTAAAAATTGAGCCGTTTTGGTATCTGGAGATGGAAATTCCTGATGCCGGGGTCAGGGATTTTTGTGTTCAGGAGGTGAAAAAATTTTTTTGACCCAAATGCAAAAACGGATCTCGGAATGGGATTCGGGATTATATTTCATGCTTAAAAATGGTGCTTTTTCTAATTTTTAAAAATTGAGCCGTTTTGGTGTCCGGGGAAGGAAATTCCTGATGCCGGGGTCAGGGATTTTTGTGCTCAGGAGGTGAAATTTTTTTTTGACCCAAATGTGAAAACGGACCTCTGAATGGGATTCGGGGTTAAATTTCAGGCTTAAAAATGGTGTTTTTTCTAGTTTTTAAAAATTGAGCCGTTTTGGTGTCCGGGGAAGGAAATTCCTGATGCCGGGGTTAGGGATTTTTGTGCTCAGGAGGTGAAAATTTTTTTTGACCCCAATGCAAAAACGGACCTCGGAATGGGATTCAGGGTTAAATTTCAGGCTTAAAAATGGTGTTTTTTCTAGTTTTTAAAAATTGAGCCGTTTTGGTGTCCGGGGAAAGAAATTCCTGATGCTGGGGTCAGGGATTTTTGTGCTCAGGAGGTGAAAATTTTTTTTCACCCAAATGTAAATACGGACCTCGGAATGGGATTCGGCGTTAAATTTCATGCTTAAAATTGGTGCTTTTTTAGTTTTTAAAAATTGAGCCGTTTTGGTGTCTGGAGATGGAATTTCCTGATGCCGGGGTCAGGGATTTTTGTGCTCAGGAGGTGAAAATTTTTTTTTGACCCAAATGTAAAAATGGACCTCGGAATGGGATTCGGGGTTAAATATCATTTTTAAAAATGGTTCTTTTTCTAGTTTTCAAAAATTGATCCGTTTTGGTGTCCAGGGAAGGAAATTCCTGATGCCGGGGTCAGGGATTTTTGGGCTCAGGAGGTGAAAATTTTGTTTTGATCCAAATATAAAAACGGACCTCTGAATGGGATTCGGGGTTAAATTTCAGGCTTAAAAATGGTGCTTTTTCTAGTTTTCAAAAATTGAGCCATTTTGGTGTCTGGGGAAGGATATTCCTGATGCCGGGGTCAGGGATTTTTGTGCTCAGGAGGTGAAATTTTTTTTTGACCCAAATGTGAAAACGGACCTCTGAATGGGATTCGGGGTTAAATTTCAGGCTTAAAAATGGTGTTTTTTCTAGTTTTTAAAAATTGAGCCGTTTTGGTGTCCGGGGAAGGAAATTCCTGATGCCGGGGTCAGGGATTTTTGTGCTCAGGAGGTGAAAATTTTTTTTGACCCCAATGCAAAAACGGAGCTCGGAATGAGATTCGGGGTTAAATTTCATGCTTAAAAATTGTGCTTTTTCTAGTTTTTAAAAATTGAGCCGTTTTGGTGTCCAGGGAAGCAAATTCCTGATGCCGGGGTCAGGGATTTTTGTGCTCAGGAGGTGAAAAAATTTTTTTGACCCAAATGTGAAAACGGACCTCGGAATGGGATTCAGGGTTAAATTTCAGTCTTAAAAATGGTGCTTTTTCTAGTTTTTAAAAATTGAGCCTTTTTGGTGTCCGGGGAAGGAAATTCATGATGCTGAGGTCAGGGATTTTTGTGCTCAGGAGGTCAAAATTTTTTTTGACCCAAATGTGAAAACGGACCTCGGAATGGGATTCGGGGTTAAATTTCAGGCTTAAAAATGGTGTTTTTTCTAGTTTTTAAAAATTGAGCCTTTTTCGTGTCTGGGGAAGGACATTTGTGATGCCGCGGTCAGGGATTTTTGTGCTCAGGAGGTGAAAATTTTGTTTTGACCCAAATGTGAAAACAGACCTCGGAATGGGATTCGGCGTTAAATTTCATGCTTAAAATTGGTGCTTTTTTAGTTTTTAAAAATTGAGCCGTTTTGGTATCTGGAGATGGAAATTCCTGATGCCGGGGTCAGGGATTTTTGTGTTCAGGAGGTGAAAAAATTTTTTTGACCCAAATGCAAAAACGGATCTCGGAATGGGATTCGGGATTATATTTCATGCTTAAAAATGGTGCTTTTTCTAATTTTTAAAAATTGAGCCGTTTTGGTGTCCGGGGAAGGAAATTCCTGATGCCGGGGTCAGGGATTTTTCTGCTCAGGAGGTGAAAGGTTTTTTTTGACCCAAATGTAAAAACGGATCTCAGAATGGGATTCGGGGTTAAATTTCATGCTTAAAAATGGTGCTTTTTCTATTTTTAAAAAATTGAGCCTTTTGGTGTCCAGGGAAGGAAATTCCTGATGCCGGGGTGAGGGATTTTTGTGCTCAAGAGGTGAAAAAATTTTTTTGACCCAAATGTGAAAACGGACCTCGGAATGGGATTCGGGGTTAAATTTCAGGCTTAAAAATTGTGCTTTTTCTAGTTTTTAAAAATTGAGCCGTTTTGGTGTCCGGGGAAGGAAATTCCTGATGCCGGGGTCAGCGATTTTTGTGCTCAGGAGGTGAAAAAAATTTTTTGACCCAAATGTTAAAACGGACCTCGGAATGGGATTCGGGGTTAAATTTCAGGCTTAAAAATGGTGTTTTTTCTAGTTTTTAAAAATTGAGCCGTTTTGGTGTCCGGGGAAGGAAATTCCTGATGCTGGGATCAGGGATTTTTGTGCTCAGGAGGTGAAAATTTTTTTTTGACCCAAATGTGAAAACGGACCTCGGAATGGGATTCAGGGTTGAATTTCAGGCTTAAAAATGGTGTTTTTTCTAGTTTTTAAAAATTGAGCCGTTTTGGTGTCCGGGGAAGGAAATTCCTGATGCTGGGGTCAGGGATTTTTGTGCTCAGGAAGTGAAAATTTTTTTTTGACCCTAATGTGAAAACGGACCTCGGAATGGGATTCAGGGTTAAATTTCATGCTTAAAAATGGTGTTTTTTCTAGTTTTTAAAAATTGAGCCGTTTTGGTGTCCGGGGAAGGAATTTCCTGATGCTGGGATCAGGGATTTTTGTGCTCAGGAGGTGAAAATTTTTTTTGACCCAAATGTGAAAACGGACCTCGGAATGGGATTCGGGGTTAAATTTCAGGCTTAAAAATTGTGCTTTTTCTAGTTTTTAAAAATTGAGCCGTTTTGGTGTCCGGGGAAGGAAATTCCTGATGCCGGGGTCAGCGATTTTTGTGCTCAGGAGGTGAAAAAAATTTTTTGACCCAAATGTGAAAACGGACCTCGGAATGGGATTCAGGGTTAAATTTCATGCTTAAAAATGGTGTTTTTTCTAGTTTTTAAAAATTGAGCCGTTTTGGTGTCCGGGGAAGGAAATTCCTGATGCTGGGGTCAGGGATTTTTGTGCTCAGGAGGTGAAAAAATTTTTTTGACCCAAATGTAAAAACGGACCTCGGAATGGGATTCGGGGTTAAATATCATGCTTAAAAATGGTTCTTTTTCTAGTTTTCAAAAATTGATCCGTTTTGGTGTCTAGGGAAGGAAATTCCTGATGCCGGGGTCACGGATTTTTGGGCTGAGGAGGTGAAAATTTTGTTTTGACCCAAATGTAAAAACGGACCTCTGAATGGGATTCGGGGTTAAATTTCAGGCTTAAAAATGGTGCTTTTTCTAGTTTTCAAAAATTGAGCCATTGTGCTGTCTGGGGAAGGATATTCCTCATGCCGGGGTCAGGGATTTTTGTGCTCAGGAGGTGAAATTTTTCTTTGACCCAAATGTGAAAACGGACCTCTGAATGGGATTCGGGGTTAAATTTCAGGCTTAAAAATGGTGTTTTTTCTAGTTTTTAAAAATTGAGCCGTTTTGGTGTCCGGGGAAGGAAATTCCTGATGCCGGGGTCAGGGAGTTTTGTGCTCAGGAGGTGAAAATTTTTTTTGGACCCAAATGAAAAAACTGACCTCGGAATGGGATTCGGGGTTAAATTTCAGGCTTAAAAATGGTGTTTTGTCTAGTTTTTAAAAATTGAGCCGTTTTGGTGTCCGGGGAAGGAAATTCCTGATGCTGGGGTCAGGGATTTTTGTGCTCAGGAGGTGAAAATTTTGTTTTGACCCAAATGTGAAAACGGACCTCGGAATGGGATTAAGGGTTAAATTTCAGGCTTAAAAACGGTGCTTTTTCTAGTTTTTAAAAATTGAGCCGTTTTGGTGTCCGGGGAGGGAAATTCCTGATGCTGGGGTCAGGGATTTTTGTGCTCAGGAGGTGAAAATTTTTTTTCACCCAAATGTGAAAACGGACCTCGGAATGGGATTCGGGGTTAAATTTCAGGCTTAAAAATGGTGTTTTTTCTAGTTTTTAAAAATTGAGCGGTTTTGGTGTCCTGGGAAGGAATTTCCTGATGCCGGGGTCAGGGATTTTTGTGCTCAGGAGGCGAAAAAATTTTTTTGACCCAAATGTAAAAACAGACCTCGGAATGGGATTCGGGGTTAAATTTCAGGCTTAAAAATGGTGTTTTTTCTAGTTTTTAAAAATTGAGCCGTTTTCGTGTCCGGGGAAGGACATTCGTGGTGCCGCGGTCAGAGATTTTTGTGCTCAGGAGGTGAAAAAAATTTTTTAACCCAAATGTAAAAACGGACCTCGGAATGGTATTCGGGGTTAAATTTTAGGCTTAAAAATGGTGTTTTGTCTAGTTTTTAAAAATTGAGCCGTTTTGGTGTCTGGGGAAGGAAATTCCTGATGCCGGGGTCAGGGATTTTTGTGCTCAGGAGGTGAAAATTTTTTTTGACCCAAATGTGAAAACGGACCTCGGAATGGGATTCGGGGTTAAATTTCAGGCTTAAAAATGTTGTTTTTTCTAGTTTTTAAAAATTGAGCCGTTTTGGTGTCCGGGGAAGGAAATTCCTGATGCTGGGATCAGGGATTTTTGTGCTCAGGAGGTGAAAATTTTTTTTTGACCCAAATGTGAAAACGGACCTCGGAATGGGATTCGGGGTTAAATTTCAGGCTTAAAAATGGTGTTTTTTCTAGTTTTTAAAAATTGAGCGGTTTTGGTGTGCGGGGAAGGAAATTCCTGATGCCGGGGTCAGGGATTTTTGTGCTCAGGAGGCGAAAAAATTTTTTTGACCCAAATGTAAAAACAGACCTCGGAATGGGATTCGGGGTTAAATTTCAGGCTTAAAAATGGTGTTTTTTCTAGTTTTTAAAAATTGAGCCGTTTTGGTGTCCGGGGAAGGAAATTCCTGATGCTGGGGTCAGGGATTTTTGTGCTCAGGAGGTGAAAATTTTTTTTTGACCCAAATGTGAAAACGGACCTCGGAATGGGATTCAGGGTTAAATTTCATGCTTAAAAATGGTGTTTTTTCTAGTTTTTAAAAATTGAGCCGTTTTGGTGTCCGGGGAAGGAAATTCCTGATGCTGGGGTCAGGGATTTTTGTGCTCAGGAGGTGAAAAATTTTTTTTGACCCAAATGTAAAAACGGACCTCGGAATGGGATTCGGGGTTAAATATCATGCTTAAAAATGGTTCTTTTTCTAGTTTTCAAAAATTGATCCGTTTTGGTGTCTAGGGAAGGAAATTCCTGATGCCGGGGTCACGGATTTTTGGGATGAGGAGGTGAAAATTTTGTTTTGACCCAAATGTAAAAACGGACCTCTGAATGGGATTCGGGGTTAAATTTCAGGCTTAAAAATGGTGCTTTTTCTAGTTTTCAAAAATTGAGCCATTGTGGTGTCTGGGGAAGGATATTCCTCATGCCGGGGTCAGGGATTTTTGTGCTCAGGAGGTGAAATTTTTTTTTGACCCAAATGTGAAAACGGACCTCTGAATGGGATTCGGGGTTAAATTTCAGGCTTAAAAATGGTGTTTTTTCTAGTTTTTAAAAATTGAGCCGTTTTGGTGTCCGGGGAAGGAAATTCCTGATGCCGGGGTCAGGGAGTTTTGTGCTCAGGAGGTGAAAATTTTTTTTTGACCCAAATGAAAAAACTGACCTCGGAATGGGATTCGGGGTTAAATTTCAGGCTTAAAAATGGTGTTTTGTCTAGTTTTTAAAAATTGAGCCGTTTTGGTGTCCGGGGAAGGAAATTCCTGATGCCGGGGTCAGGGATTTTTGTGCTCAGGAGGTGAAAATTTTGTTTTGACCCAAATGTGAAAACGGACCTCGGAATGGGATTCGGGGTTAAATTTCAGGCTTAAAAATGGTGTTTTTTCTAGTTTTTAAAAATTGAGCCGTTTTGGTGTCCTGGGAAGGAAATTCCTGATGCTGGGGTCAGGGATTTTTGTGCTCAGGAGGTGAAAATTTTTTTTCACCCAAATGTAAAAACGGACCTCGGAATGGGATTCGGCGTTAAATTTCATGCTTAAAAATGGTGTTTTTTCTAGTTTTTAAAAATTGAGCCGTTTTGGTGTCCGGGGAAGGAAATTCCTGATGCTGGGGTCAGGGATTTTTGTGCTCAGGAGGTGAAAAAATTTTTTCACCCAAATGTAAAAACGGACCTCGGAATGGGATTCGGCGTTAAATTTCATGCTTAAAATTGGTGCTTTTTTAGTTTTTAAAAATTGAGCAGTTTTGGTGTCTAGAGATGGAATTTCCTGATGCCGGGGTCAGGGAGTTTTGTGCTCAGGAGGTGAAAAAATTTTTTTAACCCAAATGTGAAAACGGACCTCTGAATGGGATTCGGGGTTAAATTTCAGGCTTAAAAATGGTGTTTTTTCTAGTTTTTAAAAATTGAGCCGTTTTGGTGTCCGGGGAAGGAAATTCCTGATGCCGGGGTCAGGGAGTTTTGTGCTCAGGAGGTGAAATTTTTTTTTGACCCAAATGTGAAAACGGACCTCGGAATGGGATTCGGGGTTAAATTTCAGGCTTAAAAATGGTGTTTTTTCTAGTTTTTAAAAATTGAGCCGTTTTGGTGTCCGGGGAAGGAAATTCCTGATGCCGGGGTCAGGGATTTTTGTGCTCAGGAGGTGAAAATTTTGTTTTGACCCAAATGTGAAAACGGACCTCGGAATGGGATTAAGGGTTAAATTTCAGGCTTAAAAACGGTGCTTTTTCTAGTTTTTAAAAATTGAGCCGTTTTGGTGTCCGGGGAAGGAAATTCCTGATGCTTGGGTCAGGGATTTTTGTGCTCAGGAGGTGAAAATTTTTTTTCACCCAAATGTAAAAACGGACCTCGGAATGGGATTCGGCGTTAAATTTCAGGCTTAAAAATGGTGCTTTTTCTAGTTTTTAAAAATTGAGCCGTTTTGGTGTCCGGGGAAGGAAATTCCTGATGCCGGGGTCAGTGTTTTTTGTGCTCAGGAGCTGAAAATTTTTCTTGACCTAAATGTGAAAACGGACCTCGGAATGGGATTCGGGGTTAAATTTCAGGCTTAAAAATGGTGTTTTTTCTAGTTTTTAAAAATTGAGTCGTTTTGGTGTCCGGGGAAAGGAATTCCTGATGCTGGGGTCAGGGATTTTTGTGCTCAGGAGGTGAAAATTTTTTTTTGACCCAAATGTGAAAACGGACCTCGGAATGGTATTCGGGGTTAAATTTCAGGGATAAAAATGGTGTTTTTTCTAGTTTTTAAAAATTGAGCCGTTTTGGTGTCCGGGGAAGGACATTCGTGGTGCCGCGGTCAGAGATTTTTGGTGTCCGGGGAAAGGAATTCCTGATGCCGGGGTCAGGGATTTTTGTGCTCAGGAGGTGAAAAATTTTTTTTGACCCAAATGTGAAAACGGACCTCGGAATGGGATTCGGGGTTAAATTTCAGGCTTAAAAATGGTGTTTTTTCTAGTTTTTAAAAATTGAGCCGTTTTGGTGTCCTGGGAAGGAAATTCCTGATGCTGGGGTCAGGGATTTTTGTGCTCAGGAGGTGAAAATTTTTTTTCACCCAAATGTAAAAACGGACCTCGGAATGGGATTCGGCGTTAAATTTCATGCTTAAAAATGGTGTTTTTTCTAGTTTTTAAAAATTGAGCCGTTTTGGTGTCCGGGGAAGGAATTTCCTGATGCCGGGGTCAGGGATTTTTGTGCTCAGGAGGCGAAAAAATTTTTTTGACCCAAATGTAAAAACAGACCTCGGAATGGGATTCGGGGTTAAATTTCAGGCTTAAAAATGGTGTTTTTTCTAGTTTTTAAAAATTGAGCCGTTTTCGTGTCCGGGGAAGGACATTCGTGGTGCCGCGGTCAGAGATTTTTGTGCTCAGGAGGTGAAAAAATTTTTTTAACCCAAATGTAAAAATGGACCTCGGAATGGTATTCGGGGTTAAATTTTAGGCTTAAAAATGGTGTTTTGTCTAGTTTTTAAAAATTGAGCCGTTTTGGTGTCTGGGGAAGGAAATTCCTGATGCTGGGATCAGGGATTTTTGTGCTCAGGAGGTGAAAATTTTTTTTTGACCCAAATGTGAAAACGGACCTCGGAATGGGATTCGGGGTTAAATTTCAGGCTTAAAAATGGTGTTTTTTCTAGTTTTTAAAAATTGAGCGGTTTTGGTGTCCGGGGAAGGAAATTCCTGATGCTGGGATCAGGGATTTTTGTGCTCAGGAGGTGAAAATTTTTTTTGACCCAAATGTGAAAACGGACCTCGGAATGGGATTCAGGGTTAAATTTCAGGCTTAAAAATGGTGTTTTTTCTAGTTTTTAAAAATTGAGCCGTTTTGGTGTCCGGGGAAGGAAATTCCTGATGCTGGGGTCAGGGATTTTTGTGCTCAGGAGGTGAAAAATTTTTTTCACCCAAATGTAATCACGGACCTCGGAATGGGATTCGGCGTTAAATTTCATGCTTAAAATTGGTGCTTTTTTAGTTTTTAAAAATTGAACCGTTTTGGTGTCTGGAGATGGAATTTCCTGATGCCGGGGTCAGGGATTTTTGTGCTCAGGAGGCGAAAAATTTTTTTTGACCCAAATGTAAAAACAGACCTCGGAATGGGATTCGGGGTTAAATTTCAGGCTTAAAAATGGTGTTTTTTCTAGTTTTTAAAAATTGAGCCGTTTTGGTGTCCGGGGAAGGAAATTCCTGATGCTGGGGTCAGGGATTTTTCTGCTCAGGAGGTGAAAATTTTTTTTTGACCCAAATGTGAAAACGGACCTCGGAATGGGATTCAGGGTTAAATTTCATGCTTAAAAATGGTGTTTTTTCTAGTTTTTAAAAATTGAGCCGTTTTGGTGTCCGGGGAAGGAAATTCCTGATGCTGGGGTCAGGGATTTTTGTGCTCAGGAGGTAAAAAATTTTTTTGACCCAAATGTAAAAACGGACCTCGGAATGGGATTCGGGGTTAAATATCATGCTTAAAAATGGTTCTTTTTCTAGTTTTCAAAAATTGATCCGTTTTGGTGTCTAGGGAAGGAAATTCCTGATGCCGGGGTCACGGATTTTTGGGATGAGGAGGTGAAAATTTTGTTTTGACCCAAATGTAAAAACGGACCTCTGAATGGGATTCGGGGTTAAATTTCAGGCTTAAAAATGGTGCTTTTTCTAGTTTTCAAAAATTGAGCCATTGTGGTGTCTGGGGAAGGATATTCCTCATGCCGGGGTCAGGGATTTTTGTGCTCAGGAGGTGAAATTTTTTTTTGACCCAAATGTGAAAACGGACCTCTGAATGGGATTCGGGGTTAAATTTCAGGCTTAAAAATGGTGTTTTTTCTAGTTTTTAAAAATTGAGCCGTTTTGGTGTCCGGGGAAGGAAATTCCTGATGCCTGGGTCAGGGAGTTTTGTGCTCAGGAGGTGAAAATTTTTTTTTGACCCAAATGAAAAAACTGACCTCGGAATGGGATTCGGGGTTAAATTTCAGGCTTAAAAATGGTGTTTTTTCTAGTTTTTAAAAATTGAGCCGTTTTGGTGTCCGGGGAAGGAAATTCCTGATGCCTGGGTCAGGGAGTTTTGTGCTCAGGAGGTGAAAATTTTTTTTTGACCCAAATGAAAAAACTGACCTCGGAATGGGATTCGGGGTTAAATTTCAGGCTTAAAAATGGTGTTTTGTCTAGTTTTTAAAAATTGAGCCGTTTTGGTGTCCGGGGAAGGAAATTCCTGATGCCGGGGTCAGGGATTTTTGTGCTCAGGAGGTGAAAATTTTGTTTTGACCCAAATGTGAAAACGGACCTCGGAATGGGATTAAGGGTTAAATTTCAGGCTTAAAAACGGTGCTTTTTCTAGTTTTTAAAAATTGAGCCGTTTTGGTGTCCGGGGAAGGAAATTCCTGATGCTTGGGTCAGGGATTTTTGTGCTCAGGAGGTGAAAATTTTTTTTCACCCAAATGTAAAAACGGACCTCGGAATGGGATTCGGCGTTAAATTTCAGGCTTAAAAATGGTGCTTTTTCTAGTTTTTAAAAATTGAGCCGTTTTGGTGTCCGGGGAAGGAAATTCCTGATGCCGGGGTCAGTGTTTTTTGTGCTCAGGAGCTGAAAATTTTTTTTGACCCAAATGTGAAAACGGACCTCGGAATGGTATTCGGGGTTAAATTTCAGGGTTAAAAATGGTGTTTTTTCTAGTTTTTAAAAATTGAGCCGTTTTCGTGTCCGGGGAAGGACATTCGTGGTGCCGCGGTCAGAGATTTTTGGTGTCCGGGGAAGGAAATTCCTGATGCCGGGGTCAGTGTTTTTTGTGCTCAGGAGCTGAAAATTTTTCTTGACCTAAATGTGAAAACGGACCTCGGAATGGGATTCGGGGTTAAATTTCAGGCTTAAAAATGGTGTTTTTTCTAGTTTTTAAAAATTGAGTCGTTTTGGTGTCCGGGGAAAGAAATTCCTGATGCTGGGGTCAGGGATTTTTGTGCTCAGGAGGTGAAAATTTTTTTTTGACCCAAATGTGAAAACGGACCTCGGAATGGTATTCGGGGTTAAATTTCAGGGTTAAAAATGGTGTTTTTTCTAGTTTTTAAAAATTGAGCCGTTTTGGTGTCCGGGGAAGGAAATTCCTGATGCTGGGGTCAGGGATTTTTGTGCTCAGGAGGTGAAAAATTTTTTTCACCCAAATGTAAAAACGGACCTCGGAATGGGATTCGGCGTTAAATTTCATGCTTAAAATTGGTGCTTTTTTAGTTTTTAAAAATTGAGCAGTTTTGGTGTCTGGAGATGGAATTTCCTGATGCCGGGGTCAGGGATTTTTGTGCTCAGGAGGCGAAAAATTTTTTTTGACCCAAATGTAAAAACAGACCTCGGAATGGGATTCGGGGTTAAATTTCAGGCTTAAAAATGGTGTTTTTTCTAGTTTTTAAAAATTGAGCCGTTTTCGTGTCCGGGGAAGGACATTCGTGGTGCCGCGGTCAGAGATTTTTGTGCTCAGGAGGTGAAAATTTTTTTTGACCCAAATGTGAAAACGGACCTCGGAATGGGATTCGGGGTTAAATTTCAGGCTTAAAAATGGTGTTTTTTCTAGTTTTTAAAAATTGAGCCGTTTTGGTGTCCGGGGAAGGAAATTCCTGATGCTGGGATCAGGGATTTTTGTGCTCAGGAGGTGAAAATTTTTTTTGACCCAAATGTGAAAACGGACCTCGGAATGGGATTCAGGGTTAAATTTCAGGCTTAAAAATGGTGTTTTTTCTAGTTTTTAAAAATTGAGCCGTTTTGGTGTCTGGCGATGGAAATTCCTGATGCTGGGGTCAGTGATTTTTGTGCTCAGGAGGTGAAAATTTTTTTTCACCCAAATGTAAAAACGGACCTCGGAATGGGATTCGGCGTTAAATTTCATGCTTAAAATTGGTGCTTTTTTAGTTTTTAAAAATTGAGCCGTTTTGGTGTCCGGAGAAGGAATTTCCCGATGCTGGGGTCAGGGATTTTTGTGCTCAGGAGGTGAAAATTTTTTTTTGACCCAAATGTAAAAACGGACCTCGGAATGGTATTCGGGGTTAAATTTCAGGGTTAAAAATGGTGTTTTTTCTAGTTTTTAAAAATTGAGCCGTTTTCGTGTCCGGGGAAGGACATTCGTGGTGCCGCGGTCAGAGATTTTTGGTCTCCGGAGAAGGAAATTCCTGATGTGGGATCAGGGATTTTTGTGCTCAGGAGGTGAAAAATTTTTTTCACCCAAATGTAATCACGGACCTCGGAATGGGATTCGGCGTTAAATTTCATGCTTAAAATTGGTGCTTTTTTAGTTTTTAAAAATTGAGCCGTTTTGGTGTCTGGAGATGGAAATTCCTGATGCCGGGGTCAGGGATTTTTGTGCTCAGGAGGCGAAAGTTTTTTTTTGACCCAAATGTAAAAACGGACCTATGAATGGGATTTGGGGTTAAATTTCATGCTTAAAAATGGTGCTTTTTCCATTTTTAAAAAATTGAGCCCTTTGGTGTCCAGGGAAGGAAATTCCTGATGCCGGGGTCAGGGATTTTTGTGCTCAGGAGGTGAAAAATTTTTTTTGACCCAAATGTGAAAACGGACCTCGGAATGGGATTCGGGGTTAAATTTCAGGCTTAAAAATGGTGTTTTTTCTAGTTTTTAAAAATTGAGCCGTTTTTGTGTCCGGGGAAGGAAATTCCTGATACTGGGGTCAGGGATTTTTGTGCTCAGGAGGTGAAAATTTTGTTTTGACCCAAATGTAAAAACGGACCTCTGAATGGGATTTGGGGTTAAATTTCATGCTTAAAAATGGTGCTTTTTCTATTTTTAAAAAATTGAGCCTTTTGGTGTCCAGGGAAGGAAATTCCTGATGCCGGGGTCAGGGATTTTTGTGCTCAGGAGGTGAAAATTTTTTTTCACCCAAATGTAAAAACGGACCTCGGAGTGGGATTCGGGGTTAAATTTCAGGCTTAAAAATGGTGTTTTTTCTAGTTTTTAAAAATTGAGCCGTTTTGGTATCCGGGGAAGGAAATTCCTGATGCTGGGGTCAGGGATTTTTGTGCTCGGGAGGCAAAAGTTTTTTTTTGACCCAAAAGTAAAAACGGACCTAAGAATGGGATTCGGGGTTAAATTTCATGCTTAAAAATGGTGCTTTTTCTATTTTTAAAAAATTGAGCCTTTTGGTGTCCAGGGAAGGAAATTCCTGATGCCGGGGTCAGGGATTTTTGTGCTCAGGAGGTGAAAAATATTTTTTGACCCAAATGTGAAAACGGACCTCGGAATGGGATTCGGGGTTAAATTTCAGGCTTAAAAATGGTGTTTTTTCTAGTTTTTAAAAATTGAGCCGTTTTGGTGTCCGGGGAAGGAAATTCCTGATGCTGGGATCAGGGATTTTTGTGCTCAGGAGGTGAAAATTTTTTTTTGATCCAAATGTGAAAACGGACCTCAGAATGGGATTCAGGGTTAAATTTCAGGCTTAAAAATGGTGTTTTTTCTAGTTTTTAAAAATTGAGCCGTTTTGGTGTCTGGAGAAGGAATTTCCCGATGCTGGGGTTAGGGATTTTTGTGCTCAGGAGGTGAAAAATTTTTTTTGACCCAAATGCAAAAACGGATCTCGGAATGGGATTCGGGGTTAAATTTCAGGGTTAAAAATGGTGTTTTTTCTAGTTTTTAAAAATTGAGCCGTTTTCGTGTCCGGGGAAGGACATTCGTGGTGCCGCGGTCAGAGATTTTTGTGCTCAGGAGGTGAAAAAATTTTTTTGACCCAAATGTAAAAACGGACGTCGGAATGGTATTCGGGGTTAAATTTCAGGCTTAAAAATGGTGTTTTTTCTAGTTTTTAAAAATTGAGCCGTTTTGGTGTCTGGGGAAGGAAATTCCTGATGCCGGGGTCAGGGATTTTTGTGCTCAGGAGGTGAAAATTTTTTTTTTACCCTAATGTAAAAACGGATCTCGGAATGGGATTCGGGGTTAAATTTCAGGGTTAAAAATGGTTTTTTTTCTAGTTTTTAAAAATTGAGCCGTTTTCGTGTCCGGGGAAGGACATTCGTGGTGCCGCGGTCATAGATTTTTGTGCTCAGGAGGTGAAAAAAATTTTTTGACCCAAATGTAAAAACGAACCTCGGAATGTTATTCGGGGTTAAATTTCAGGCTTAAAAATGGTGTTTTTTCTAGTTTTTAAAAATTGAGCCGTTTTGGTGTCCGGGGAAGGAAATTCCTGATGCTGGGATCAGGGATTTTTGTGCTCAGGAGGTGAAAATTTTTTTTTGACCCAAATGTGAAAACGGACCTCGGAATGGGATTCGGGGTTAAATTTCAGGCTTAAAAATGGTGTTTTTTCTAGTTTTTAAAAATTGAGCCGTTTTGGTGTCCGGGGAAGGAAATTCCTGATGCTGGGATCAGGGATTTTTGTGCTCAGGAGGCGAAAGTTTTTTTTTTGACCCAAATGTAAAAACGGACCTATGAATGGGATTCGGGGTTAAATTTCATGCTTAAAAATGGTGCTTTTTCCATTTTTAAAAAATTGAGCCCTTTGGTGTCCAGGGAAGGAAATTCCTGATGCCGGGGTCAGGGATTTTTGTGCTCAGGAGGTGAAAAAATTTTTTTGACCCAAATGTGAAAACGGACCTCGGAATGGGATTCGGGGTTAAATTTCAGGCTTAAAAATGGTGTTTTTTTCTAGTTTTTAAAAATTGAGCCGTTTTTGTGTCCGGGGAAGGAAATTCCTGATACTGGGGTCAGGGATTTTTGTGCTCAGGAGGTGAAAATTTTGTTTTGACCCAAATGTAAAAACGGACCTCTGAATGGGATTCGGGGTTAAATTTCATGCTTAAAAATGGTGCTTTTTCTATTTTTAAAAAATTGAGCCTTTTGGTGTCCAGGGAAGGAAATTCCTGATGCCGGGGTCAGGGATTTTTGTGCTCAGGAGGTGAAAATTTTTTTTCACCCAAATGTAAAAACGGACCTCGGAGTGGGATTCGGGGTTAAATTTCAGGCTTAAAAATGGTGTTTTTTCTAGTTTTTAAAAATTGAGCCGTTTTGGTATCCGGGGAAGGAAATTCCTGATGCTGGGGTCAGGGATTTTTGTGCTCGGGAGGCGAAAGTTTTTTTTTTGACCCAAAAGTAAAAACGGACCTAAGAATGGGATTCGGGGTTAAATTTCATGCTTAAAAATGGTGCTTTTTCTATTTTTAAAAAATTGAGCCTTTTGGTGTCCAGGGAAGGAAATTCCTGATGCCGGGGTCAGGGATTTTTGTGCTCAGGAGGTGAAAAATATTTTTTGACCCAAATGTGAAAACGGACCTCGGAATGGGATTCGGGGTTAAATTTCAGGCTTAAAAATGCTGCTTTTTCTAGTTTTTAAAAATTGAGCCGTTTTGGTGTCTGGAGAAGGAATTTCCCGATGCTGGGGTTAGGGATTTTTGTGCTCAGGAGGTGAAAAATTTTTTTTGACCCAAATGCAAAAACGGATCTCGGAATGGGATTCGGGGTTAAATTTCAGGGTTAAAAATGGTGTTTTTTCTAGTTTTTAAAAATTGAGCCGTTTTCGTGTCCGGGGAAGGACATTCGTGGTGCCGCGGTCAGAGATTTTTGTGCTCAGGAGGTGAAAAAATTTTTTTGACCCAAATGTAAAAACGGACCTCGGAATGGTATTCGGGGTTAAATTTCAGGCTTAAAAATGGTGTTTTTTCTAGTTTTTAAAAATTGAGCCGTTTTGGTGTCTGGGGAAGGAAATTCCTGATGCCGGGGTCAGGGATTTTTGTGCTCAGGAGGTGAAAATTTTTTTTTTACCCTAATGTAAAAACGGATCTCGGAATGGGATTCGGGGTTAAATTTCAGGGTTAAAAATGGTTTTTTTTCTAGTTTTTAAAAATTGAGCCGTTTTCGTGTCCGGGGAAGGACATTCGTGGTGCCGCGGTCATAGATTTTTGTGCTCAGGAGGTGAAAAAATTTTTTTGACCCAAATGTAAAAACGAACCTCGGAATGTTATTCGGGGTTAAATTTCAGGCTTAAAAATGGTGTTTTTTCTAGTTTTTAAAAATTGAGCCGTTTTGGTGTCCGGGGAAGGAAATTCCTGATGCTGGGATCAGGGATTTTTGTGCTCAGGAGGTGAAAATTTTTTTTTGACCCAAATGTGAAAACGGACCTCGGAATGGGATTCGGGGTTAAATTTCAGGCTTAAAAATGGTGTTTTTTCTAGTTTTTAAAAATTGAGCCGTTTTGGTGTCCGGGGAAGGAAATTCCTGATGCTGGGATCAGGGATTTTTGTGCTCAGGAGGTGAAAATTTTTTTTTGACCCAAATGTGAAAACGGACCTCGGAATGGCATTCGGGGTTAAATTTCAGGCTTAAAAATGGTGTTTTTTCTAGTTTTTAAAAATTGAGCCGTTTTGGTGTTCGGGGAAGGAAATTCCTGATGCTGGGATCAGGGATTTTTGTGCTCAGGAGGTGAAAATTTTTTTGGACCCAAATGTGAAAACGGACCTCGGAATGGGATTCGGGGTTAAATTTCAGGCTTAAAAATGGTGTTTTTTCTAGTTTTTAAAAATTGAGCCGTTTTGGTGTCCGGGGAAGGAAATTCCTGATGCTGGGATCAGGGATTTTTGTGCTCAGGAGGCGAAAAATTTTTTTTGACCCAAATGTAAAAACAGACCTCAGAATGGGATTCGGGATTAAATTTCATGCTTAAAAATGCTGCTTTTTCTAGTTTTTAAAAATTGAGCCCTTTGGTGTCCAGGGAAGGAAATTCCTGATGCCGGGGTCAGGGATTTTTGTGCTCAGGAGGTGAAAAAATTTTTTTGACCCAAATGTGAAAACGGTCCTCGGAATGGGATTCGGGGTTAAATTTCAAGCTTAAAAATGGTGTTTTTTCTAGTTTTTAAAATTTGAGCCGTTTTGGTGTCCGGGGAAGGAAATTCCTGATGCTGGGATCAGGGATTTTTGTGCTCAGGAGGTTAAAAAAATTTTTTTGACCCAAATGTGAAAACGGACCTCGGAATGGGATTCAGGGTTAAATTTCAGGCTTAAAAATTGTGCTTTTCCTAGTTTTTAAAAATTGAGCCTTTTTGGTGTCTGGAGATGGAATTTCCTGATGCCCCCGGGGTCAGGGATTTTTGTGCTCAGGAGGTGAAAATTTTTTTTTGACCCAAATGTGAAAACGGACCTCGGAATGGGATTCAGGGTTAAATTTCAGGCTTAAAAATGGTGTTTTTTCTAGTTTTTAAAAATTGAGACGTTTTTGTGTCCGGGGAAGGAAATTCCTGATGCTGGGGTCAGGGATTTTTGTGCTCAGGAGGTGCAAAATATTTTTCACCCAAATGTAAAAACGGACCTCGGAATGGGATTCGGCGTTAAATTTCATGCTTAAAATTGGTGCTTTTTCTAGTTTTTAAAAATTGAGCCGTTTTGGTGTCCGGGGAAGGAAATTCCTGATGCTGGGGTCAGGGATTTTTGTGGTCAGGAGGTGCAAAATTTTTTTCACCCAAATGTAAAAACGGACCTCGGAATGGGATTCGGCGTTAAATTTCATGCTTAAAATTGGTGCTTTTTTAGTTTTTAAAAATTGAGCCGTTTTGGTGTCTGGAGATGGAATTTCCTGATGCCGGGGTCAGGGATTTTTGTGCTCAGGAGGCGAAAAAATTTTTTTGACCCAAATATAAAAACAGACCTCAGAATGGGATTCGGGGTTAAATTTCATGCTTAAAAATGCTGCTTTTTCTAGTTTTTAAAAATTGAGCCGTTTTGGTGTCCGGAGAAGGAATTTCCCGATGCTGGGGTCAGGGATTTTTGTGCTCAGGAGGTGAAAAAAATTTTTTGACCCAAATGCAAAAACGGACCTCGGAATGGGATTCGGGGTTGAATTTCAGGGTTAAAAATGGTGTTTTTTCTAGTTTTTAAAAATTGAGCCGTTTTGGTGTCCGGGGAAGGAAATTCCTGATGCTGGGATCAGAGATTTTTGTGCTCAGGAGGCGAAAAAATTTTTTTGACCCAAATGTAAAAACAGACCTCGGAATGGGATTCGGGGTTAAATTTCATGCTTAAAAATGCTGCTTTTTCTAGTTTTTAAAAATTGAGCCATTTTGGTGTCCGGAGAAGGAATTTCCCGATGCTGGGGTCAGGGATTTTTGTGCTCAGGAGGTGAAAAAAATTTTTTGAACCAAATGCAAAAACGGACCTCGGAATGAGATTCGGCGTTAAATTTCAGGCTTAAAAATGGTGCTTTTCCTAGTTTTTAAAAATTGAGCCGTTTTGGTGTCCAGGGAAGCAAATTCCTGATGCCGGGGTCAGGGATTTTTGTGCTCAGGAGGTTAAAAAATTTTTTTTCACCCAAATGTGAAAACGGACCTCGGAATGGGATTCAGGGTTAAATTTCAGGCTTAAAAATTGTGCTTTTCCTAGTTTTTAAAAATTGAGCCTTTTTGGTGTCCGGGGAAGGAAATTCCTGATGCCGGGGTCAGGGATTTTTGTGCTCAGGAGGTGAAAATTTTTTTTGACCCAAATGAAAAAACGGACCTCGGAATGGCATTCGGGGTTAAATTTCAGGCTTAAAAATGGTGTTTTTTCTAGTTTTTAAAAATTGAGCCGTTTTGGTGTTCGGGGAAGGAAATTCCTGATGCTGGGATCAGGGATTTTTGTGCTCAGGAGGTGAAAATTTTTTTTGACCCAAATGTGAAAACGGACCTCGGAATGGGATTCGGGGTTAAATTTCAGGCTTAAAATTGGTGCTTTTTTAGTTTTTAAAAATTGAGCCGTTTTGGTGTCTGGAGATGGAATTTCCTGATGCCGGGGTCAGGGATTTTTGTGCTCAGGAGGCGAAAAAATTTTTTTGACCCAAATATAAAAACAGACCTCAGAATGGGATTCGGGGTTAAATTTCATGCTTAAAAATGCTGCTTTTTCTAGTTTTTAAAAATTGAGCCGTTTTGGTGTCCGGAGAAGGAATTTCCCGATGCTGGGGTCAGGGATTTTTGTGCTCAGGAGGTGAAAAAAATTTTTTGACCCAAATGCAAAAACGGACCTCGGAATGGGATTCGGGGTTGAATTTCAGGGTTAAAAATGGTGTTTTTTCTAGTTTTTAAAAATTGAGCCGTTTTGGTGTCCGGGGAAGGAAATTCCTGATGCTGGGATCAGAGATTTTTGTGCTCAGGAGGCGAAAAAATTTTTTTGACCCAAATGTAAAAACAGACCTCGGAATGGGATTCGGGGTTAAATTTCATGCTTAAAAATGCTGCTTTTTCTAGTTTTTAAAAATTGAGCCATTTTGGTGTCCGGAGAAGGAATTTCCCGATGCTGGGGTCAGGGATTTTTGTGCTCAGGAGGTGAAAAAAATTTTTTGAACCAAATGCAAAAACGGACCTCGGAATGAGATTCGGCGTTAAATTTCAGGCTTAAAAATGGTGCTTTTCCTAGTTTTTAAAAATTGAGCCGTTTTGGTGTCCAGGGAAGCAAATTCCTGATGCCGGGGTCAGGGATTTTTGTGCTCAGGAGGTTAAAAAATTTTTTTTCACCCAAATGTGAAAACGGACCTCGGAATGGGATTCAGGGTTAAATTTCAGGCTTAAAAATTGTGCTTTTCCTAGTTTTTAAAAATTGAGCCTTTTTGGTGTCCGGGGAAGGAAATTCCTGATGCCGGGGTCAGGGATTTTTGTGCTCAGGAGGTGAAAATTTTTTTTGACCCAAATGAAAAAACGGACCTCGGAATGGCATTCGGGGTTAAATTTCAGGCTTAAAAATGGTGTTTTTTCTAGTTTTTAAAAATTGAGCCGTTTTGGTGTTCGGGGAAGGAAATTCCTGATGCTGGGATCAGGGATTTTTGTGCTCAGGAGGTGAAAATTTTTTTTGACCCAAATGTGAAAACGGACCTCGGAATGGGATTCGGGGTTAAATTTCAGGCTTAAAAATGGTGTTTTTTCTAGTTTTTAAAAATTGAGCCGTTTTGGTGTCCGGGGAAGGAAATTCCTGATGCTGGGATCAGGGATTTTTGTGCTCAGGAGGCGAAAAATTTTTTTTGACCCAAATGTAAAAACAGACCTCGGAATGGGATTCGGGGTTAAATTTCATGCTTAAAAATGCTGCTTTTTCTAGTTTTTAAAAATTGAGCCCTTTGGTGTCCAGGGAAGGAAATTCCTGATGCCGGGGTCAGGGATTTTTGTGCTCAGGAGGTGAAAAAATTTTTTTGACCCAAATGTGAAAACGGTCCTCGGAATGGGATTCGGGGTTAAATTTCAAGCTTAAAAATGGTGTTTTTTCTAGTTTTTAAAATTTGAGCCGTTTTGGTGTCCGGGGAAGGAAATTCCTGATGCTGGGATCAGGGATTTTTGTGCTCAGGAGGTTAAAAAAATTTTTTTGACCCAAATGTGAAAACGGACCTCGGAATGGGATTCAGGGTTAAATTTCAGGCTTAAAAATTGTGCTTTTCCTAGTTTTTAAAAATTGAGCCTTTTTGGTGTCTGGAGATGGAATTTCCTGATGCCCCCGGGGTCAGGGATTTTTGTGCTCAGGAGGTGAAAATTTTTTTTTGACCCAAATGTGAAAACGGACCTCGGAATGGGATTCAGGGTTAAATTTCAGGCTTAAAAATGGTGTTTTTTCTAGTTTTTAAAAATTGAGACGTTTTTGTGTCCGGGGAAGGAAATTCCTGATGCTGGGGTCAGGGATTTTTGTGCTCAGGAGGTGCAAAATATTTTTCACCCAAATGTAAAAACGGACCTCGGAATGGGATTCGGCGTTAAATTTCATGCTTAAAATTGGTGCTTTTTTAGTTTTTAAAAATTGAGCCGTTTTGGTGTCTGGAGATGGAATTTCCTGATGCCGGGGTCAGGGATTTTTGTGCTCAGGAGGCGAAAAATTTTTTTTGACCCAAATATAAAAACAGACCTCAGAATGGGATTCGGGGTTAAATTTCATGCTTAAAAATGCTGCTTTTTCTAGTTTTTAAAAATTGAGCCGTTTTGGTGTCCGGGGAAGGAAATTCCTGATGCTGGGGTCAGGGATTTTTGTGGTCAGGAGGTGCAAAATTTTTTTCACCCAAATGTAAAAACGGACCTCGGAATGGGATTCGGCGTTAAATTTCATGCTTAAAATTGGTGCTTTTTTAGTTTTTAAAAATTGAGCCGTTTTGGTGTCTGGAGATGGAATTTCCTGATGCCGGGGTCAGGGATTTTTGTGCTCAGGAGGCGAAAAAATTTTTTTGACCCAAATATAAAAACAGACCTCAGAATGGGATTCGGGGTTAAATTTCATGCTTAAAAATGCTGCTTTTTCTAGTTTTTAAAAATTGAGCCGTTTTGGTGTCCGGAGAAGGAATTTCCCGATGCTGGGGTCAGGGATTTTTGTGCTCAGGAGGTGAAAAAATTTTTTTGACCCAAATGCAAAAACGGACCTCGGAATGGGATTCGGGGTTGAATTTCAGGGTTAAAAATGGTGTTTTTTCTAGTTTTTAAAAATTGAGCCGTTTTGGTGTCCGGGGAAGGAAATTCCTGATGCTGGGATCAGAGATTTTTGTGCTCAGGAGGCGAAAAAATTTTTTTGACCCAAATGTAAAAACAGACCTCGGAATGGGATTCGGGGTTAAATTTCATGCTTAAAAATGCTGCTTTTTCTAGTTTTTAAAAATTGAGCCATTTTGGTGTCCGGAGAAGGAATTTCCCGATGCTGGGGTCAGGGATTTTTGTGCTCAGGAGGTGAAAAAAATTTTTTGAACCAAATGCAAAAACGGACCTCGGAATGAGATTCGGGGTTAAATTTCAGGCTTAAAAATGGTGCTTTTCCTAGTTTTTAAAAATTGAGCCGTTTTGGTGTCCAGGGAAGCAAATTCCTGATGCCGGGGTCAGGGATTTTTGTGCTCAGGAGGTTAAAAAATTTTTTTTCACCCAAATGTGAAAACGGACCTCGGAATGGGATTCAGGGTTAAATTTCAGGCTTAAAAATTGTGCTTTTCCTAGTTTTTAAAAATTGAGCCTTTTTGGTGTCCGGGGAAGGAAATTCCTGATGCCGGGGTCAGGGATTTTTGTGCTCAGGAGGTGAAAATTTTTTTTGACCCAAATGAAAAAACGGACCTCGGAATGGCATTCGGGGTTAAATTTCAGGCTTAAAAATGGTGTTTTTTCTAGTTTTTAAAAATTGAGCCGTTTTGGTGTTCGGGGAAGGAAATTCCTGATGCTGGGATCAGGGATTTTTGTGCTCAGGAGGTGAAAATTTTTTTTGACCCAAATGTGAAAACGGACCTCGGAATGGGATTCGGGGTTAAATTTCAGGCTTAAAAATGGTGTTTTTTCTAGTTTTTAAAAATTGAGCCGTTTTGGTGTCCGGGGAAGGAAATTCCTGATGCTGGGATCAGGGATTTTTGTGCTCAGGAGGCGAAAAATTTTTTTTGACCCAAATGTAAAAACAGACCTCGGAATAGGATTCGGGGTTAAATTTCATGCTTAAAAATGCTGCTTTTTCTAGTTTTTAAAAATTGAGCCCTTTGGTGTCCAGGGAAGGAAATTCCTGATGCCGGGGTCAGGGATTTTTGTGCTCAGGAGGTGAAAAAATTTTTTTGACCCAAATGTGAAAACGGTCCTCGGAATGGGATTCGGGGTTAAATTTCAAGCTTAAAAATGGTGTTTTTTCTAGTTTTTAAAATTTGAGCCGTTTTGGTGTCCGGGGAAGGAAATTCCTGATGCTGGGATCAGGGATTTTTGTGCTCAGGAGGTTAAAAAAATTTTTTTGACCCAAATGTGAAAACGGACCTCGGAATGGGATTCAGGGTTAAATTTCAGGCTTAAAAATTGTGCTTTTCCTAGTTTTTAAAAATTGAGCCTTTTTGGTGTCTGGAGATGGAATTTCCTGATGCCCCCGGGGTCAGGGATTTTTGTGCTCAGGAGGTGAAAATTTTTTTTTGACCCAAATGTGAAAACGGACCTCGGAATGGGATTCAGGGTTAAATTTCAGGCTTAAAAATGGTGTTTTTTCTAGTTTTTAAAAATTGAGACGTTTTTGTGTCCGGGGAAGGAAATTCCTGATGCTGGGGTCAGGGATTTTTGTGCTCAGGAAATGCAAAATTTTTTTTCACCCAAATGTAAAAACGGACCTCGGAATGGGATTCGGCGTTAAATTTCATGCTTAAAATTGGTGCTTTTTTAGTTTTTAAAAATTGAGCCGTTTTGGTGTCTGGAGATGGAATTTCCTGATGCCGGGGTCAGGGATTTTTGTGCTCAGGAGGCGAAAAATTTTTTTTGACCCAAATATAAAAACAGACCTCAGAATGGGATTCGGGGTTAAATTTCATGCTTAAACATGCTGCTTTTTCTAGTTTTTAAAAATTGAGCCGTTTTGGTGTCCGGGGAAGGAAATTCCTGATGCTGGGGTCAGGGATTTTTGTGCTCAGGAGGTGCAAAAATTTTTTCACCCAAATGTAAATACGGACCTCGGAATGGGATTTGGCGTTAAATTTCATGCTTAAAATTGGTGCTTTTTTAGTTTTTAAAAATTGAGCCGTTTTGGTGTCTGGAGATGGAATTTCCTGATGCCGGGGTCAGGGATTTTTGTGCTCAGGAGGCGAAAAATTTTTTTTGACCCAAATATAAAAACAGACCTCAGAATGGGATTCGGGGTTAAATTTCATGCTTAAAAATGCTGCTTTTTCTAGTTTTTAAAAATTGAGCCGTTTTGGTGTCCGGAGAAGGAATTTCCCGATGCTGGGGTCAGGGATTTTTGTGCTCAGGAGGTGAAAAAAATTTTTTGACCCAAATGCAAAAACGGACCTCGGAATGGGATTCGGGGTTGAATTTCAGGGTTAAAAATGGTGTTTTTTCTAGTTTTTAAAAATTGAGCCGTTTTGGTGTCCGGGGAAGGAAATTCCTGATGCTGGGATCAGAGATTTTTGTGCTCAGGAGGCGAAAAAATTTTTTTTCACCCAAATGTGAAAACGGACCTCGGAATGGGATTCAGGGTTAAATTTCAGGCTTAAAAATTGTGCTTTTCCTAGTTTTTAAAAATTGAGCCTTTTTGGTGTCCGGGGAAGGAAATTCCTGATGCCGGGGTCAGGGACTTTTGTGCTCAGGAGGTGAAAATTTTTTTTGACCCAAATGAAAAAACGGACCTCGGAATGAGATTCGGGGTTAAATTTCAGGCTTAAAAATTGTGCTTTTCCTAGTTTTTAAAAATTGAGCCTTTTTGGTGTCCGGGGAAAGAAATTCCTGATGCTGGGGTCAGGGATTTTTGTGCTCAGGAGGTGAAAATTTTTTTGACCCAAATGTAAAAACGGATCTCGGAATGGGATTCGGGGTTAAATTTCATGCTTAAAAATGGTGCTTTTTCTAGTTCTTAAAAATTGAGCCGTTTTGGTGTCTGGGGAAGGAAATTCCTGATGCCGGGGTCAGGGATTTTTGTGCTCAGGAGGTGAAAATTTTTTTTGACCCAAATGTAAAAACGGACCTCGGAATGAGATTCGGGGTTAAATTTCAGGCTTAAAAATGGTGCTTTTCCTAGTTTTTAAAAATTGAGCCGTTTTGGTGTCCAGGGAAGCAAATTCCTGATGCTGGGGTCAGGGATTTTTGTGCTCAGGAGGTTAAAAAAATTTTTTTGACCCAAATGTGAAAACGGACCTCGGAATGGGATTCAGGGTTAAATTTCAGGCTTAAAAATTGTGCTTTTCCTAGTTTTTAAAAATTGAGCCTTTTTGGTGTCCGGGGAAGCAAATTCCTGATGCTGGGGTCAGGGATTTTTGTGCTCAGGAGGTGAAAATTTTTTTTTACCGAAATGTGAAAACGGACCTCGGAATGGGATTCGGGGTTAAATTTCAGGCTTAAAAATGGTGTTTTTTCTAGTTTTTAAAAATTGAGCCATTTTGGTGTCTGGGGAAGGAAATTCCTGATGCCGGGGTCAGGGATTTTTGTGCTCAGGAGGTGAAAAATTTTTTTGACCGAAATGTGAAAACGGACCTCGGAATGGGATTCGGGGTTAAATTTCAGGCTTAAAAATGGTGCTTTTTCTAGTTCTTAAAAATTGAGCCGTTTTTGTGTCCGGGGAAGGAAATTCCTGATGCCGGGGTCAGGGATTTTTGTGCTCAGGAGGTCAAAATTTTTTTTGACCCAAATGTAAAAACGGACCTCGGAATGAGATTCGGGGTTAAATTTCAGGCTTAAAAATGGTGCTTTTCCTAGTTTTTAAAAATTGAGCCGTTTTGGTGTCCAGGGAAGCAAATTCCTGATGCCGGGGTCAGGGATTTTTGTGCTCAGGAGGTTAAAAAAATTTTTTTGACCCAAATGTGAAAACGGACCTCGGAATGGGATTCAGGGTTAAATTTCAGGCTTAAAAATTGTGCTTTTCCTAGTTTTTAAAAATTGAGCCTTTTTGGTGTCCGGGGAAGCAAATTCCTGATGCTGGGGTCAGGGATTTTTGTGCTCAGGAGGTGAAAATTTTTTTGACCCAAATGCAAAAACGGATCTCGGAATGGGATTCGGGGTTGAATTTCAGGGTTAAAAATGGTGTTTTTTCTAGTTTTTAAAAATTGAGCCGTTTTCGTGTCCGGGGAAGGACATTCGTGGTGCCGCAGTCAGAGATTTTTGTGCTCAGGAGGTGAAAAATTTTTTTTGACACAAATGTAAAAACGAACCTCGGAATGGTATTCGGGGTTATATTTCAGGCTTAAAAATGGTGTTTTTTCTAGTTTTTAAAAATTGAGCCGTTTTGGTGTCCGGGGAAGGAAATTCCTGATTCTGGGGTCAGGGATTTTTGTGGTCAGGAGGTGAAAATTTTTTTTTGACCCTAATGTAAAAACGGACTTCGGAATGGGATTCGGCGTTAAATTTCAGGCTTAAAAATGGTGGTTTTTCTATTTTTAAAAAATTGAGCCGTTTTGGTGTCTGGGGAAGGAAATTCCTGATGCCGGGGTCAGGGATTTTTGTGCTCAGGAGGTGAAAATTTTTTTTGACCGAAATGTGAAAACGGACCTCGGAATGAGATTCGGGGTTAAATTTCAGGCTTAAAAATGGTGCTTTTCCTAGTTTTTAAAAATTGAGCCGTTTTGGTGTCCAGGGAAGCAAATTCCTGATGCTGGGGTCAGGGATTTTTGTGCTCAGGAGGTTAAAAAAATTTTTTTGACCCAAATGTGAAAACGGACCTCGGAATGGGATTCGGGGTTAAATTTCATGCTTAAAAATGGTGCTTTTTCTATTTTTTAAAAATTGAGCCGTTTTGGTGTCTGGGGAAGGAAATTCCTGATGCCGGGGTCAGGGATTTTTGTGCTCAGGAGGTGAAAATTTTTTTTGACCCAAATGAAAAAACGGACCTCGGAATGAGATTCGTGGTTAAATTTCAGGCTTAAAAATGGTGGTTTTTCTATTTTTTAAAAATTGAGCCGTTTTGGTGTCTGGGGAAGGAAATTCCTGATGCCGGGGTCAGGGATTTTTGTGCTCAGGAGGTGAAAATTTTTTTTGACCCAAATGAAAAAACAGACCTCGGAATGAGATTCGGGGTTAAATTTCAGGCTTAAAAATGGTGGTTTTTCTATTTTTTAAAAATTGAGCCGTTTTGGTGTCTGGGGAAGGAAATTCCTGATGCCGGGGTCAGGGATTTTTGTGCTCAGGAGGTGAAAATTTTTTTTGACCGAAATGTGAAAACGGACCTCGGAATGGGATTCGGGGTTAAATTTCAGGCTTAAAAATGGTGTTTTTTCTAGTTTTTAAAAATTGAGCCATTTTGGTGTCTGGGGAAGGAAATTCCTGATGCCGGGGTCAGGGATTTTTGTGCTCAGGAGGTGAAAAAAATTTTTTTGACCCAAATGTGAAAACGGACCTCGGAATGGGATTCAGGGTTAAATTTCAGGCTTAAAAATTGTGCTTTTCCTAGTTTTTAAAAATTGAGCCTTTTTGGTGTCCGGGGAAGCAAATTCCTGATGCTGGGGTCAGGGATTTTTGTGCTCAGGAGGTGAAAATTTTTTTTACCCAAATGTAAAAACGGATCTCGGAATGGGATTCGGGGTTGAATTTCAGGGTTAAAAATGGTGTTTTTTCTAGTTTTTAAAAATTGAGCCGTTTTCGTGTCCGGGGAAGGACATTCGTGGTGCCGCAGTCAGAGATTTTTGTGCTCAGGAGGTGAAAAATTTTTTTTGACCCAAATGTAAAAACGAACCTCGGAATGGTATTCGGGGTTAAATTTCAGGCTTAAAAATGGTGTTTTTTCTAGTTTTTAAAAATTGAGCCGTTTTGGTGTCCGGGGAAGGAAATTCCTGATTCTGGGGTCAGGGATTTTTGTGCTCAGGAGGTGAAAATTTTTTTTGACCCAAATGAAAAAACGGACCTCGGAATGAGATTCGTGGTTAAATTTCAGGCTTAAAAATGGTGGTTTTTCTATTTTTTAAAAATTGAGCCGTTTTGGTGTCTGGGGAAGGAAATTCCTGATGCCGGGGTCAGGGATTTTTGTGCTCAGGAGGTGAAAATTTTTTTTGACCGAAATGTGAAAACGGACCTCGGAATGGGATTCGGGGTTAAATTTCAGGCTTAAAAATGGTGTATTTTTCTAGTTTTTAAAAATTGAGCCATTTTGGTGTCTGGGGAAGGAAATTCCTGATGCCGGGGTCAGGGATTTTTGTGCTCAGGAGGTGAAAATTTTTTTTAACCCAAATGAAAAAACGGACCTCGGAATGGGATTCGGGGTTAAATTTCATGCTTAAAAATGGTGCTTTTTCTAGTTCTTTAAAATTGGGCCGTTTTTGTGTCCGGGGAAGGAAATTCCTGATGCCGGGGTCAGGGATTTTTGTGCTCAGGAGGTGAAAATTTTTTTTGACCCAAATGCAAAAACGGATCTCAGAATGGGACTCGGGGTTAAATTTCAGGGTTAAAAATGGTGTTTTTTCTAGTTTTTAAAAATTGAGCCGTTTTGGTGTCTGGGGAAGGAAATTCCTGATGCCGGGGTCAGGGATTTTTGTGCTCAGGAGGTGAAAATTTTTTTTTACCGAAATGTGAAAACGGACCTCGGAATGGGATTCGGGGTTAAATTTCAGGCTTAAAAATGGTGTTTTTTCTAGTTTTTAAAAATTGAGCCATTTTGGTGTCTGGGGAAGGAAATTCCTGATGCCGGGGTCAGGGATTTTTGTGCTCAGGAGGTGAAAATTTTTTTTGACCCAAATGAAAAAACGGACCTCGGAATGAGATTCGTGGTTAAATTTCAGGCTTAAAAATGGTGGTTTTTCTATTTTTTAAAAATTGAGCCGTTTTGGTGTCTGGGGAAGGAAATTCCTGATGCCGGGGTCAGGGATTTTTGTGCTCAGGAGGTGAAAATTTTTTTTGACCGAAATGTGAAAACGGACCTCGGAATGAGATTCGGGGTTAAATTTCAGGCTTAAAAATGGTGCTTTTCCTAGTTTTTAAAAATTGAGCCGTTTTGGTGTCCAGGGAAGCAAATTCCTGATGCTGGGGTCAGGGATTTTTGTGCTCAGGAGGTTAAAAAAATTTTTTTGACCCAAATGTGAAAACGGACCTCGGAATGGGATTCGGGGTTAAATTTCATGCTTAAAAATGGTGCTTTTTCTATTTTTTAAAAATTGAGCCGTTTTGGTGTCTGGGGAAGGAAATTCCTGATGCCGGGGTCAGGGATTTTTGTGCTCAGGAGGTGAAAATTTTTTTTGACCCAAATGAAAAAAACGGACCTCGGAATGAGATTCGTGGTTAAATTTCAGGCTTAAAAATGGTGGTTTTTCTATTTTTTAAAAATTGAGCCGTTTTGGTGTCTGGGGAAGGAAATTCCTGATGCCGGGGTCAGGGATTTTTGTGCTCAGGAGGTGAAAATTTTTTTTGACCCAAATGAAAAAACAGACCTCGGAATGAGATTCGGGGTTAAATTTCAGGCTTAAAAATGGTGGTTTTTCTATTTTTTAAAAATTGAGCCGTTTTGGTGTCTGGGGAAGGAAATTCCTGATGCCGGGGTCAGGGATTTTTGTGCTCAGGAGGTTAAAAAAATTTTTTTGACCCAAATGTGAAAACGGACCTCGGAATGGGATTCAGGGTTAAATTTCAGGCTTAAAAATTGTGCTTTTCCTAGTTTTTAAAAATTGAGCCTTTTTGGTGTCCGGGGAAGCAAATTCCTGATGCTGGGGTCAGGGATTTTTGTGCTCAGGAGGTGAAAATTTTTTTGACCCAAATGTAAAAACGGATCTCGGAATGGGATTCGGGGTTGAATTTCAGGGTTAAAAATGGTGTTTTTTCTAGTTTTTAAAAATTGAGCCGTTTTCGTGTCCGGGGAAGGACATTCGTGGTGCCGCAGTCAGAGATTTTTCTGCTCAGGAGGTGAAAAATTTTTTTGGACCCAAATGTAAAAACGAACCTCGGAATGGTATTCGGGGTTAAATTTCAGGCTTAAAAATGGTGTTTTTTCTAGTTTTTAAAAATTGAGCCGTTTTGGTATCCGGGGAAGGAAATTCCTGATTCTGGGGTCAGGGATTTTTGTGCTCAGGAGGTGAAAATTTTTTTTGACCCAAATGAAAAAACGGACCTCGGAATGAGATTCGTGGTTAAATTTCAGGCTTAAAAATGGTGGTTTTTCTATTTTTTAAAAATTGAGCCGTTTTGGTGTCCGGGGAAGGAAATTCCTGATGCCGGGGTCAGGGATTTTTGTGCTCAGGAGGTGAAAATTTTTTTTGACCGAAATGTGAAAACGGACCTCGGAATGGGATTCGGGGTTAAATTTCAGGCTTAAAAATGGTGTATTTTTCTAGTTTTTAAAAATTGAGCCATTTTGGTGTCTGGGGAAGGAAATTCCTGATGCCGGGGTCAGGGATTTTTGTGCTCAGGAGGTGAAAATTTTTTTTAACCCAAATGAAAAAACGGACCTCGGAATGGGATTCGGGGTTAAATTTCATGCTTAAAAATGGTGCTTTTTCTAGTTCTTTAAAATTGGGCCGTTTTTGTGTCCGGGGAAGGAAATTCCTGATGCCGGGGTCAGGGATTTTTGTGCTCAGGAGGTGAAAATTTTTTTTGACCCAAATGCAAAAACGGATCTCAGAATGGGACTCGGGGTTAAATTTCAGGGTTAAAAATGGTGTTTTTTCTAGTTTTTAAAAATTGAGCCGTTTTGGTGTCTGGGGAAGGAAATTCCTGATGCCGGGGTCAGGGATTTTTGTGCTCAGGAGGTGAAAATTTTTTTTTTACCGAAATGTGAAAACGGACCTCGGAATGGGATTCGGGGTTAAATTTCAGGCTTAAAAATGGTGTTTTTTCTAGTTTTTAAAAATTGAGCCATTTTGGTGTCTGGGGAAGGAAATTCCTGATGCCGGGGTCAGGGATTTTTGTGCTCAGGAGGTGAAAATTTTTTTTGACCCAAATGAAAAAACGGACCTCGGAATGAGATTCGTGGTTAAATTTCAGGCTTAAAAATGGTGGTTTTTCTATTTTTTAAAAATTGAGCCGTTTTGGTGTCTGGGGAAGGAAATTCCTGATGCCGGGGTCAGGGATTTTTGTGCTCAGGAGGTGAAAATTTTTTTTGACCGAAATGTGAAAACGGACCTCGGAATGGGATTCGGGGTTAAATTTCATGCTTAAAAATGGTGCTTTTTCTATTTTTTAAAAATTGAGCCGTTTTGGTGTCTGGGGAAGGAAATTCCTGATGCCGGGGTCAGGGATTTTTGTGCTCAGGAGGTGAAAATTTTTTTTGACCCAAATGAAAAAACGGACCTCGGAATGAGATTCGTGGTTAAATTTCAGGCTTAAAAATGGTGGTTTTTCTATTTTTTAAAAATTGAGCCGTTTTGGTGTCTGGGGAAGGAAATTCCTGATGCCGGGGTCAGGGATTTTTGTGCTCAGGAGGTGAAAATTTTTTTTGACCGAAATGTGAAAATGGACCTCGGAATGGGATTCGGGGTTAAATTTCAGGCTTAAAAATGGTGTTTTTTCTAGTTTTTAAAAATTGAGCCTTTTTGGTGTCCGGGGAAGCAAATTCCTGATGCTGGGGTCAGGGATTTTTGTGCTCAGGAGGTGAAAATTTTTTTGACCCAAATGTAAAAACGGATCTCGGAATGGGATTCGGGGTTGAATTTCAGGGTTAAAAATGGTGTTTTTTCTAGTTTTTAAAAATTGAGCCGTTTTCGTGTCCGGGGAAGGACATTCGTGGTGCCGCAGTCAGAGATTTTTGTGCTCAGGAGGTGAAAAATTTTTTTGGACCCAAATGTAAAAACGAACCTCGGAATGGTATTCGGGGTTAAATTTCAGGCTTAAAAATGGTGTTTTTTCTAGTTTTTAAAAATTGAGCCGTTTTGGTGTCCGGGGAAGGAAATTCCTGATTCTGGGGTCAGGGATTTTTGTGCTCAGGAGGTGAAAATTTTTTTTGACCCAAATGAAAAAACGGACCTCGGAATGAGATTCGTGGTTAAATTTCAGGCTTAAAAATGGTGGTTTTTCTATTTTTTAAAAATTGAGCCGTTTTGGTGTCTGGGGAAGGAAATTCCTGATGCCGGGGTCAGGGATTTTTGTGCTCAGGAGGTGAAAATTTTTTTTGACCGAAATGTGAAAACGGACCTCGGAATGGGATTCGGGGTTAAATTTCAGGCTTAAAAATGGTGTATTTTTCTAGTTTTTAAAAATTGAGCCATTTTGGTGTCTGGGGAAGGAAATTCCTGATGCCGGGGTCAGGGATTTTTGTGCTCAGGAGGTGAAAATTTTTTTTAACCCAAATGAAAAAACGGACCTCGGAATGGGATTCGGGGTTAAATTTCATGCTTAAAAATGGTGCTTTTTCTAGTTCTTTAAAATTGGGCCGTTTTTGTGTCCGGGGAAGGAAATTCCTGATGCCGGGGTCAGGGATTTTTGTGCTCAGGAGGTGAAAATTTTTTTTGACCCAAATGCAAAAACGGATCTCAGAATGGGACTCGGGGTTAAATTTCAGGGTTAAAAATGGTGTTTTTTCTAGTTTTTAAAAATTGAGCCGTTTTGGTGTCTGGGGAAGGAAATTCCTGATGCCGGGGTCAGGGATTTTTGTGCTCAGGAGGTGAAAATTTTTTTTTACCGAAATGTGAAAACGGACCTCGGAATGGGATTCGGGGTTAAATTTCAGGCTTAAAAATGGTGTTTTTTCTAGTTTTTAAAAATTGAGCCATTTTGGTGTCTGGGGAAGGAAATTCCTGATGCCGGGGTCAGGGATTTTTGTGCTCAGGAGGTGAAAATTTTTTTTGACCCAAATGAAAAAACGGACCTCGGAATGAGATTCGGGTCGGGGTGGTTAAATTTCAGGCTTAAAAATGGTGGTTTTTCTATTTTTTAAAAATTGAGCCGTTTTGGTGTCTGGGGAAGGAAATTCCTGATGCCGGGGTCAGGATTTTTGTGCTCAGGAGGTGAAAATTTTTTTTGACCGAAATGTGAAAACGGACCTCGGAATGGGATTCGGGGTTAAATTTCAGGCTTAAAAATGGTGCTTTTTCTATTTTTTTAAAATTGAGCCGTTTTGGTGTCTGGGAAGGAAATTCCTGATGCCGGGGTCAGGGATTTTTGTGCTCAGGAGGTGAAAATTTTTTTTGACCCAAATGAAAAAAACGGACCTCGGAATGAGATTCGTGGTTAAATTTCAGGCTTAAAAATGGTGGTTTTTCTATTTTTTAAAAATTGAGCCGTTTTGGTGTCTGGGGAAGGAAATTCCTGATGCCGGGGTCAGGGATTTTTGTGCTCAGGAGGTGAAAATTTTTTTGACCGAAATGTGAAAATGGGACCTCGGAATGGATTCGGGGTTAAATTTCAGGCTTAAAAATGGTGTTTTTTCTAGTTTTTAAAAATTGAGCCATTTTGGTGTCTGGGGAAGGAAAATTCCTGATGCCGGGGTCAGGGATTTTTGTGCTCAGGAGGTGAAAATTTTTTTGACCCAAATGAAAAAACGGACCTCGGAATGAGATTCGGGGTTAAATTTCATGCTTAAAAATGGTGTTTTTTCTAGTTTTAAAAATTGAGCCATTTTGGTGTCTGGGGAAGGAAATTCCTGATGCCGGGGTCAGGGATTTTTGTGCTCAGGAGGTGAAAATTTTTTTTGACCCAAATGAAAAAACGGACCTCGGAATGGGATTCGGGGTTAAATTTCATGCTTAAAAATGGTGCTTTTTCTATTTTTTAAAAATTGAGCCGTTTTGGTGTCTGGGGAAGGAAATTCCTGATGCCGGGGTCAGGGATTTTTGTGCTCAGGAGGTTAAAAAAATTTTTTTGACCCAAATGTGAAAACGGACCTCGGAATGGGATTCAGGGTAAATTTCAGGCTTAAAATTGTGCTTTTCCTAGTTTTTTAAAAATTGAGCCTTTTTGGTGTCCGGGTAAGCAAATTCCTGATGCTGGGGTCAGGGATTTTTGTGCTCAGGAGGTGAAAATTTTTTTGACCCAAATGTAAAAACGGATCTCGGAATGGGATTCGGGGTTGAATTTCAGAGTTAAAAAATGGTGTTTTTTCTAGTTTTTAAAAATTGAGCCGTTTTCGTGTCCGGGGAAGGACATTCGTGGTGCCGCAGTCAGAGATTTTTGTGCTCAGGAGGTGAAAAATTTTTTTTGACCCAAATGTAAAAACGAACCTCGGAATGGTATTCGGGGTTAAATTTCAGGCTTAAAAATGGTGTTTTTTCTAGTTTTTAAAAATTGAGCCGTTTTGGTGTCCGGGAAAGGAAATTCCTGATTCTGGGGTCAGGGATTTTTGTGCTCAGGAGGTGAAAATTTTTTTTGACCCAAATGAAAAAACGGACCTCGGAATGAGATTCGTGGTTAAATTTCAGGCTTAAAAATTGGGTGGTTTTTCTATTTTTAAAAATTGAGCCGTTTTGGTGTCTGGGGAAGGAAATTCCTGATGCCGGGGTCAGGGATTTTTGTGCTCAGGAGGTGAAAATTTTTTTTCACCCAAATGTGAAAACGGACCTCGAATGGGATTCGGGGTTAAATTTCAGGCTTAAAAATGGTGTATTTTTCTAGTTTTTAAAAATTGAGCCATTTTGGTGTCTGGGGAAGGAAATTCCTGATGCCGGGGTCAGGGATTTTTGTGCTCAGGAGGTTAAAAAAATTTTTTTGACCCAAATGTGAAAACGGACTCGGAATGGGATTCGGGGTTAAATTTCATGCTTAAAAATGGTGCTTTTTCTATTTTTTAAAAATTGAGCCGTTTTGGTGTCTGGGGAAGGAAATTCCTGATGCCGGGGTCAGGGATTTTTGTGCTCAGGAGGTGAAAATTTTTTTTGACCCAAATGAAAAAACGGACCTCGGAATGAGATTCGTGGTTAAATTTCAGGCTTAAAAATGGTGGTTTTTCTATTTTTTAAAAATTGAGCCGTTTTGGTGTCTGGGGAAGGAAATTCCTGATGCCGGGGTCAGGGATTTTTGTGCTCAGGAGGTGAAATTTTTTTTGACCCAAATGAAAAAACAGACCTCGGAATGAGATTCGGGGTTAAATTTCAGGCTTAAAAATGGTGGTTTTTCTATTTTTTAAAAATTGAGCCGTTTTGGTGTCTGGGGAAGGAAATTCCTGATGCCGGGGGTCAGGGATTTTTGTGCTCAGGAGGTGAAATTTTTTTTGACCGAAATGTGAAAACGGACCTCGGAATGGGATTCGGGGTTAAAATTTCAGGCTTAAAAATGGTGTTTTTTCTAGTTTTTAAAAATTGAGCCATTTTGGTGTCTGGGGAAGGAAATTCCTGATGCCGGGGTCAGGGATTTTTGTGCTCAGGAGGTTAAAAAAATTTTTTTGACCCAAATGTGAAAACGGACTCGGAATGGGATTCAGGGTTAAATTTCAGGCTTAAAAATTGTGCTTTTCCTAGTTTTTAAAAATTGAGCCTTTTTGGTGTCCGGGTAAGCAAATTCCTG